>JAODXP020000021.1:5281194-5359575 GCA_027497455.2 Sardinella longiceps
CTGTTTTGTTTACTCATAGATGTTAACTCGTACCGTACTCGTATGTATATATCTGTGTTGATGAACATGCATGCGTGTGTGTGTGTGTGTGTGTGTGTGTGTGTGTGCGTGTGTGTGTGTGTGTGTGTGCATAAAGTATGATGAAGGCCTCACCGTGCTGCAGCCTTGAGGCCCGCTGCTCTGTGGATCTGCACCAGCATAGTGACCAGTCGGCCGCCTCCTGCTGCTCCTGCTGTGACCCCTGTGCTCCTGAGTGGCCGGTGCTTATACTGGATGCTCACGTCCAGGAAGCCTGCTCATGGGGGGGAAAGGCCAGTCATCTACTTTGCACAGGTACACACAGGGCCAATACAACTATTTTGTGAGGAGGTCACAGTAGCCTGAATTCAGATAGCACACAAGCGCTTCTACCGTTCACTTTCCTGTAGCGTAGCAGCATAGCATGAAATATGATTGGAGCAAACAGAATGTAGGTTTATGACATAATGTTGGTAAATACAAAGCGAGAGAGAGAGAGAGAGAGAGAGAGAGAGAGAGAGAGAGAGAGAGAGAGAGAGAGACAAAGAGCGTGCGAGAGAGGGAGGTGAGTACAGTGTACCTGAGGGCGGTGGCTGGTGACTGGTGCTGTTCTCTGTTCTAGGGATGAGTGGCAGAGAGAAGAGCTGGGGCTCTGCGTGCTGCTGCTGCTGCTGCTGCTGTCTCTGCATGGTGACCAGGCCGCACAGCTTTGGCAGCAGTAGCAGTCCTCTGGCCACATGCTGCTCCCGCACGTTTGGGTAGTAATACCTACACAGGAGCACATGGACACAAGACGTTCAGTCTTCATCAGATCTTAGGCTCTCTAGCTCAATGAACAGTTAAAAGCTGCTGCCCCCTAGTGGATGAAGTCAGCACAACATGAGAGCATGATGGAGCACCACTGATGTCAATGTCACTGTCAAATTCATTTATAAAGCACTTAATATTTCAACAGCAGTCAACCAAAGTGCTGTAAAATAAAAATTAAACAAAAATATATCATTAAGCAAAAATATACAGAAACTTTGTATAACTTAATTTAACTTTTTTTTAGAGAGTCTAGACTACAAACCTAATTTAACGTAACACTATGACTTAAATTATAGAGAAGCTAAAAAGAAGAGGAAGAGGAAAAAAAAAAAAAAAAGAAATAGAAATAGTATTTGCACCCCCACACCCTACCTGCACCACACATCAAAGTGGATGCCCCCTCCACTGCGGAGGCCCTGACTGGAGAGGGAGCTGAGGAGGAGTTTCTGGACGGGCACAGCAGGGGGCACCAACAGCACGTGGGTCTCACTGTGCCCAAACACAGGGTCAGGCACACACAGGGTGGTGGCTGTGCGGAACGGCCTCAGGGTCACAGCTGGGGGAAGAACACAGGGTAGGGGTGGGAATCAGGGTATTAGCAGCATAGGGTCATGTAATGTAAGATACTGTATACGGTACTGTAGTATACGGTACTGTATGACATTTTCCATATTTTAAATACATTGTTCTACACTCAAACTATATTTCTGTGCGCTTATAATGTGAGGTAGTTGATAGTGCAGCTGAGGAAGAATAAGGTTAAGATGACGGCCCAATGCAGGTCAAGGCCTCCACAACATCAATTGGTGAAAACGGCAACAAAATTGAACGTTTCCTTACCCCTGTTACTCATGGGTGCTCCTTGTACAGTCTGTATAGTGCCGTGAGGCAAATGTTTTGCAATGGCACTCTACAAATTAACTGAACTGAAATTAAATATGTAAAAAAAGTCTCCCCTAATCAGTACAGCATATACATATTGTATATTCCAAACTAATGAAATGAGAAATAAATATGAAAAAGTGCTCACTGCTCTCGACAATGTCCGGGTCAGCTTGTTGTGTGGACTGGTCCTCTTGTGTGGGGAATGTGTACTGGATGTAGCAGTCAGCCTCTCCCCATACCGTGGCCTGGAGCGGCGCCAGACCCCTCACCTTCTCCACCCGCACCACAAACACGTGCTCCGTCAGGGTCGCAGCTACACCCACACTCACCTGCGTGCACACACACACATTACAACTCAAATACATGCTCTGTCAGAGCGTCCACTACACCCACACTCACCTGCACAAACACGGTCATAGCTACAACACCTGCTCCGTCAGAACTTCTGCTACACCCGCACTCACCGCGACACACACCCACACACACTACAGCTCAAAATACAACTGGGTTCGAGAGTTGAGGAAATAGCTTCCTTGGCCATACTGACTTGGAAGTATGTGCGGGCACAGGCTATGTCTAACATACCCTAGCATCCAAATTCTTACTGGAGGAAATGAGTTGTGATCATTAATTAATTCCAATATTTTTGCATGATTAATCATGATTTATCAATTTTAATCATATCTATTTTTAATAGTTTGGCACTACTTAATAGTAATAATAAGAGCAGATGAAAGAAGAGCAAGAGCAAGAATCTGACCTTAGTCTCTCTATGAGGTATATGGTCCAGTAAATGAGAGGGTCGTGGGACTTGGGCTTGTGGGCACATTTCTTCCTCTCTCGTCCGCTGGAGTGACACAATCTGCTGGGCCATGCCCATGGCCAGGAGGACCCTAAGGCTGCCCCGCACACTGCCTGAAAACACATCCACAATGGGCATGTGGCTGTCCACAGCCACCACTGGATACTGGGCCTGAAGGAGGAGGTGGGTGATTTTGTTGTCCCTGTAAATAAAAGTCAAATAAGTCAACACTGCACAGCATTTATAAACCTTTAATAAACGTCATCAGAGCATTAGGTCTTCATTGACCCTCTAACTACTACAATAGCCCAGTTTAGCAAAGATATCTACAAACTAGTCATCCTTAAGCCATGTTCACATTACACGATTTTAGCCACAACACGACAAAACAAGACACTTCTGTGAGCTCTCGAGTGTTCACGGTTTTGGAGTTTGAAAATTCTAAAGATGACAACGTGAGTCATGTTTCTTGATTGGCTGTTGCCTGGAAAATCGCTTGCGACTTCTCCAAATATCTAACATGCTAGATGTCCCCCGACAACTTGCGTCGAGCCCGCGACTGCCCTAAATCGTGTCGGAGAGTTGTTCACACATGACGACTTGCACTCGCAGATCCACTGCCGAGTTTGCCCACGACCACCTGTGATTTCTAATCGACCCTGCGACCTCAGAATCGGCTCTAAAATCGTGTAGTGTGAACTTGGCTTTAGTCAGAGAGATGAAATTGCGTAAAACTACTATCTTTAATGAAATTATTATTCTAGATTATTATTATCATCATCATCATCATCATCACCATTATTATGATTATATCTATCTACAATACAGGGTTGGTGTTTGTGAGCTGGGCCTGACCTGAAGGACATGTAGAACTGGTGCAGAGGCAGTTTAACCAGCCCCAACAGCTGGTCCTCACTCTGGCTACCAGTCTTCTGCCACACCTCAATCACCATCATGTTATTTTTCATCCGCTCCAGTAGACGAGGGGTTAAAGTCACAGGAGCCACCTGTACACACACACACACACACACACAATCGAAAATAATCAACCAAAATACATAGAAATACTCATGCACAAACAGACAACCAATGCATAGAAATACATGAGTAACATAGTGTACTGTGCACACAGATAATGACGCACACAAGCAGAGACATCTCAACACTTTCATTCCTCTGAAAAGAATGATGAAATGATGGAATGATGAAAAACATCTTAAATCATTTCCATTGGCCCAGTTCATGTGAGAGTATTCTGCATGGCGTCACATTTTCCACTGTTTACTGACATATTAATTTGCAGATGATCCACTTGGCTCTGCTCTGCGCTGCACTGCTTATGCACAATTTTCCTGGCAGGAGACGCAGAGGCCTCAGGGGGAATGTGAATCAGAATCCTCAGCCCTAATCTGCCAAATCTCAGCAGAAGACCAGACAACTGCCAGCAGCAATATCGTACAAATTACATGATAATCCAGTAATGCGTGACAATTAGGTGCAGAGCTCACCTGTAAAAAGCTGAAGGCAGGGCTGGTTTGACCCCAGCTGACTACTGATCTGGCGGTCTCGTCGGAGCCGAAGAGCTTGCAGTTGAGATAGACGTTGGGCGGCTGCATGGTGGGCCCACAGCTCAGATCCTTCCCATCGGGCACCATGAGTAAGGCATGCAGCAGCACCTCCTCCACCCCCTCCTCCTCCACCCCTGCAGGCCCCCGTGGGGAACCCCTCAGGCCCGGGCGAGGTGGGCTGCCCCTGGGGGGGAGAGCTGGCTGGATGTCCTGGCTGAAGGTAACAGTGCGTCCTGGGCTGTCCTCCCTGTGAGAGGCCCTGCTGGCCTGCTGCACGGGTGCAGGAGGGTCCCGTTCAGGGGCTGGGCCGCTGGGGTGGGCTCTGGAGGAGGAGGACTCGGGCCTATGGGGGCTGGAGGGTTTGCGTGGGCTGGCATGTGGGCTAAGGGTTGCTTTGGAGGCTAATGAAGGTCTCGTCTTGCTGGTGAAATCCTGACTGTCCACAGCCAGCTGGACTGACACCTAGAACACAAGGCCAAAGGGGGTTACGACTCAAACATTGTGAAAGGATTAGGAGTCCTTGTCTTAGGTGGCAGGTGTTTGTTGTCACATTCAAGTGCTAGGGATGCCCTGATATACATACAGGAAAGCAGCCCCTACCGATTAAGTCATTTCAAGTGCAACTAAATGCAAGTTCATGCCAGTATGCCAGCATTACAAGCCCATTTTCTGCTTTAATTTAAGGACCATTTGGCAACACCTGAGAAACTGAAGTGGCTCTCTCCCGCCACTTCACCACCCACAAAATAACAGCCTAAGTGCTCATCTAAAAGACTACATAAAAATGTGCTTCATAAATGACCTACAGTGGCCATTTATTAAAAAGAGACAGAAAGTCAATGATGGGAAGGTAATGTGTGTGTGAGCGGGCCGTTACCTTCAGAGGACCAACCCTCTCCTTGGCTGCTGGTCCCTCTGCGCCTTCAACAGGCAATGAAATAATCCGGCCCAGGTCTTCGCTCTCCAATACAGAGCGCAATGGAAATGCCGCTGTGCCCAAGAGAACAGGCTGAAGATAAGGGGGAAAATAGATAAATACATATTACATTTTTTGTTTTGTATGTTTTGGATTCTGCAGTACACATACAAACATAGAAGGAAGATTAAGGAAATATATGTTTGGTAGATTACAGTATTTCTAGGTGTTCAAAATGCGATTCTCTTCTCTGATTGGCTGATGGAGTGGCCATTACTTTCGTATAACCGGCTACCTGTGACGTTTTTTTGTTAAAGCGTTTCACCACCGTTCCATATCAATGCTTATTAGAATGGTAGTAAGCAGTCTTCTAGATTTACTTTCACTCGAAAATAGTACCCCAACTGAACAGGATAACCTCTTTTGCTCTGAGCAGGCCGTTACCTTATTGTGACCTTATTGTGAATTGTTGTGATTGTTGTGTTATTTTGTAAAATGGGACGAGAAGTTTAAAATCTGAAAACAAGAGATTTTGTAACCAGAAATACAGCTGTGGTGATGATACGATATCACCACCTAGTGTTAGCGAGTTAGTAGCCTAGCCTACAGGGGAAGGCTGCCACTCTGGTTTGGGCTACACTTGGCCCCACCCACGTCATTCAGGCCAAGGTGGTACTTTTTTTGTAGGGAACAGTGTGTGTACCTGGCGGTGCTGAGCCATGTAGAGTAGGTATTATTCTATGGAAAAGCAGCTTAAAGGACTAAAACTAGGTTGGGGTGATGTTGGGTTCACTAAACATACCTTCTTTTGAGTGCTCTTCCTGGAGTAGATTTTAAAGGTGAGGTCTGACTGCCACCACTGCTCTAAGGCAGCTCCACTGAAGTGGACAGGAAACACAGTGCGCTGCACAAACTTCACAACTGACACACACACACACACACACACACACACACACACACACACACACACACACACACACACACACACACACACACACAGAAAATGAAACAAAACCAAATGCTAACTTAATCATCAACAATGAACTCTTACCATGATGAAATCACAGCATAAATTTTGCCAGTTTTTTGACATGCTGAATCAAAATTGCAGTTAATTTGTCCGTAAATCTTATTAGGGTGCAATACATTCTTCAGTAACCACCACAAAAAACAGGTCTCAGATCAGCAAGGAAGGCGAAATGAAGGAATAGAATGGTGTATAATGTGACCATGCTCACCTCCTCCAGTGACTTTGCTGGAGACTGCTCGAGTGGCTTCTGTTTGACTGGCAGGAGACGCAGGGAACAGGTACTCCACAGAGTAGGAGCTGAGTTAGGAAGACAGACAGCACAACAGGGTCCAAACTTAATACCAACATTTCCTTAGTGCTGAGGATATAAGCCCCATTCATACCTCACGTAAAAGTCAGATACGGAAGCGTGTGGAGTGTTTCACACGTTCTTTCCATCAATGTCGTCCATAGTTTGACACAAAATGGGGAGCTTACGATTACGGATGAAACGGATGAAATTAATTTGGAATTATGGGGCGGGAGCGGAATTTAGCATATGCGAACGTAAAAAACGTATGCAAGTAAGTAGACTTAAGGACACACATAAGGTATGAATGGGTCTTAGGCAATAGACGGTTTGTTAGAATATGTACCAAGTATTCGAAACAGTTCTAACAGTCATAACACATTTAACAACCTTTAAAATGATCCAATAAACTTTTTGGTGAATTCAGCTTTAAGTGAGTGAGTGAGTGAGTGAGTGAGGTGAAACAGTGATCTACCATCTCTTGGAGGAGACGGGCCTGGGTGGCCTCCCCCGGCCAATGCTCTTCTGTGGGGTGGTGACAGAGCTGTCTGCAGGAACCACTAGGGAGTGGACGGTTACACGCGCCAGTCGGATCCCTCCCAGTGTGGTGATCTGATCCAGGCTCAACCCTGCCAGCATCTCCCTGCCCTGTGGAGCTCGCTGGTCCTCTGGAATACTGTATGGATATTATACAACATGATCACATTAAATGGAGGGATTTCATTGAATTTGGAAGCCTGAGCAGGAGAAACGGGCGAATGAGAAAAAGCCGTTCAAGCATACAGTATGTCACTTTGAATTCATGGATTTTGGTCAGCCTGCTCCCCATCGCATGTGACCATGTTGTTTAAAACATTTATCGATATTTAGCGTGCAAGGAAAAATGGTAGCCTACCATAATTAACATATAATTTGCAGGCTAGTTGTCAGAGGCCGAAATGCATTTTAGCAGGGTGCAAAATCTGTGTTGTCAACTATAATATAGGCGTGTAAAGAAACCAATCTTTATTTCCATATGTTTATTATAACTTTAGCATGATAATGATGACAACTGCCAACATTTCACCTCTATCAGGAAAAATTATGAGTTTCTTAACATTCTGAAACATCTACAAACGCCCTTCTTCTGCTGTCTCTCCTTCCTCCTTGGAATATGGATCAAATACAGCAAGATTTTCAAGACATTTAGTGCATAGCCCAGTTTAGCAAGCTGTCAATTTGACAATGAAACAGCCCAACAGAAGCCATGAGAAACCACCAGAGGGAGCGGTTAGCCAATCGGAGGGGAAATCCTCGCGTTTTCTCCCACCCACTTAATTCACCTAACTAGAACTTCTTGATACAAGGGAATCACTGCATATTTTTCATCAAAACCAGCTCACACGTCATTAATTCATTGCAGAGACCAATGCAAAATGAATGAAAAAACGATGAAATGAGAACTTTAAGTATAAACTTATCAAATTTAATTTCATTCTTGCCCTGTCATTTCCTGTCAACTCTTTCACCATGTATTTCTATTCCTCTGTTGCGGATTAACAACTTCTGTATTCTATTATCCTGGCCATGCCTTCCTACACAATTCCACTTGATTATCATCTCCCGACAGTGCTACATCTGGGGTTCACTTTCTCAGGAGGCATTTTAACCTGACCAATCAATCAGCGAACAGAGGGAGGTGTTGTGAATTCAGAGCAAAAATGCAAGCAGTAAAGGCAGGCTATCAGTCAAAGCCATCTCCAATCTTTGTAAATTAAAACACCTCCAGCAAGCGATCCTTCCTCAAAGCCCTCAAACTCTCTGTACAAAATAAAGTGTAGAATGAGGTACCGATCTAGTGCCAAGCTAGTCCGGCTAGCAAGGCTGTGCTATGTTTTCCTACAAAGTATTTTCCGTTGCACACTGACCAACTTAGACAACTGTATTACAGCATAGTTGCTGCAGAAATGTGTCTGAAAACTGACCTGACTTGTTTGTTGCGTTCTCTGTTGCTTCGAAGGGATTTGCCACCGTCCTCCAGTTCCCCATCATGGTCACTTGAGTCAGATATCTGGAAATGGCCAGTAAAAACAAATCGTATAGTAGCTAGGCCTCTCATAAACAGTAATGGCGAGATTAATTCTATACTCAGAGTCAAAGTACTTTATCTTTGGAGATGGTATCTAATGTGCCTGAAGTCTATATCCTATCTGTTTATTAGGCAGAGATATTATGTACTTTATTTACTTGTTTTTTACTTGAATGTAGTGACAGAGCCTTTGTTCTACTGACCGGAGCTTTGTAAAACAGGTTCTCGAGTAGGCTCTCATCATACTGCGGGTCGTTGAGCTCGCTGTCCAGACACAAACTGCTGTAAGCAGACAGAGAGACAGGGGGAGAGCCCTCTCCATCCCAAGCCTCCAGCAGAGAGCCATTTATACTGTTGGGAGAACCACACACACAGCACACAGGGAGATGTTCAGGAATCTCTCTACTTCACTGAGAAGGACAGTATGAATATGAGTGTGTCACTCACAATTGCATAATTACACAGCACTAAAGAACGAAAACATTTAATTTCTTTAAGCCATGGAATAAAGGAAATATTTTGGGCATTCTTTAAACTCATAGCATGTTTTCATTCAAGTATTCATGTGATGTCTGTGTGTCATCTCACCTGCCCAGCAGCAGCTCCACAGTTCTGCTTTCAGTGTCTGCAGTGCATTCTGGGATGTCAAGGGCGGTGGGACTATGTGGACGCCGTGACGGGCTGAGGTCAGAGTTCAGGAGTTCATGAAATAACCTCCCAGATGAAGGCAGAAGTGGCCTGAACAGGAAAATGAATCACCACTAGTGCACAGGATTCATAAACTTTGTTTCCTATCATGTATTGAGAAGATGCCCCATACAGTATATTATTAAATATGGTCCTTACTGAATCAAATCTATTTTGGAGAAATGCAATCCTACTCACGGTAAAGAGATAGATCTAATGTTATCTTTTGGCAAGGGTAGTGGTGTGTCCTTCAGAGCGAGCTCACAGTCCAACTCTGTCCTCAGTGACGATTTGACCATGGCTTCCCGCAATTTGCTACCACGCTCAAGCAAAGCTGTACAAGAAAAGATCATTTCAAGATGAAGCCAACTGAATTTGACTGTAAATCATGAAATTCTAATACGCTACTGCAAGACGCATGTGACCATCAAACCTAAAAAGACTGATAAGTACTACATCTCTCAATGCAGGCAGCGACCATACCCATAATGAAACATCTGCGAATGCAAGTTTTACATCTTACAGCTATGACGTATGGTACCCTACTTCAACACCACTTTCTGCACCATCAGTCTCACCTGACAGGAGGTCATTATGCTGGGGGCACTGAGCAGTGGAGAGGGGTCTCCCTTCATCGGCTGCAAACTGAACATGACCTGATAGACCTCTAGGTTTCTCTGGGAAGTACAGATGATCTACCCCCCTGTTGAGTAATAATAAAGAAGTGTCAATTACAGTACACCACCATACTTATGAAGAAAAACTAATTCTGTATTGCAATAATATACCTTACAATTTTTATAATAACTATACACATACTGCACATTAACTGCTTTATTTTCATAGTTCAAATTCTAAATCTGTTTTCATATATTATGGAACTTGGGAAGACAGCAGGCGTTCTACCAATAAATGGATTTGCCACAATTTCTAGGTTCACACTGCTGTCATTATACAAGAATCCGATGAAAATTCTGAAAGTAGTGGACTTCTTACCGGACAGACTTTGTTTCTTGCCATATACAGTGTAGAAGGGAAAGAGCTTATGATGACAACTACCCTATTTTCCACTATTGGCAAGGGTGGAAGTGTGAACTAAAGTGTGGTGTCCTAACAAACGGAGGACCCATCCACATCTCAAATTCTATTCTCTGCCACACCCAACTTGCAGTACTTACCGAGGTGTATTAGTGCCACTAGCCAGGGACTCCTTGCCAGAGAGAGATCGAGGTCCGGACGGCACAATCAGAACATTCTGATCAGGTAGAGCCTTAGCAAGGGCATCAAGGCTCATGTCTGGGGTAGGAACAGAGCTGCAACTGTCATAGGATTCCACAAGAGGCTCCAATACAAGTGAGACCTGATGAGAGATTCATCATTATTATATAGCACATAAGCACGCGAAAAATATTAAGACATTTCAGTATTTACGGCAATAGACATCATAATAACATGATATGTAAATAGGGATCTTCTGATAAGGAAAGATATTTCGATATGCTGTGCCCCAAAAGTTAATGAAATCCACAGAAACATATTGCAACATCAACATTTGTAACTAAGATTTTTGTCAGTCTTGTATTGACAGATAACTAGCATCACACACCTGTAGCTCTCCCATTTTGTCTGATGTAGGAGACACCACTGTAAAGAATCCACTGATGGGGTTGGTCTGTGACAGGCGTGACAGTCCGGTAATCTGTGCTCGAGCCACAGGTAAGTGGTCAGGTTTGGTCACAACATCCAAAACAAGTGTGCCCATATCTGAGTGGAGACAAAGTGTGAGTATGTAAATTTTAGACAGCAGTTAGTGCTACCCGCACTTCACATCAAGGTTTTAAGTTAATGTAGAGTGAACTACTCCTCTGCGTGTACCTGTCAAATAGGATGTGAACTGCTTTGGTCCACAACGAACGGGAAAGCGAGCAGTGGACTGAATACCCTTCTGTGCCACAAGTGATCCATCCCTTGGACGGAACAGGGTTCCTGAGGACGTCTCTCCCCACCATCTTATCCTGATCTGAGGGTTCTGTGGGGGCTTGGTAATCGTCCACAGGATCCTGCTCACGGTCACTCGGAGGAAACATCGCAGCTGGCCCTCCACAAGCGGTGGGAGGCTAGTCGAGGAAGACACATCACTGGGAACTGTAAGAGGCAGGTGTTGTTAAATTATCTGTATGGAGGGTTTTTTTGTGCTTTGTGATAGACTTGTAAAAAGAAAATCGCTAAGCCGCCACATTAGCTAAATAACGTTATCAACTAATTGCTAAACAGCTAACGTTAGATTAGAGACGGTGTTGATGTAACGTTACGGTAACCAGAATGCTTAACGTCATTTGCTGTCTAGAGGCCTTTCAGGGCTTTTTACAATGCACGATGTTTAATAAGATTAGATTCACCTTGAAAAGCTTCTCAGAGATTAAATTGCTTCCATGTATAGCAGCTTGCTATCGCTTAGCTTAGCAACTCAGCATCTACTTTACCTGATGGCAACAGCTCAACAATCTCAACTCGGCTAACAGCTACGGGTGTCTAGAGTGACCAACGTGGATTTACCTTTCTTTCTGTTTATTCCAGTCTTGGTAGATTTTGATTTTTTATTCTTCATTCCTTGCACATGTACGCAGCGCTTGTGGTAATAGCATAATCTTTAGGGTTGTACTTTTGTGTACGACTGACAGTTCTTACAAACACACCGCGCAACTGAGCAACAACGACTCTCAACTTTTTTCTTATTCCACCCTCCAATCAAAAGACGAGTATTGCACTCAATGCATTATGGGAAAGGCTCGTTCAAAACAATAGCGCCAGCTGACATCTCTTCCACTGCAGAGCCTGCTCCACTGCATTGCAGCAAAGTCCTTCTAAGTGTCTCTGATTGCAGTGAGTTGAAGAAGCCTAACTTCTGTGTTAAACCTATTTTGTGAAATTCACTCCTGTTATGTAAATTATAATATCGATTATATCAGACTGTGACGAAGGTCCTAATTTTACATTTAGTAGGGTAATCACTATTAACTGAACCTCCATGGTATAATGAATCCATAAGCAGGTTATAGGCTAATAAGCAGAGAATCACTTTTTTAAATAGCTCCAGTATTACAAAAGATCAGCTGATGTAGTGTTTTCTGTATTTTGCAAGTACGTATGTTAGGCTAGCTGTTTAGGGAAAACTGAACGAGAATGCATTTTCACAGAGAATGCAGAAGTGTGCTTGCTCTGTTGTGCCACCATATGGTGACCTAACCTGACTCCGCTGGGAACGATCCGTTGAATAAGTTTTGGTTTGTTAGTTTCGTTTTTGTTAGTTTAGTTTTGGCTGATCTGTCTATCACGACCTATGTTGGGCCAAATCAACCAATCAGACCAACGAAGCATATAACGCACTAACACACGTACATTTTTTTTAGACCCACCTCTCGTTGCGCCACACCTCAACCCGCCTCAAAGCCAACGCTGATTGGTTCGTTTGTTTAGCAGCTGCTACAAATTCTCCTCAATGGAGAGTAGCCAGACTGAGCTGCGAGTGAAGCTCGCAAGATCAGTTTGGTCTCACGAGTCTAATGGTGACCCGCCGCGAGAGGCAATGCCATGCCGTGACGACAAGTCCCATGTGAAGACGCAAGGCATATTGCCAAGCCGAGATAGGTGATCAGAGAGATATGACCCAAAACATATTTTTGCTCATTGTGGCACCCCTTAGTGACCAAAAGACACCAAATTTGACGAGGGCACTTTGGACCTAGCGTCCATAAGCAGGCTACTAGAACGAGGCTTGGGCGATGCAACTTCCCAGAAGTAGCTTCTGGGGATGGGATGCCCCTCATCTTCCCAACTTTCCACCTGACCAACAGTGAAGAGAGGGGACCAGCAGTAGATTTTCTGTCCAGCATTTGTGAGAAATTATTCATTATTATTTATAAAGCGAAGGGAGTTTTTTCATTGCCCCTGTTTCTCATGGATGCTTCCCGCACTGTCTGTAAAGCGCTGCGAGACAATGCACTGTATTTGAGTGCTCTACAAATAAAAATTAATTTAATTTAATTAACGTTTCGTCGGCACTCAGAGATGTATAGTAACGAAGTAGAACTACTTAAGTAGCCTACTTAAGTACTTAAATGCAGTATCTGTACTTTACTGGAGTATTCTTTTTTCTCCTACTTCCACTTTTACTTCACTACATTTCTTTGATGAATTTAATACTTCTACTTCGTTACATTTTTGATGTGCTGATTAGTTACTCGTTACTTTTATAAAAAATGTTACCACATCCAATGATAGCCTATCAATGCAGACGAGAGCATCACCAGGTTTTCATAATCATTATTGGACGATTCAAGCGGTACACGAGACCTCATGCTCCTCTTCGACCTTTCGGAGTACTGAATGCAGTCAATTGGGAACGATTAGTAAGGGTCAGTCTACTGCTCCATTTCGAGATAGAAGGAGTACACCAACTTCTTTAACTTCAAATGATTTTAGTGAGGGGAACGGTGGTGAGCATGGTGGCCCTACTTAGAGTCCATGGCCAAACAGACTATTTTAGCCAAATAAATGTAAAACAATATGATATTCAAACTTTTGACTGCTTTCTTTAATATATACAGTACTTCTACTTTTACTTTCAGTACTTGAGTAGCAAATTTTTAAATACTTTTACTTGCAATACTTAAGTACAAAACATTTTGAATACTTTAGTACTTCCACTTAAGTATGATGTTTAGAGACCACTTCTACTTCCACTCAAGTCATTTTTTTGATATGGTACTTTTACTTCTACTCCACTCCTCTACTCCAGTACTTTATACATCTCTGGCACTTTCTCATAGTTTACCACCCGAGCCTCATTTCCGTTCGGAATATGGCCGCCAGATGAAAAAGGTGAATGGTGTCCAAAGCAGCTTCTAGCAAGTTTTATTGAAGTTTGTAGTCAAACCCCACTGACTGCTGGGAAGTAATACGTCACACAAAAAATCCAAAATAATGCTAGAAGCTGCTAGAAGTCATATTTTGCAGGGATGTCCCTTGCTTTTACTATCACTACATACTGTAGTTTTGAAAGGTGCATATTATGATGGCAGACTCGTTGCTCATCTTGCCACTGTTCTGTGATCACACCAGGCAGTGATTGAAGTCATTGACACTGACACTCACCGTCAGAATCTTCACATTGCATCACCATGGGATGTACTTTTCAAATAATGCCGGTCAACATTGTATTTTGGTATTGTTGTTATGTGTTGTGTGTTTTTTATATACTGTGTGAACATAACAATGTGTTGGTCTCAGGGGCTCAGTCTGAAATTAGGCCTATGAGTCCTTCTACTCCCACTGTAGTTCGAGACCCGAGTCAAGACAAGTCTGTGATGTGTTCAAGAAATAGAAATTGCTCTTGATTATTTGATTATTACTCTTAGGCCTAATATATAGTTTATTAATATTTTACTTCTATGGGGTAATTGTGTCAGTGGAAAGCGCTCATCAAGAGCTTTCATACAGTAGGCTATATCTCAATTTTAACCAAAATGTCACTTACACCCTTAAGGTTCTCAGCCCTCAATACAATTGGCTGATATGATGAGAAAATCCCTATGCTGCTTTTAACCACTCATTCTTGCTCAGGCTCTGTGAAC
The DNA here is from genome assembly GCA_027497455.2 of Sardinella longiceps. Classification (NCBI taxonomy): domain Eukaryota; kingdom Metazoa; phylum Chordata; class Actinopteri; order Clupeiformes; family Clupeidae; genus Sardinella; species Sardinella longiceps. The sequence goes on from JAODXP020000021.1 coordinate 5,295,901, forward strand.
AGGCACTGACAGCTCTCATTGTCTGTCAGACAGACAGACAGACCTCAATGCTGAAGTTTAAATTCACTCTTTAATTTTCAGAGTGTTTTTTTTTAATATATAGAACTGTCAATAGTGTTTTTATGGGATTATCTTGCAATAGTATTTTATGCCCACTAGAGGGAAGCATTTAGCCTACTCCTGTGAGCTCCTCATGGCCAGTTGTTTTACAAAAACGAGGACAAAACGTGATATAAATCCTTTTGTATGTAATATGAAATCTGATAAATCTGTTTTTGTATGTGTGAGAGAGAGTACTGAAAGTCAAACCTGACAATCTTGTTCATTAAGTTAAGAAATATTTCAATAGTTTAGTAGCCTGTCCTATTAGAGAATAAATTCTGAGACCTTTTAAACTTAATGTGACCCTAGCATTAGTCATTCAAGTCATGTTCTGCATACACTTTACAACAGTGGCCATCTTTCTAGTTGGCTTCCCCTTGTAAGTTTGCATGTAAAATTGCTCTCTCCACTCCAACTGCTTTCCCATATGTGAAATTCTATGCTGAGTTGTAATGGGGCTATTCCCTTGCCCAAAACTGACCTCAACTGCTGCTCACTCATCAATTTTCAACAACCTCTGTCTTTGGCACGGACTCTCTGAACCATTACATCTCCATGGAAACATAACAGTAGACCCACATTTTGCATGTATGAGGCCTACGGCTCTTTAAATCAAAGACTTTAGAGCGCTCTGTTCTAGAATCTTTGCTTTCTACTGTGTACTCACTGGTCTGAGGTGGCCTAATTGAAGGTTGAGCTTTACATTAAAACAGTATATATACAACTGTAGTATATTGTCTGTGAAACGGAAATTATATTTTCTTCAGATCTGTAGATAAATACAGGGGAACAAAATTCAGGTCCTTGAAAGACTCAACCAATGTTATGTCACAGTTTTGTACCTCTTGAAATCCCAGGGTGTTTTTTGTACTTTCTTCAACATTTCAAGAAAAGAATGAGCATGCAGGCACATTTCTTCCATGTTTTTAAAAAGTAACATCTAGTGGAAATGATGATGAAAGGTTTGGAGAATGAACAAAATTTTATCTGTAGTGACATTTATCTCAAACCAGTTTAAAAATATCCCAAAACAATAGGTTGCAGCTCAAGTCCAAGAGTAATAAACCATGGAGTGGAAAGACTAAAAATCGAAGTGGAGTTGCTGGTATGTGACAGCCTATTAAAAATAGTGGAAAATAAAACTGCTGATGCCAAAATTAAATCTACAGCTTGAAATCCTGGAAGGTGTCGGAAAGCTGCTTACCTCATGACAGACTTCAGGGAGGCAAAGAAATTTTTTTACACTATTCACTTTACTCAGTAAAAATCACTCAGACAAATAAGATTTCTTAATCTTATTAACAGAACCTACAAAACATGCAATCACTTGTTGTCAGTGTCCCATTTCCATAGTGACTTAAATTTTGCCATTAAATACAATTATACAGTCACAGCAACAGAAAATGTTTACTCAATAATCACAGTAGAAATGAGAAATAAAATATGTGCACATTCTTGGGCAAGGACATGAATCAAGTAGAGCCTCTGCTTGAAAGACCTCCAATATGCCGAAGCCCTGAACTATTCCATGAATTAAAAACAATGAGGCATGCAAAATCATGTTTTGTAAACAACCTTATCTTAAATCAAGTCAAGTAGCTACCTGTCCCATTTAACATTAGCTCAAGATGGACAATCACACACTGGCCATAAACACAGCCAAGAGCATTTGGCATTCCTGCAGTAATGAGGCCTCTTGGTCTATATGTGTATTGGAGAGGGAGTCTTTCACTAGGAGAGAGGTGTGTGTGTGTGTGTGTGTGTGTGTGTGTGTGTGTGTGTGTGTGATAAAGTGTTCCTGACTTCCCCTTAGGCTAAGATATGATCCTTCTGTTTGCCTCCAACCTTTCAGCAAGCCCAGTCAGTCCTCTGGGAGGGGCCCACAGGACTGACAAGACACACACACACACACACACACACACACACACACACACACACACACACACACACACACACACACACAAAACATACATGCATGCATGCACATGTGCAAATGCACTTCTAGAAACCCTCTTTTTTGAGCACATCCACACATGGATGCATACAGTACAGTCATGGATTCTGATATACATGTCAAAACACTCACAGGCTCGCATATGCACATGCTTTTACACACACACACACACACACACACACACACACACACACACACACACACACACACACACACACACACACACACACACAGAAGCCCTTTGGAGCCTCCTGCGCTGCATTTCAGCACAAGCTCATCACCTCATCACGCTTGTCCACATATGGAAAAGTGCTGATCCCAAAAGGATTCCTGACCTACTTTTTGCACATTTTGTCTTTTGTGCCCCCTGAATGAAACCCTTGCACCCATAAAATGAATTAACATGACAAGCAAGGAGCACCTACTGGTTGAGTTACACACACTGCTTCCCGTACTATCTCAACTGAAATTGCAGGCTAGCGGGACCAAGCATCTGACTCCAGTTTGGAGCTGACACAGTGATGAATGGGAGACACGCTAACGAGCTCATCACCCATGAAGTGTAACAGACATGACCTCCCTCTCCCCTGGGTTTCATCTGTTACATCTGTATATGAAAGCAAGCGTATGCGTAAGCTGAGCAACACGATTAGAACTATGTGGCCAAGACAGCCCCAAGGGGAGTGGAAGGGAAGAGAAATTGTGTAATCCACACAAAGAAGAGAGACCCAGATTAATCACTGGATTAGGTTACATCAACTAGTGAGGAAACGGAGTGTAACCGTCTTGAGTGCGAGTCATTTGTCAGAGGGGGATATATTTTATGTCCTGTTTGGGGGAAAACAAACTGTCACTTGTGCTAAACACACAGCACAGGAGTTACAGTGCGGCGGCTGTGTCCGTGGGCTGTGGGGAGCGTTTGAGCAGGGAAGGGGCAGAGGGGCCCACTGCAGGCCAGCAGCAGTGCCTGCCTGCCTGCCTGGAGAGTGGGGAGCCAGAGGCCAGCTTTGCCCCTGGTGGCTGTTTGCCAAATGCCTGCACACTGATCAGGCTATCCATTCTCCAGACCTGCACACACACACACACACACACAAAATACACATTGAATGTACACACGCAAGCTGATACACACACACACACACACACACACACACACACACACACACACACACACACCTCCTAGTGAAAGATATGCACACACACACACACATGCACCTTTGTCTATTAGCACACACTTTAAGGCACAGAGACACACATTGTTCATACCTATGTGCAGACACAAAGACACACATTTACTCAGTCAGCCTGTGACACAGACGTAAGCACATGTGCACCACCATTCTGTAGCCCTCCGTCATCCTTTGGCTATCCATAGACGCGTCTCTCTCTCTCTCTCTCTCTCTCTCTCTCTCTCTCTCTTCCCTGAGGGTAAGTGAATTCTCCAAACACCACTGAGGGCAGATAGCCAGCACTCCTCCCTTTCCCTCCCCTCTCCTGTTCCACCCTACCCCTACACCCCCCCCCTCCACCCCTTCACTTCCATCTCCTCCAATCTTCTCTCTCTTTTTTTCACCAACTTTCCCACTTTCCCCTCCCTCACTCCCCTCCTGATGCACTGCTCCATTGTAGAGGCTGGCTCTTGTACTCCAAGCGGTCCCAGACAGGATCAGCCCTCCGATTTCTTTTCCCCCTCTATCTGTGCTCGTCGTCCCTCTGCCTGACGCTCTTCTTCCTCTACTGTCACTCATCAGGGTTGGAACTGCAGGGCCGCTGAAACTCCTGTCCATACTCATGGATCCACTTGTTAGCCACTGCAGAGAGAGAGAGAGAGAGAGAGAGAGAGAGAGAGAGAGTTAGACAGACATTTTCAATCAGCTTCTGCCATCTAATCTTAGTAGGGACTACTGATGTAAATTAGCCTATGGCTACAATCAGGCTCAGTTATATATTGCGCATTGTCCCTGTTCAATAAACATATAAATAAATTAACAGAGAGGGAAATAATCACAGCGCAGTGTTCAAAATACTGATGGCTATTTCAATGTGCTTGTGCTTGTCCCCTTCATGAATTCCACTCTCTATTGGGTGCACACAGCTAAAGGTCTTTGCTTGTTCCTGTCATCCGACTCCTCTCTGTGTGAAGCTGCCTGTGTCCGATCAGACTGGGGTCAAAGAAGACCACCTAAAGAGCAGATGGGATTACCCCAGTGTCCACTGATACTGTTTCAGTGTCCGGCTGGAACAGACTGACCTCCACACTGTCCTCCATTGACACACACACATCTGCACCCCTCCACCTCCTGGAGTGCAATTTAGCTTATGTGTCCCTATGACACTTAGCATGTGGCGCAGAGGGCTGCCTATGCAGCGCACATCATTGCAAAGCTGAATGATGTCTGAGCAGATCTCCCAGTCATCCCACACTGTCCGTAATGGGACACAGATGTGGAGCTGCTCTCGTTCCTTATGAAAGACATGCGACCCTCCACCTCACAGCATTCCACAATCCATTCCGGAGAAAGCAAATGAATGGTAAAGAAACATGATGCTTTCCCTACAGATAGTATGACTTTTTTTTATCAGTTACTCATGCACCTCATCATAACAAGGTTCATTGTGTGAGAAGAGGTTAACTGAATTATTTCAATATTTTCATGAATTCTGTATTTGAAGTTTTAGCTAAACAGAGTTTTGGAAATATCGTGTGTAATGTGGGTTTGCCATTATTTGTCTTACCCCACTTGTCTCCAACGAGAACAGGGCAACCAGCATGCAGTGTGTCTCCATTCCCTTGTCCGTTACGATGAAGGTTCCACCAGAAGAGGGCGGCATTCTGGAACACACACACACACACACACACACACACACACACACACACACACACACACACCACCATCACCACTTAATAGAGGAATTTTCCCCATTTGGCTCTGGAATTCTAATGTAATCTATCTCTACTGCAGATGAATACCACCAGAGCAAAGATGACTACTAGTTTTTGACAAATCATTGAACCGGAAGGGACGATTTTAAACAGTGGAATAGAGGGTAGTTAGAAAAAGGGTTAAGAATGCACTGGTATTCCTCAAAGCACAAGGCTAAAGTGGGCCCAAATGTTGCCTGCATTAGTAGATGCTCATGACAACACCTATCAACACAGGTCAAAGAGGCCAAACCTCCAGGTCAGACTGCCAGTGCTGGCTCATTTATCAAAGACAACACACTAGCTCTTCAAAAAACAAAAGCTTCCTTGTACTGGAGGAACACACACACACACACACACACACACACACACACACACACACACACACACACACACACACACACACACACACACACACACAGTACTGCAGCATTTTCACAGATCTTTACATCTATGTAGCATTGCAAATCACTTATCATCACTATGCATACAGCATTCTGACAGCTGTGGGGAGAGAATGACTTGGGGAACAAGTTGAGTCTTGAGGTGATTTAAAGGTGAGAGAACATTAGCTCTAAGGGGCGAGCCCAATGACACAGAAAGTGCTGAGTACACCAACCAGAATTAGCATTTCATGACAACATTAGTGGGGATTGAGAGCTCAAAAGTCTCTTAAAGCTGCATTTTCATGGAATAATTTTGGTCTTTAACACAACTTTGCATTAACCTTTGTAATCTCTTTGTAAGCATAGTTTATTCTAACCCGACTCCGCCAGATGGACTTGCTACAGCAATTCCATCTGGGAACCCTCCCTTGAAGTAGTTTTGGTTCGTTAGTTTTGTTTTCGTTAGTTTAGATTTGACTGATTGGATAAGGCATCTGTCTGTCACCACCTATGTTGGTGATAGACGGGCCAAATCAGACCAACCAATCAGACCAACGAAGCATATGACGTACTAACATACGTACATGTTCTTTAGACCCGCTTCTCGTTCCGCCACACCTCAACCCACCTCAAAGCCAACGCTGATTGGTTCGTTTGTTTGGCAACCTGCTCCAAAATCTCGTCAACGGAGAGTAGCCAGATTGAGCTGCGAGTGAAGACCTGAAGCTTGCGAGATCAGTTTGGTCTCGCGAGGCTAAGTTTATTCCGGGGTTGCATCTAACTGCTCACTGCCCCTAGGGCACCACTGTAGCAACAGCCCACTGCTCCAGGTTAGTGTGTGCTTCACTTCAGTGCTGTGCTTGTATTGGGGGGCTACATAAATCAAAGGCCAAACAAGTGGCAAAGTACTGCTCTATATCAGCAATTATAGGAAGCATGTTTATTTGGAAAAGAAGATGTTTCTTGTACCCATGAGCTTTAAACACATAACTTGTGAACTGTGTTAATCTGTTGGATTATTCAGAATATTTGATTCCTGATGGAAAGTGGATTGTAAGGTGGAATCAAATAAAGTATATAAAATGTGTGTGTGTGTGTGTGTGTGTGTGTGTCACCATTTGGATAAATGCAGACACCAACTTTCCCTCACAAGACCAAAAGAGTAGAATGTCTGGTACGTGGTAAAGGAGAGCTGATTCCAGTACTAGTTGGCTTGCATGGAGACTTCAGAGGATATCGAGGCAACTCTGTGCTCTCACGTTTTTTGACAGAACAATAATACTGTTGTGTTGGCATTCTGTTGGGTTAGGGCTTTTGGTAATTTTTGGAAGTTTCAATTTATGAAAAAGCCAGATAGCACCTATTAGTTGTTATTTGGTTGCTGTTCTTGAATTATGATATATGTAGAAGCACATGAAAAGTGTGTCTACCATCACAAAATATAGTATAGGCTGTATGTATAGACACAATACTTTATTTATCCCATAGAAAATTCTAAACACATCCCACGGCATCCATAATATGACCTAGAAATGACACACACATGCACTATACAAAAACCAAAGAGGAAGAAAAAGGGCACAAAGTTATGTATACAGTGAATATACAGTATACAGGTAGAAGAGTAGAGAGGATAGAGATGTATACAGGTCTAAGAGTCGAGACTCAGGGTATTACCTGCACAACCGGAATGCTGAAGTTGGCGTAGATGAAGGCCGTTGATCCACCTGCCTCCACGCCGCTGAGCTGGAGGTGACGACAACATTCGCACTGAGCTGGCTCAGCGAGCCGTGTTTGCACATGTCATAAAATTACAGCCAGCGCATGCAGCCCGGGAAAAGCGGCACAAGGGAGGCCTCCAAGAGCAACAGACCCAATGCTCTTGTTCTCCACTGGAATGTTTGGGTTTGAGCATGGGGGTGTACGGGGGTTCTGGAGATTATTAGATCACTGGGCCACTGGAGATCTACTGACTTACTGAATGCTAAACACATTGGAATAATGCTCGCCTTGAGTGCCCAGGGCATTTTTTTTGTCAAACAAAGCAGCCAAACATGTCTATCTTGCCAAAAAGGGAACAGTAAAGTCATTCACTCACGTATATCATGAAGGTAGCAACTCGGTTCCCCGTTTTGAGTCTGTACAGAGGACTGGACTCTGACTAGAAAAGGCATTGGAGTGATAGGACACTTAGTTTTCTGCATGTAAAAAATACAGCACTGTAAAACTCTCATCACAAGTGTCAGGTAGGGTTAGGAATAGTTGGATGTGGTGCTTACCGTGGCATGGTCAAAATGGGGTTCATAATGGCCTCCTATGCCATAGTTGACCACCTGCAGGTACTCCCCGTATGGATGCTTTACATTCAGACCAGTGAGCTTGTGAATGCGCTCGTCCAGTTTGCCCACTATGGGGTGGGCCGTGTCCTTCAGCCATGCACTATACACACACACACACACACACACACACACACACACACACACACACACACACACACACACACACACACACACACACAGAAACAAACAACATTAAGTAGTTGCCATCCAGGCTAATCAAGACAAGACCATTCAAATCTATATGCCTATTTCGGTAACGCATATGTTTGAAGTACAGGAGATTCAACTTGTTCCAAAAAGGCATTCCTAAATGATTCAACTTGTCCCAAGATAAGATATAAATGTGGTTAGACTGTTCACTGTAATTGTGGAGAGTTATTTGAAACAAACAACAGCAAAAAAAAAAAAAAAAAACAGTAAAGTCTTGAAGAATTCAGTCACCTTTTACTGATGCGATAGTCAGCTGTGGCTTGATTCTCACCAGATGCCACAACAGACCTTCTCAGCTGACAACAAAGGAAACATCCCATTAGATTATCTGCAAAGAAGGCCTCTGATCTACACTTCCCACTTCCCAACACATTCACACAACCTCCTATGAAACAGCAATGCTGGGATGATCTAAACCTTGGTTCTTTTATACGCCATTTTTTGGGATCTTTTACACACAAAAAGTAGTAGCATGAGAATATCAGGGCAAAACAGAAAGACCAGCAGGGAGAAGTAACCCAAATAATTTCCTGGGGGGAAAAAGATGGTAATCAATGATTGGAGTCTCTATAAGGCCAACAAAAGGCCTGGTGGCTAATAACCAAACAGGCAAGCCAAGACAAAGCGGAGCAGATGATTAACAGGGGCCCGCTGGTGAGGAGATGAGGAGTTTACCCAGTCTGGTTTTAATTAGAGCCAAAGAGTGGCGTCATAAACTGTGTTATCTTACATGGTAAAATGGTGGAGGACTTTGCTTTTGATCAGGGGAGTGGGGAATGCATTCAAACGGTGCCAAAACCCTACCAGACAAGACCCAGCCAGAACTTATTACTTTGGTACCATCCCTGTGATACAGTACAGTGCTAAGTGATTCACCACACTGCGGTACAGTAAATTAGCCTGTTCTGTGGGTATGGAAGACAGTACATATTTTTTCCATGAGGCACGTCCAGAAGAGCTCCAGTCTCCTATGCTGTCCTTCTCAGCAGAGAGTTAACTCAGAGGGACAGAATGAAATCCAAGTCAATGGTTGGAAAGAGTACAGTATATCCTTCTGAATAGATCCAAGCTTAGAGCTTGGACCCATTCCAAAATCCTTCAAATTACACTCAAGTGCTTCCTCTCCTTCCATTATTAAACTTCATCCAAGTTGGAATAACCAGAAACTGCAGAAATTGCGTCTTGTTAGCCTCAGAGGTCAGTCGGGTTCAAAGTAAAAAAAACATTTTGTTTTACATATTTTACTTTTGCTTACAGTACAAGTGACTGTAATACGTTATTATATTACTACCTGTAATAACACATCACTGAAGGAACTTTATGTCTAAAACGTGATTACAGTACAACTTTACCATTCCTAATTGACTTTTCAAAAGGGCAATAAGAAAGGCTGAGAACTTAAAGGGCGCAAGTGACATTTTGAACAAAATTGAAGTATATGCATCACCTGAAAACTCTTAATGAACTCCTTCCAGTGACAAAATTATAGAAGTCAAATATGAATACATTTTGAGTTAGCAAATTTAACAAAAACTTCACTGTTAACATACAGCAGTTGGAACCAGATGGCATGACTGCATTTTGACTAAAATATATTACTATTCATTAAGGATTGTTTCATGCATCTGTGTTAATAAATGTACTTTTGTGAAATAGGTGAAATGAGTACAGAAAGTAGTGTAACAAACTATCTCTCCTGTAAAGGTGACACCTACACCCTTTAGGCCCTCAGCCTTTGATATTGATGTTGAACTGAAGGGCAGAATTTCTCGAATGAGATAAATACTTCCTGTAAAAAAAAAAAAAAAAATGGACAGGACAAGGTTAAAGGACAAACGGTACATACTGCTGGCTGGGCTAGTCTCTTGACGCTCTCTGCTTCGCTGTCGGTGATGAAGTTGTGGTAGAGCACCACATAGGGCTGGAAGCTCACCAGCTCTCTCCTCATGGGCTGCAGGAGCAACGCTGGGCTGCCATTGGTGAAGTAATCACAGAACAGCTCGGGGTCCTCATAGTGCTTTGGCTACAACACACACACACCATACGAACTTCATTACTGCAGGCAAAACAGCAAAATCTAAACAGAAACACAGAGGGGGAAACACACCGCTGTTTTATTTCGCTTATTTATACTCCTCTAAACGTGGCTGACTTATTTTAAACTGGGTGGCCAAGTTTTTTTTTTCACTGTTGGCAGATACCACCTGATTATTTGAAGCGATTGTCACTTTATTTCCAAAAGGATATATCTTTATTAGATTTTACAAGGAGGCTAATGAAAGCCTGTTGTGGTCTAACATGCTGGGCCATTGAACAACAGCTGGCAGGATGTATTTTGGTAAACATGTGTGTGGTGCGTCAGTGTCTCCAACGCACAACATCACTTCATCCTCAAACTCAGCCAGCGAGCGTGGGCGTCCCCCAGACACTCTTCAAAACACACCATGATGTCAGCGCACTCAAAGACGATTAGTCATTCTCTGAGCCTTCATTTGCTTATATTATTGTGCATGTGTGTGTGTGTGTGTGTTAATAAAGTTCTGCTGCAAGATTACTCTAAGAGAAGAGCCTCATGAAGCTGTTGTTTAATCAGACATGGCACCTTTTTTCAACAAACACTGATGTACACACAGAATTCTAGTAGGCTTACCACCTGTTCAGTTGTCTACCTATGTGTATACACTCAAAAACCAAAAAAACTAAAAACTGCCACTTGCAGCCCTGGCTCTGAGAATGCTCTGAGATAACCAAAGTGGCACAGATTGACATACATGTGTTCAGCCAACCAACAATACTGGAACTTAGTCTCTCATCACTGCTTTAGGAACAGATAAAAGGGGGTATTATATTTGCGCTCAAATATAGTTTAAATAATTTTCATGAAGACTGGTACCTGTAAAAGATGTAGTATGTACCTGAAATCATGGTTGCTACAGTACGTCCTAAAAATTAAGGCCTCGGGGGATGGCATTGCAAGCCCTTTGCCCAGAACAATGTGTTCATTTGACCTAATTACTGGCTTTTATTGCTTTGTAAAATGGGGGATCTATTTTAGAAAATGACCTCACTATTTAGTCAAATGAGTCAACGTTTTCCTCGGTGTGGAAGAAATAGCAAGGGTACATTCCATTCTCTGTAGAAGTCATAAGCATTGAGTAGGGTATGCAGTAACTCGCACGTACAATGTGGTTCTTAACAGGAAGTGTATGTCATCTCCAGTGGTTAAAGTGGGATTTGGCAGGACAGGGAACTCTATTATTCTGTGTCGGCACAAACAAAGCAAAATGTATAGAAGAAGAATGGGATGATATTGTGCATTTATCTGAGGTGCCGGTACTGCGTACCCCCACGCCCCCCCCCCCACTTTAACCCCTGGTCATCTCCCCATATTGTGAATTGTTGAACCAGAGATGATGTCTCTGAAGTCAAACTGAATGAAACAGCACATAAAGGGAATAAGACGGAAGATGTACCTGAGAACCTTGTGTCTGACACAGCCTCTCATAAGTGTTCCTGGTCCTTAGGTAAGTTGTGGACGGCCTCTTTAAAGCTCTAGTAGCAGTCGCCATGGAGGGATTAGAGACAAGAAGCTGCTCATACTTCTCCACATTGAGCAGAACTCTTCCATTTAAGGGGTCTATAGGGGAGAACATGAGACAGAGCCAGGGAATGTTACTGCTGAAGAAAAGAAATTATTTTAAAATGAATTTAAATTTAAAATATCTATATTTTACAGTTCACATATTAGCCACTGATACATACCTAATTAATGCCTCTATTAGTGCATTGTAAGGCATGTGGTGGCCTTTATGCTTGATATAATCTTAATAATGCCCTAATAAGCCTTCATCTATACTTACTAAGTAGTAGTACCTACCGAAATAAAACATGCACAACCCACTAGTATACTGTCTGAATAAATCCAGAATAGTGGAAGAACACTTGTAGAATAAGCAAATATATACTGTAGCTCAACGTCATTGCTGTATGTCACTGCCCAGGTTGCTGGAAGCACATCATCATCAGTAATACCTATGCAGTACTTACTAGTCAGGAATTCTTCCACTATTCTGGATTTATTCAGACAGTATACTAGCGGGTTATACATGTTTTATTTTGGTAGGTACTTAATAAGTAGAGATGAAGGCTTAATAGGACATTTTTAAGATTATATCAAAAATGAATTAGTCATGAACAAGACATTTGTGAATACATGCTTAACAAATGATTAATGTTGCCTTACAAGTCACTAATACAGGCATTAGGTATGTATTAGTGGCTAATATGTGAACCTTAAAATAAAGTGTTACCGAAAATGCATATCATAACTGAAGGAAAATAAGCTCAGCAGGAATTGGCAGAAAAACAGTTGTAATTTCATTGGCAAAAAACATGGGCTATGTGAAAGGATTATGTTTTTTTATTTATATTCCTTTGAACAAACACTTGGAAAATAAAGAATTGCGTCACTCTTCTGATAGGAAGAATAGAGACAATAAACTTTCCTGTGCAGCTTTCAATGTGAAATACCAGAGAATAGCAGCTACATTTTTTCATGCTATGAAATACAGCTGTTTTCAACATTTCACCACTTTTTTTTCTTTAGAGCTATTGGCCGCTGCTAAACAGTTATGGCTGGAAAGATTTACCGTGACGTAGCAACTCTTGCGAGAGACTCAATGCATAAGAAATGTTTCCTGTCTGAAAAAGAAGAAAAAAGACTGCAGTGCACACACTACAAAGACATCTGCTGTCTATGAAATCCAAAGTATTCTATTGGAGAGGACATATTCAAACTTTTTCCCACAATGAAATTTATACTACTACTAAGACTAAAACTACTACTACTACTACTACTACTAGAAGAAGAAGAAGAATTCATTTTATGTTATTGTTCTAGATACCCTGAAACTATTTTACAATACAACAAGAGAAGCTATTGTGTGAATTCAGTGTATTGTGTGAATTCAGTGTATTCAGTGTGAATGAATGCAACACCTTGAAATGTGAGTAGGCAAGATGATCCAGGGCATCCTCTAGGCTGCCTTCATTCTCTGGCCTCCAGGCCAGCTCTGACCCCCTGAAGAGGCGTACAGACTCCTCCAGCCACTGCACTGAGTGGTAGTAGTCCTCAGTGTCATAGGCAACCTGCAGCATACAGCACAGTACAGTACAATCAGCAAGTAGCATTTTTCAACATCCAATCTGTTCATAGATTTGAACTAGAGGAAAAGTCCAAGGCACTCTAGAGGGTGGACTTTTCCTCTAGTTCATTCAAGTTTTTTTCCAAAGAGCACCTTCGATCTACATATTTACAAACGCCGTAGCCCTCCATGCCTGCCTTTGTTCGATTCTGTTCATAGATTTATTAGTCTTCTTTAGGAGTCAAGTGAGAAAAAAATACAACTCTAACTTTTCTGGTTCATGGCGCAAAAGGATATTAAGTGTGATACTAGGTGTCCCAGAGTGTAATAGCGATAGCAATGACAAAGATACCCTTCTCTTTATCATGAGTCAGCATACCATCAATTATTTTAAATTTGTTTTCTTAAAGCAAAGGTTTGGTGTAATTCAAGCACAGCGTTGTTGGAACAACACAGGTGGGAAGCGAATGCAATTGAGCACTTTACATGGAGTTCAGGGGTGTCGTAGTGGGGGGAAAAGGGGGACTGAGTTACCAGGGCCCCAACTGGTGAGAGGGCCCTTGAGGAGTCTCAAAGTATATTCCAAGTGGTCAGGGGGGCCCTAGGCCACTGTTTGTACATAGGGCCCAGAATTTGGTGCTACGCCCCTGATGGAGTTAATAGATCATACACATTCAAAACCAAAAGTATGATGTGAGGTGCCATTGACTCAATGTAAACTGCTTGTTCCCTTTTTGCATTCACGTCCAGTTGTTCTAAATTCTTTTTTCTCACTTGCTATCTAGTGCAGTTAGTAAGTTTATGCAACCGCAAAACCTACCGCTTTCAGTGAAATTATTACAAACTGCTGTTTTATAATGTAAAATGGACAATTGACTTAATATAATACATACAATTTCATGGCAACAAATGACTCCAGTTTTCCTCAAGTCTTATGTGCCCCAGCTAACCACATCTGCTCAGTTGGGGTTTAGTGAGTTAGTGATTACTTGCTCCCAAATGCCATAACAGACACATGATGCTACAGGCTAAAAGTCTTGGCAGACTCCACTCTTCACTTAGTCATCAGTGAAGGTCACTGCCCTCAAAAGATCCGGAGAATGTAAATATAATAGTCAGCCTGAATAGAAAACTGGGAAGCTTTGAATGCTGCTACTGTTCAGATGGCTTTCTTTCAGATTCTTTATGCATGGAGTAGCAGGAGCAGACACATTGCAGACAGACAAGGAGGGAGAAAAGGAGTGAGAGAGAGAGAGAGAGAGAGAGAGAGAGAGAGAGAGAGAGAGAGAGAGAGAGAGAGAGAGAGAGATTGTTGTGGGCCACCAAAGGCAGTCTGTTACACTTGAGAAGCAAGAAGACATGCACGAGCAGGACTCTGTGTGTGAATCCCTCAACACTGTCTGAATGGAAAACCCAACCCAATGGAAACTCCCCCTTCACCGTCTCCCCTGGTGCCTCTGCCCACCCCCACATGAACACACGCACACACACACACACACACACACACACACACACACACACACACACACACACACACACACACACACACCAAAGCATGGGAATGGGTGAGTGTGTGTGTGTGTGTGTGTGTGTGTGTGTGTGTGTGTGCGTGTGTTCATATCTAAATACTTCCACAGCCTTTTCTCAGTTGGACACCTCAGCACTCAGTCAGAGTGCACAGATGAGAAAGCTGTTGCTCATCTCCTCCATCCCCTCTCTTAGTCCTGCTATGGAGTTCTCCCATGTACGCTCAGAGAAGCACAGAGGGAGTCCTGGTGTTAGGTTTCCCCCTCAGTGAACCCAGTCTCCTCCATCCCACAGTGGAGACTCCATTTATGGTGTGGAGGGGGGAAAAAAAGATGGAGACTAGTTTGCTGAGGAATCAGAAAAATCCTCAGCACTTGAGAGGTATGCTGTGCTTATGCCACTTTCTCTTGGAGCAAAATAGAGCTGTATTTGATATGAACCAGGGCTTGCTCTGAGTGACAATGATGGAGCAAATACGTTCTCCATACACACACACTCACAGAACCTCACACACACGTGAAAAAATAAGTGCAAAACCTGAGATTGAAAAAAAAATCCTTGGGAGTTGGGGACATTCTTATTTCTACAGTCAATATCATTACAAAAGTAATGTTTTCGTTTAAATAATCCAGGGCAAAGTGGGTTTCTGGTATTTTATCGGGAACAGATCACCAAAAATGGGGACTCTCAGAAATTAATTGTCGTCTGCACATCTTATCTTTGAAGTACAGTGACCCCCCCCCCCCAAAAAAAATGCTATTGGCTATTTTTAAGACAATACCAAGAATCTTGACTTCTCTATACAAATCAAATATTTGTGAGATAGTGATGAGATACATACTTTCCCCACCAGGAAGCAGTCATCTCCCGAGAGAGGAATGGACACATGTGGCTGGTAGATGTCCACAGTGTTGCCCTGGTTGGTCAGTCTCTGGAAGTGTCCTCGGACCAACCCCTCCACACGCAGGGCGTACACATCCTGTAGCCTCATGAGGCCTTTGGCAGCCCCCTGGATGTCTTCCTGTTTGGGCAAGCTCCCCTCCACACTTCTGTAGCCAGATCTAAGGGCTAAGCCCCACAACCAGACAAAACAAATAGTGGAGAGGACAGCCATTATATCATATACTGTTAAGACCAGGTTTTGATTGGGGAGACGGAGTTGGCATAAAAGGGTATGGACACTACTGATAAGAGTCAGCTGTGTGTTGTAAGACGGAAGATCTGATATCACCAAGTAATTAAGAGTCCAGGATCAATGTCAAACTTGTTGCCCTGGATCAACAGGTTAGGTTTAGAGTTAGGATTAAGAAAAAGGATTTCAGTTAGGCATAAGTCTTTGAAAAAAGCTCATGAGTACTATGATGCACTGGCACGGAATCCATTTTACTACTTCTTGTTTCTTTCAAAACAGGGCTATATTCCCAGTGAAAACCATAAAGGGTCTATATTTTTAGTTTTGAGACCCTTAGGTTTAGAGTTAGGGTTAAGGTTAGGGTTAGGGTTAGAGTACATTAATCCAGGACAAACAAATTTAACATTGATCCTGGACTCTTAATTACTTGGTGATATCAGATCTTGCTTGTAAGACAAGGGTAATAAGCTAAAGCACCTTGGGTGTTTTCCTGAGCTTCCTCACTGTAGACCACAT
The DNA here is from genome assembly GCA_027497455.2 of Sardinella longiceps. NCBI lineage: Eukaryota > Metazoa > Chordata > Actinopteri > Clupeiformes > Clupeidae > Sardinella > Sardinella longiceps. The sequence goes on from JAODXP020000021.1 coordinate 5,312,134, forward strand.
TGCTCCAGTCCGAGTGGAGCCGCTTAATGAGAGTGAAAGCCACCAGAGGGTTCGCAGCTGCCGCTCCCGTCAGTCTGTTATAAACTGCACTGTGGAACTGAGAGACTTTCGCGTAAAATCTGTGGAAACATGGATACAAGTTTTATTCTAAAACCACCTGCGCGTGTTAAAATCTTGAAAGGGTCTGCGTTCTTTGTGAATGAAGATGGTGTCAATCTGGCTCTACCTAGCCTTTTCAGGTATTTGTTTGTCGCCAACATATGTCTAGTCTTTGCGACATCAGTAGGCCTAAATAAACCATTTTTGAGAGCTCCCTGTGGACTCGTAACTCACACGGCTATCTTGTGCGTCCTGGCTGGAAATAAGTGGAAAGCCAGGCGTTCCCACGGAAGTAACAGCTGATGCAACCACATTAAACGCACGTGAGGCATGCACCTTTAAATAAACATCACCCGGTCTCATGCATTTCGATTGTGCATTGTGCATGGCGTTGTTTGTTAAAATCACTTAAAGGCACTTTACTCACTTTAAATTGGTATTGATTGCACCCTATTTATTGTCACAACTGATACAATCGAGTGATTAGTTCTTAAAATACAGATGAAAATCGTCCCATACCTGAAAACTTAGAGGGGGTAGGCTGAGTGACATTTTGGTCAAAATTGAGTTATATATTATAAGCTCTTGAGCTTCCACTGACAAAAGTATAGAAGTAAAACATTAACACATTTATCAATCAGCATCAAATCTAACAATCAATTGCACTTAATATTGCACTTACCTTTGAATATCTCGCAGTCTCTCGGTCTCTTGTTCTATGTATGATTTCAAATGGTGAATAAGTTTTCTTTCACTATCAATAGCTTGTTTTACGTTCACCATTGACGTAAATATTTCACCATTTATGGAAATTACAACGGGACCCGTTAAGAACCATACCGTCAGAAATGTCAAGATTGTCATTTTCTTATCTAAACCGAAGAGACAGCTCAGTGTAAGCTATATACTAAGGGCCTAGCTGTCTCGAATTTTATCAAAAAAGATCCCAGAAAAACAATTCCACAATTCTTTCAGCCCTTTTGCTGGTCCGACGAGAGTTTTAACAGTTGCGCCGTTTGGTCCTTGCAGTGCGTTCTACGGCAGAGCACACCCCTCACTGCTCACTTGCTCTCCCACGCCGTGCAATACCAGAACATTTGTGTGCTTCATTCCACTCAGAACATGCAATGCAGATTGTTTAAATTAATTCTTTAATTTTAAAATCCTATAGCCTAATCATTATCATAACCATCAACATTTCAACTCACCAAAACAATATTCCCTTCCATCACTTGTTTACACAGCAGGTTTATTAGGCATAGGTATGCAGACATGACTGCAGTAGCCTACCTACCTACATAGTCAACAGTCGCTTTCGCCCATAATGGAAAGTGGTCCAGACGTCAATATAGTTCTGTAAAAATTACAGAGAGCTAGTAATTTTTCTCATATTCATTAGAAAATGTCGTATGCATCATTTGTTAAACCAAAATTTCAGATGCAACATCATCCTCTGCTATATCTTGTGGTTGCTTGAAGGATGGTAAATAAACATTTTGGGTCTACAATTTCAAGTGCGACTCAAATATGTAATACATTTTATCACTCCTAGATGGCGCTTTTGCACTAAAAAAAACCCTAGTCACCATGAGTAGAAATGGCTGACCTGGCCTACTCACATTAGTGGTGTACTGTAAGTGCACATCAGAAAACAACAACAACAACAACAACAACAACAACAACAATAATAATAATAATAATAATAACCACAACGTTTGACGTGTGTAAATTACATTTTCCACAGGGCTATATTTTAAGTCCACACACAAGCTTGTACAGAGAAGACATTTATTTCTTTATCGAGTAAAGATCAGGGGTGTGATGAAGACCACAGAGATTTACACATAGATGTGATATGGAAAGAATTGAAAACCATAATCAAACTAACTGCATCAAGCTGAATGAGTATCAAAGCAAAGGTTACAGGCAATTAGTACAATTAAGCTATTTCATGTTTTTTTCCAAGCACAGTGAAGTCAAAATGCAGTCTCTCCTAGGTGGTAAATTACTTGCATCATTGTTCAGACAATGATTAAAGAAAAGAGAGTCGAATTCATAGTTAAAAATAGTTGAATAAAGAAGGGTGACTAAGAAGAAATGTCAGAGGAAAGCAAACACTTGGATTAATCAAATAATGACAAATTCTCTCTCTCTCTCTCTCTCTCTCTCTCTCTCTCTCGCACACACGCACACACACACACACACACACACACACACACACACACACACACACACACATTACAAGTCTGTTCATACTTTTTTTACACAATTGTCATTCAAAGTAACCCACAAAGTGGGGATCTGTTCAGTCATACCCTAGACAGTCATTTTTATAGTTAAACACAGTCAAGAGCAGTTAAAAAGACAACATGATATTGACACATAATCATATGAGTGTCCTTGTGCATCATTATATCTCTGCAGGCACCAGTTTACAATGACAATTCCACATCACACTACAGAACATATTTAAACTATATTACAATGTATGCACATACAGTATTTACATTTTATAAAACCCCCTCACACAGCAGTCATTATGGGGACATATTAAGTGTATTGCACACACACACACACACACACACACACACACACACACACACACACACACACACACACACACACTCACACCTTGTTGGTCACATGCCCAGGGTTTTGCCCTTTGCCCTGGGTCTGACCCTGCCTGACCCCCGGCTTGCTCTGACGGAGCAGCAGAGGGCAGAGCGCCTCATGTGCTTGCGCAGGCTTTCATCGCGCAGGCCATAGATGAGCGGGCTGAGCACGCGCGGCATGATGACAAAGCTGACGTAGTTGAGGAAGGACATGTGCTCGCGGAGCCAGCCCACGTGCAGCACGATCAGGTGCTCTGTGAAGGGGATGGTGAAGGAGCTGGTGCTGAGCAGCAGCTGGAGGCCGTGCAGGAGGACTGTGTGCAGGGCTTTGCTCACCGACGAGCGGTCCTGACGCATGTTGCGCGTGCCAAACAGGATACGCACATACGTGAAGATGATGACCGCAGCCACAAAGGCGAAGAAGAGTCCGCTCAGCGCCACCTTGAAGAGCATCTGGGATGGCGAGACGTTGAGCACGGAGGTCTTGCAGATCACAGGCGTGGTGAGGATGTCGGCGGCGCTGCGGGGCTTGCTGAGGATGAAGTCCACCACCGGCTGCAAGCAGCTGAGCAGCCATATGGCCAGGATGATGATCCAGATACGGTCAGCGCGCCACGCCACTGGACGCCGCATCGGGTAGAAGATGGCCACGTAGCGCTCGAGAGACATGATGGCCAGGATGAGCGGCGTGTTGAGGTACGTGGCCGTGGAGAAGAAGAGCAGTGGCGCGCAGAAGACCAGGGCGAAGTTGAGCTGCGCCATGACGAAGAGGAAGAGGAGCACGGAGGTGAGCAGCTGCAGCGTGTCGTTGGCCAGCATGTAGACAAACAGGATGTAGCGCGGGCTCTCCAGGAAGTGGCGGTGGGACGCAAACGTGTGCAGCATGAGGATGACGAAGTAGAGGAAGATGCTGAAGATGGGGATAACCACACACACCTTCACAATCACCATCAGGCTCCGCTCAGACGTGCCGTTCACCTGAAAGCTGCTCAGGTTTTGCATAATGCTGTCTGAGGGGCGCAAAAGGATGAATACATAATCTCATTATATACAGTATTTGCATACAACTATACACACATGTACAAGTATGTGACCATTCAACATACACAAACACAATGTACAAATGTTCAGTACCATGTACAGATCACAAAATACATCATCATGAATGAATAAAAACATCATGACAGGGGCACATATTTTACAGCAAAGGTAAATTCTAACAACCATTTTTTAATTCTCCAAAATAACACATTAATAGTTGTCAATTAAAACATTTTCAATTTCTCAGTCACCACAAAAACAGCAAAGAGTTAGCTATAACATCTGCAGTGTCACTACCTTCATGGACTTACCATGAAGTGTGTGAGGTCCGATCTGACGGGTTCTGGTGTGTGGCGTAAGGTTTTTTATCTACTTTGCTAAACAACGGCTGCACAGTCCCAAGAAATTGGCTTTCTCAGGGTAAATATGTCACTTGTAGTTTGATTTCTCAAGGGCCAAATTAATTTCATGCCATTGTCATGTTGCATTGCTTTGATGACTAGTGCTTGGGGCCGGTCCAAGTTGTCAGTTTGTTTCCTTCCTCAAGGAGCTTAATGTTTGTATGTTTGTTGATTGGTTTGCTTGTCTGTCTGTCTGTTAGTCTTTTAGGAATTTGTATTGCATCAGTGACGTTTCGGTCTAATGGCCTTCTTCAAGCAATTTAACCTGCAAAGAAGGTCATTAGACCTAAACGTTGCAGTAAAAACCTTGCAAATGTGAACAGTGTGCGGGAGCTTTCTTGATTTTAACGTTAGTGACCCCGACGCACCTGACAAAAGGAGGTGTGCAAGAATTCTACATTAATTGTGTCAGTGACCTCATTGCCTTGGAGGTCTGTGCTGTCTAGGTGCTTTTCCAGTTTTGGGATGTCTTCTTTGGAGTCCAACAGACTTAAAAATTGCCCATTGGTGCTGCATAGATGAAGTTTTTGCTATACATGGCCGTCTTCCTCTTTACTATTTTAGTGTACTATTTGAAAAATAGTATTTGTCAAGTCAAGTCAATGGTATTTATATAGCGCATTTTAACGCAACACAGTTGATCCAAAGCGCTTTACAATGGAAGGGGCGACCTCACTAACCACCACCAATGTGTAGCACCCACCTGGGTGATGCATGACAGCCATCACAGTCAGCGCCAGAATGCTCACCACAAACCAGCTTGAGGTGGAGAGTGAGGGAATGGATAGGAGGGAAAGGACGAATGAGCCAATTACAGTGGGGGGATGATTTGGGGGCCAGATTGATTGAGCCAGGTTGGGATTTTAGCCAGGACAGCGGGGAACCCCGTAATATTTGTGACAAGTGTCATGGAATCTTTTATGACCACTGTGAGTCAGGACCTCAGTTTAACGTCTCCCATCCGAAAGATAGCCTCTCCTACCGCACGGTGTCCCCGTCACTGCACTGGGGCATCGGGATTGATTTTAGGTCCAGAGGGACGAGAGCCATCTACTGGCCACCCACCAACACCACTTCCAGCAGCAACCCAGTATTCCCCAGAGGTCTCCCAGTACTAACTAACTATTCAGCTGAGACAGGGTACCATTGGTCTGGCTGCTGGAGGATATATGAGGCTATGAATGCAAACATAGATGGCCTGCCAGGCTCACACACACACACACACACACACACACACACACACACACACACACACACACACACACACACACACACACACACACACACACACACACACACACACAGCCTACTGACAGACAATACCTTGTGTCCCATCATCCCACACCAGTGGCTATTTACTGTATCAGTGTAATTATGCTCATGTTGCCTTTTATTTTTTGCCATTTTGTTGTTGTCCAATATAATTGTAATTATAATCTTAACGCTTTGTGTGCGCAAGCTTCAGTTACTGACAGACAGGCACAGTGGTCAGCAATGGTGGTCTCACAGCTATTTCTTACATAATGATGGAAGATTTTTTACAATAACTTGATGCCAATAAAGTTATTTCAACAGAGACCAAGGAAAACAAATACCAGTAGTCTCTCATTACATAATAGGCTACCTTACTTGTCTACTGAGACTTCTCCATATTTCACATATTTGAGGTTAAAAGATAAAAGTGGAAACTATATATTTTTGCACACTTTAATTGAGCAGCTCTATACTGTCCTTCTGCAAAGGCCTCACTGAACTAACTGGTCTCCAGAGGGTCGTTAAGGCACTTCTCCCTTGCTTAGTCATTAACGAGTTTGTTAATCATTAAGCCGAGGCCCATGGGCTATGTTTTAATTGCGCCACCATATTTGTGTTGCTTGTGCGTGACAAACAAGCTTTGCTTGCTGAGACTGGCCGACCTCAGTGGACGTGCGTCACTGATGAAGCCAGTGAGACTTCGAGGGCCCAAAACACTGAAAATATTGCATCATGCTTACACTGTGTTGGACACTGACCTCAACTGTGTTGATGTTTAAAAAATACACAAATAAACCAACTGGGCTATGTGTAGAAATGTGCTAACTCGCCAGTCCTGGTCATCTAGGATCTTTCTAGGATAGGAGAATTCTAAGGGCCTGGTATTACTATAACAGGGGGACCCAGATTACATTTTATTATTATTGTATCAAATCCAGGTCCAATCATGCCAGTGTTGGACAGCACAAAGTGAGAGGGGTGGATTTTGGGGGGAATTGTTATTAAAAGTTCTCCCTTTTCTGCTACGGACCAGTGGTAGGCTTCAGACAGATTTCTGTGCTCAGTAATAGATACATCAGTTTTGCTTTATTTGACAATAAAACTACTGTAGATAAACAGTCTTTTTGTGTAAACAATATTTTGTCTAGCATTATATTTTATTTGTATTCTACAGGGCAGTTTCTAGCCTTTTCGCTGCCCTGGGCCACATTTGAGTTCTACGCCCTCTTTTCAACAAATACAAGTGAAAAACAAAAGGAAATAAGTAAAAAATGTATTGCGATGCCCCCCTCATGTTTGGTGCCCTAGGTGATCGCCTAGTTCGTCTATGCCTAGAACCGGCCCTGGTATTCTATATTGTCTACATTGTATGTCTTGTTACAAGAACATTTTGATGTACATGCAATGGGCTTTAAAGGAGAAATCCGCTTTGATAAGGACCGAAATTATATTGCAACATCATAAAAAGTTTGAACGTTTTCCGGGGTGCAGAATTTTGATAGGTTTGTGCAGGCTGGGTGCATACAATAGCACATTGAAAGCACACTGCATCCATGCATGATATGGCCTAAACTGTTTAGGTAGGCCTATATAAAACATAAGGGCCCTATCATGCACAGGGGCAATGTTCGTGAAAATTAATTGTTTATTCTGTGGCTAAAAATGAGTTATTGGCATTACACACAAGCAAAGACAAAAACATTCAACATTATATTTCTATGTTCTAAATGCTTTTTAGAGATAAGGCTACAAGGATACAAGGAAGTTAATTTGCCACATGCTTATGATATGATTACTGGTGTAAAACATGCATTGTCCTGTCTGAGGTCATGTACATGTATGTGGGAAGAGGGCACGGTGACTTTGTGTCATTGTATGTGAGGAGAGGAGGTGGTGATGAATGTGGTGGCGTAGGCAGTGTTCTGAAAGTATGATAGAGGCTGTCTGATGTGTGTGTGTGTGTGTGTGTGGGGGGGGGGGGGTCAATGTGGGTCTGATGGGTCAATGTGTGGGCCTATGAAGGTGGCATGAGTAGTGGTGTTGGTGTGTTTAAGCCATCCTCCATTCTGGGGTAGGCCTAAAAGGTTGTTTTGGTTCCCTATCTTACAGCCTGCTGTTAGTACTGAGCTGCAAAGCAGATCTTAGAGTTGTCCATACAGAACAGCATAGCAGTAGCTTAGATTGTTCGATGCTCAGATTGGTCCTAGCTAGAGCCATAGAGGGCAAAGGGCTTTCTATGTGTGTACAAGCAGTTTGAAAGATTCAGCCTGTAGGATTGAGCCACGGTTACCCTTTGTTTACACAGACTAGACATTTTATGTTATTGTCTGGCTGGTCAGACAAGTGATTTCTGCCATACTACTTGCAATTTTTGAGCTGATTTTGGTTCGGTTTGGCAACAACTTAAAAGTACAATGGAATATTAACACACATATTTAGCCTTTTAGACTTGGTGATGTGTAATTGTAAATGTGTCATCCACATGAATGTCAGGCAGTAAACACATATACAGTATTGCCTCATGTGTGGACTATGCAATGCGTTCATTGCGTGCGTATTGGCCATTAACACCACTGCATCCACTGTGTGATTTGTGGCTATAGAGCCTAGCCTCTATCCTAGCCCCTGAGCTCCCTTTGCAACAACTACTGGGGAGATATTATCAGTCATCAAATTCATCTGTATCAGTATACTGAGGTCATTGTTTGTCTGTCTGTTGTTTTGAACTTTGTCCATTTCTGTCATTGGTGACACTGGCTGTCAGTTAGTACCATACTGAAAACCTGAATACTGTTGCAACCAGACAACCCAACTTTAGGCCTATAGTTTGAAGAAACACTAAGGTGGTCCTGGTGAATTTAAATAAGGTGCAAACGTTCAGGAATGATAAATGAATAAATCTTCTTTGTTCTTATTAAATAACCATATCTTTTTTTTTTTTTTTTTTTTTTAGTTTGCATTAAAATGGGCTCACATGACAGTGAGTGAGGCCTGAATTTTGATCTGTAAATCTTGAAATAATGATTTAAGGGTAATAATATTAAATTAAACATTAAATGTTGTTCATATTGGCAAAACACCTGACTGCTATGTTATTTGGTTAATGTTCTAATCAGGTTTATGAAAGCTCACTGTCACTACCAATAATATCACCAAGGCCTTAATATCCGTTATGGCAATAAGGTCACGACAAGTGCAGTATGCATGCTTCTTGGATGGCTTAAATCTAGACCTTAACATACTCACTGTAAGGTCCATGTACAGGAATTAAATCAGACGTAATAGTACATAAAAAGCTCTAAGAGCTCAAGCCTCCATTAGCCAATATGGTCACTGATAGGCTACAATACAAATTCTAGGTGGTGTTCTGGATCACCGATCACCACCACAAAAATCTGTTAATCATGTTCCTTGTTCCAATACCCTCACTGTGTCTGTAGATTTTAGACAGACAAACAAACGACAAAATAACCTCCTTGGCAGAGGTAAAAAAAAAAAAATAAGGATGTTACAGAACATACTGTACAGTAACTGCTGTATGACTCAGTTTCACTGTACATCACATGATCAAAGCTCGATGAAGAATGTAGAGAGACATACAGTACAAAAACAAGGATTTATTTTTCAACAGAGATGTGATTATATCCACATTTGCCATAGTATTTCATGGCACTTTTAAACTTCTCATCTCGCAAGCCATAGACAAGAGGACTAGTGGCCCGGGAGACGACAGAGAAGGCCAGGAAATTAAAGTAGCGCACAATGAGGTAAATGTTGACATCACCGATCTCCAGCACCCTTGCTTCAATCAGCGGGCCTGTGACCTCCAGTGTGCACATGACTAGCTGCAGGATGTGGAGCAGAAGCGTCCGCTGGCCTTTTGCGGCGGCCTGCTTGTTATCGCCTGAGGCCTTGCGTGCCACATGCATGATAGAGCCATAGCAGAAGGCCAGAATCAGCAGCACCAGCATGTAGTTCAGTATAAACAGATTCCCCCGCATGATCATGTGCCAGTCCTCCAGGAGGATGATCTCGTAGTAACAGAACGCGGGCTGGGAGAAATAGCTCTCGGTCACATAAGAGAGAAAGATCATGAAATCAATGAAAGGCTTGCAGAAGGAGATGAGCCAGACCAGGGCGACCATCAGCATAGTTCTGCTGGGCGAAAAGATGTTGACGTGTCTGAGGGGCATGCATATGGCCACGTAGCGCTCGATGCACATGGCTATGATGGTGGTAGGGGAGACGTGAGTCAAGCCTCCCATGAGAAGGCTTAGAGGGAGACAGGCTCCCACGGGCAGCAGCAGAAACACCTGGTACGTGATCACAACAAAGTTGGTGGTGAGGAGGAAAGCCGTGTCGGCGACTAGTGTTTGGGCGAACAGCACGTAACGGGCCTCGGCCCGGAGCACACGCTGCCTCAGGAACACGATGAACATGAAGATGTCAATGTAGACGAACGGCCACACAAAGATCTGTGCTAGCGCAGTGGTTACGCTCAGGCGCACAGGATCATTGCCTGTGAACAGCCGGCCACCACTGCTGCCATTCTGAACCTGGCTGCTGTTGTCACTCATGGTGTTCTGGGAAATACAAGACATACAAATGAATAAAAGAAAACTGAATGTGTGTTAATAGATACAGAGAAATAAATCAAATCTGAAAGAAATCATGCCAATTCTATGACAGGAAAGCAGTCAAATGCTTATGTAAATAGGTTGAATATTTTGGGATTAATGTACCATCTTTTGAAATTGAAATGATACAGCATGGCTATTATTAAAATAGGTTGTTGTAGTTACTCATTAATGATAAATTAAGAAAAAGGATTCTGAGGTGTCAGAAATAAAGTCAGGTTTAGAAATATTGAGTTACAGATGAAACCATACAGAAACATTTACAGGAAAATGTGAGGTCATATTTTCTCCCATAAATTATACTAACACAGAGTTTGAACTGACACATCTAACACTCAATATTAAGATAAGAGCACATATGGCATAGAGTTACACATGCATTAATCATGCAATCTCCAGCCCATTCTCATCATCTGCTTTGGAAAAAAAAACATTGCATTGATTTACATGACTTGGTAACAATATCTTGGAGCCGAGAAAAAGTGTAAGAGAATTATAAATATTAAACAAAATAATAATAATAAAAAAATGCCCAATGCTTCATCCAGTCTTTACCTGATCTTATTGTTCGTTCATGTTGTTTCAAATCTTGACTACATTTCATGGTGACAATACTTTTTATGGTGTGTGATGAGCTTCATTTGAATATTAAGTTGATGACAACCTCAGGGAATTTCTTTTCACAACTGAGCTCACCAGAAGTTTATGGTAAGCCATATTTAGATCACCAATCAATGGCTGCTTATAATGATAACAGCCACACAGCTCCAAAACAAGGTAGCATATTTTCACAGGACTGAAGAAAATCATGTAAGAATATGAAATTTATTAAATTTTCAATTCAATTTAATTGGTAGCGCACCAAATACAAAAGTTTTGCATCACAGTGCTACACAGACGGTATGAGGAGCACCCATGAGTAACAGGGACAAGACAAAAAGTCATTTTAGGAAGAAACCTTGGGCAGATCCATGCCTCACAGGCTCAAAGCAACTGTCTGGGGCCAAATGAGGTACCCATACAGTTAGTGATCTTGTGATGGTTTTAACTAAGTAACAGTAGCATGAATACAGAATATTGTCTGGCAGTAGGCTATTAGATGGTAGTCAAAGCATAGATTGTAGATCAGAGCTGTCAATCAAATCGAAAGGGCAGTGGATAGAGTCAATAGTAGGGTAGCATTTAGGAGTTCATCAGATAGATTGAGATCGATAGATAAGATCGCCAGGATGCCATTGAGTGAGGGACCATCATGGGGCCTCTAGATGGGAGGGGAGCTGGTCCAGGTATGGGCTTCTGGCAAAGTTGGTCGTCAGACCAGCAAGCAGTGGATAGGAGGTTTGTCACTCAGCAGGGATGATTAGGCAGAAGGAACAAGACAGGGAGGGAGGAGAGAGAGAGAGAGAGAGAGAGAGAGAGAGAGAGAGAGAGAGAGAGAGAGAGAGAGAGAGAGAGAGAGAATTGCTATAAGAATTACTATAAGAATTGCTAGAAGTGCTAAATTCACTTAAAGCCAAAAAAGCATCTGGTCCTGATCATCAGAGCTGAGATGTTAAAACACAGCACACATTTATTACATGCAGTACTCAAGCTGCTCAACCTCATCCTTACTTCTGGCTGCTATCCTGACACCTGGAATCATGGGATTATTACCCTATTATCTACAAAAGTGGAAACAAATTGGACCCTAATAATTACAGAGGTATATGTGGGGACAGTAACCTGGGGAGGTATTTAGCAGCATATTAAATGACAGAATCTAAGTCTTTCTTAACAAACACAATACCCTGTGTAAAAGCCAAATTTCTCAAAAACCATAGAACAACAGATCACATTTACACCCTGCACACCCTAATCAATAAACATGTACAAAACCAAAAAATGGAAAAATATTAGCACCTGGACTCAAACTCCTAGAAACAGAGGTCAAATGTCTGCTCTTCGCCGATGACTTGGTGTTGATGTCATCCTCAGCACAAGGATTGCAACACCTCCTAGATCAACTGGAACAGTACTGCCAGTCCTGGGCCCTGGCAGTAAATCTAATCAAGATCAAGGTTATAATTTTTCAAAAAAGCCCAGGTGTCAGGAAAACAAATACAGATTTAGCCTAAGTAGCACCGCCCAGAGCACACAATGCAGTACACTTACCTTGGTCTGGTAGTTACTGCATCAGGACGTTTCAACCAGGCAGTGCACTAAAAGAAAAGACCAGAAGAGCCCCCTATGCTATTAAAAGACAATTCTACAATGTTAACATCCCAATTACAATCTGGTGCAAAATATTTGACAGCATAATCCAGCCTATTGCGCTGTATGGAAGTGAGGTGTGGGGTCCACTCTGTATGCATGACTACACAAAGTGGGACAAGCATCCAACTGAAGCTCTACATGCAGAATTATCTAAAAGTCCAATCAAAAACACTAAACAATGCATGTAGAGCAGAATCAGGCTGGTTTCCATTGGCTTTACTTATAAAAAAAACAATACTAAAATTCAAGCAAAAGAAGACTCATCTGTCAGAGATGTGAAGCCTGTACCAAGTACAGGCTCAGTGACCACAGCTTAGCAGTGGAAACAGGCAGACATAGGAAAACCTGGCTGCCCAGAGAAGAAAGAATATGTGGTCACTGTCAGGCAGAGGAGGTTGAGACAGAGGAGCACTTCCTTCTACACTGCACAAAATATGACACGTTAAGACAAACATACTTCACCAGATTCCAAAAATCCATTTCAAATTTCAAAGAATTTGAAAGCAATAACGAAATGACCATAAATGCTGCCTGTGTAGGTTCATATGAGAAGCTTATGTGCGATGCCAAATGTGGGCCGAGGGGCTGGCTATGACCAGGCTAGTTCTTACATGGTCTGGCTTCTGTTTGGGAAATTACTGTATACAATACCACAGGGCTTGATAAATGAACTTTCAAACTATAAGTGATCAGTGACTAGTTTCCATGCAAGGAATGCTTTATTGTAATGCAAGTTTAGTTTTAGTTTTAGTTAAGCATTACAATTTACAGTAGGGAATCAACTGAAAACGGGTGACAATGTAGAAGATCTGATACTACATGTTGTTGAAGTTCTAAATAGGCAGTAGTGTCTGAAATGCCACGCTACATAGGAAAGAGTGGTCTGGTCATGTCCGAAATCGCATGGCTATACAATTTCTACAGAGTCAGATTGCTGCACTAACATTATTTCTCTGAATGTACACACATTCATTCACTAGTAAATGTTAGTAATAGCAAAGAAACATGTCACGGGTCTTTGGTATTTTTTGCCCTCAACGGTGCCTTCCAGGCAGCGCTGCCTTCAAGGCACTACTCCACTCAGTTTAGGGTTAGGAATAGGGTAAGGGTAGTGCCTTTTAGGCTGTACTGCCTGGAAGGTGCCGTTTGGGGCAAAAAACACCATTGAGCGCACTATCTGGCTTTGGGCCTCATGTCAGTACCAGGCGCCCCCCTCCCAGTAAGTAAGAAGCAGCAGCAAGTAATTGCAGACCATTTGGGAACCGGCACTTTCTTATGTTTCCCAAGTGTGCCCTCTATTGGCAAATTTCAGAAGTGCATGGTCATGATAAAGTCACACTTCCAGAACTGGCTGGCATTGGCTTGTCTTTTGTGTGAGGTTAAAATGTTCTCCCTGTCTACCCCACTCTGTCTCACATCCACACAGGTCACATGTAGGATCTCCTTAGGCCTATAGCCTCCAATCAATAATCTGAGTATCGAAAATAATAGCCTGTCATGTATCTACAATGTACTAATGCTTATCCTACATAGCTGGTGGAAATCGGATTCAAGTTTGCCAGAGTTGTCCATTAAATAAATGCAATAACTTCATCTTAACATAAAATAAAATACTTTATTTTAACAAAGAATTTATATACATTTGTTATATTTAGACAGCAACATTTGGATAGCACCTGGATAGCATTGGAGTGATAGCCTATCTGGAATTATGGTATATTCATGTAACTCATAAAATGAGAATGAGCACATAATTTTGACTAAACTAGATCATGAAACTAATGATAAATAATAAATATATATTACAGTATATATAAGCTACTGCTGTTTTTCCAGATGTGTTCAACTATTGTGCCTGGTTTGCTTCTACAGACTTATTTACATGTATGATCTGTATTTAGAGTACATGGAGTGCCTGATAAAAATAAAACGGTGACAAAATGTGTTACATTTCAAGCATATTACATTTTGTATGTTGTACTGCACTAGTGATGTATGAGTCAGCGAGCAGAACACACTGGAGTAGATATTTGCATGTTGCACAATTCTGTGTTTGAAATAATATTTATTGTTTCATATAGTGCAACATACATTCCATTCCACAAACCAGGTAGTCTTCAATGTGTTGGGAAGGGAATATTATGGTAACAAAGATAATGTATTCCATTGTTCAAAGGTCTGTCTACTTAGTTATGCTGTAGGCATTTCTCTTCTCCTTTGATATCTTAACAATTCACAGAAAAATAATAAGGTCCATATCCATGGGTGAAAAATCGTGACAAAAAGAAGCAGGACATATTTTACTGTATATGAGTAATATGGTTTATCAGTCATGAGTGTGGTGCTTGGATATCAACAGTGTAGAACACATGCGAGTGATGTTTGCTGGCACCCCCCTATGGCAGCCATGTTTGGGAAAGAAAATAGAGTCCTGTTGATTTAGTAATGGGCTTAAAAGGCAATGATAATTATGCTTAGAAGCTTACAAGGCTATAATAATTATGATATTCATAATTATTTAATATAAATATTTTGTCATTTTAAAAAATATATTATTAGCCACCAGTGTCCCTGTGTCAGATGGACTGCATACCTCTGCTACAGTATATGCTTTTATTTTAACAAAACATTAATGAACATTATTTTTTCAGGGCATCATGGACTTTGCTTGGAAATGTTATATAAAACTTCATGGCTGCCAAGAACTTCTCATCCCTTAGGCCATAGATCAGTGTGCTCAAGATCTTGGCAACGATGGTAAATGCTAAATAGTTGAAAAAGCGCACAATGAGGAAGGCGTCCAGACTGATTTCCAAAACCAGAGACTCCACATACGGACACGTCACCTCCAGTGTGCACAGGATGAGCTGGAAGAGGTGGAGCAGTATGGTGCGTTGGCCCTTAGAGGCTGCCTGCTTGTCTGCACCAGAGGCTCTATGAGCCACTACAATGATGGAGCCGTAACAGAACAGTAGGATGGACAAAATCATTAAACAGTCGCCAATGTAAAACAGCCCCCTCATCTCCATGTGCCAGTCCTCCCAAAACATTATTTCATAGTAACAGAAGTCAAGCTCCTCATAGTAGTCTTTTGCGGCAAAGGCAAGAGTAATACATAAGTCAACAAATGGTATAAATATACACAAAAGCCAGATCAGGACAATGTAAAGAATGGTTCTATTTGGGCTAAAAATGTCTACATGTCTTAGGGGCATGCAGACAGCAACATACCGCTCTAGACACATGGCTACTACAATGGTTGGTGAGACATTAGATAAAACCTCCATTATGATTACAAGTGGTATGCAGGCCCCTATGGGCAACAAGAGCTGAATGTGGATAGTGATCACCACAAAGTCAGTCAGCACAAGCATACAAGAGTCTGCAAATAGTGTCTGAGCAAACAGCGTGTAGCGTGCCTCTGCCCGGAGGGCCTCTCTCTTTAAAAAGACAAAGAACATGTAGATTTCTACAGTGAGGAAAGGCCAGACCAAGATCTGGACCAGGGAGGTGAAGAGGTTCAGCCGTACTGGGTCATTCCCCTGCAGTACTCTGTGTCCATCACTGCTGTTCCCACTCTGGCTAATAGTCTCATTCATCCTCTTCTCTCCTTCTCTTCTCTCTACAGCACAATAGATGGATTTGATGGTGACAGCAGAAAAAAAAGCTGTTCTGGAAAACTTTATATTCTATTATTATATTATATTATATTATATATATTATATTATATTATTACTAAAGAATAGCTCTCTTTGTAATGATCATTCTCCATCTGATCCGTGGCCTGTGTGGAGAATATTGGGATGGATGACGAAGGGTGATCTTTTTATAGCATTTAAGGTGGGCAGTCTATGGGCAGTCTTAATAATCATTATAGAAACTAATTCAGAATTTACATGATTAAATGAAATGTTCATTAAAGGTACACTACACTACAATTTGCACCCCCATTGCCTTTGCCCCATGTCACTTTCACTCTGAAGTCAGATTCAAAGCACTATATCTACAGGGATGATTGATGAGAATAGTCATTTCCCGATCTTATTGGCTATGAATGAACGAACGAGTGATGTTATGTTCTTTAATTTTCTACGTGTGATGCCCAGAAACATTCGTAGCATGAATGTGTGTTCACATGACTCAAGATGATCTTAAGATTGTTATAATGGTGCTGAAAATCATTTGCATTTCATTTGAACAAAATTGAACAAAAAAACAAACAAACATTGCAACTATTGCAGATATAGACATGTATATTTAGGCCTTCTATAGATTTGAATGTCACACTTCTTTTTTTCCGATAACTTTAATTTTATGCAATGTGGGGCTCTTTATGGGATGGGCATGTAGAAGCGAGTGGAGAGGGTAGGCCTCAATTCCAAAGCTAGGATAGAGGCTTTAATGCCAATTCAGTCACAGAAGGACAAAAGCAGAGACACCATTCATAAGGCAACACATCGCTAGCCTGGCAATGCCATCCTACGTATCTCCACTAAACATTTTATCTCCGTACGTAGTCTGGACCAAGGCCCCCTAGCTGCATTTCTCTCGGTTACTCTACGGTTAAGCATGTTTAAATCGCAACTCACTCTTCCAGTTCCAAGCAAAACTTTAATCACTGACCAATCTAATACAAATAAACAAATTATTAGGCTATTGCCCCCAGATGATCAAGAGCATGCAGATAAGCAGAGGTACGTTTGCATACGGCAATCTCAAGTATGGTGTCGCATGGAGCATTTTGATAGCCTACTTGTGAACCAGGCAGCTCCTGATTACATACCAAGTTTGGTTGTGATTTGTCAAAGCATTGCCAAGATATGAGTACACCTCAAGCTTTGACCAGTGGAAAAAAAATCAGTTTTATGTGTCAATCTGACAAAGTATGAGACTACAATCCTACAGTCCAAAACAGCAACTTTCCTATTCAACTTATTCACATGTAAACATGGTATGAGGGCTGCCAAAACGGTTGTCTTTCAACATCCAGTCTGGCAACGTGGTCTGATATAAACGGTCTTACTATGATGTTGGGCTCACTATATCAATAAATTAGGTTAGTACAGTTTGGCGGCAAATAAAAAATTATGTTTTCAGCAGTAAAAACTGCAATTTCATGGCAACAATAAGGAGTTTTGTGATAGTGGTATGAAATTACGTGGATGTGAATGAGAGGCAAGTAGCTAATGGAAGCAGGGCCGGTTCTAACCTTTTTGGTGCCCTAGGCCAGATTTGAGTTTTGTCCCCCCTTTTCTAAAAATATAAGAGAAAAACTGAAGAAAAAAAAGTAAGAAAGGTATTGTGATGCCCCCCCTGATATTTGGTGCCCTAGGTGACCGCCTCGTGTGTCTATGCCTAGAACAGGCCCTGAATGGAAGTTTCAAGACAATCAGAGGACAATTGCGCAATTGCGCAATTTGTTTGCAAGAAGTTGTAAACATTCAGTGGATGCATTCTGCTATATACTATATACACTGTATATGGCCAATTTAATTAGACAAGAGCAACAAAGTTTTCCATCACAGCCTCCATTAGAATGTGTGAGGCCTACAAGGCCTACTTTGGCATGCCTGTTGGTGACCAAGACAAGCCATGAGCACCCCATTATACCTGTCAACACGCAAGAAGTCTTTAGAGGGTGAGTTGAACAGTTTATTTGCCCGATTTCCCAAGCTATTCTAGGCAAAGGAAAGAAGGGCTTGGAATAGCTTTGTGACAGTGGTTGAAGGATGCTTGGGGAACCACAAGTCAGAAAATTATAAGAAACTTGAGAGACGTAATCAAGAACTTTGGAAGAATTGGATGTCTGATGTCCTTGAAAGTTCACATCCTCGATGCTCATCTAAACAAGTTCAAGGAAAACATGGGAGCTTATTCAGAAGAACAAGGAAAGATATTATGGATTATGAAAGGCGTTACCAAGGAGTGCACAATGAGAACATGATGGGAGACTGGGGTCTCATACGTGAAAGTGATTTGCACTATGGTCATAAATCTCCTAAAAATATCATTTTTATATATATATAAAATGTCCTCTGTAGTTATTGATATACATGCACTGTTCAATTGATATGCATGCACATTTTATTGAAAATAACATATACATTGATGTACACCCTAGCTATTGATGCACTACATGGAAAATTTAATGTAAAATTTCAGTCCTATGTTCAAGAAGTTGGTTTATTCCTCTCTTGGGAATACGTGTATACCAGAACCAGCGGAAATGGCAATTATGATCTATGATGATTAACATCTATGGTGATCTATTATGATCTATGATGATTAACATCTATGTTTTCTTGATTATTTATGTATATATAGGCCTATTGATACAATTATTACAATACATTGTTCAAACACTTTTTTAAAAGAAACTTGTAAATTGTAATGCCAATTTCAGGCATTGGTTGGTTTACTCTTCTATTTAGAACACCAAAACCTGCGAAAATGGCAACTTTGATAAAAAAAAAAAAAACATTTTTTTCATGATTAAAACCACAAAAGCAAAGTTTAAACAATGCAGACCTAGGAGTCAGGAAATTACACTTTCCACTCAGGAACAAAATATGTGTTACATATTCTAGAGACTCTATAGACTTTTAGGACTCTATACAAAAAATCATAGGGGGGGGGGGGCACCATTTTGTTTTAAATACTCTGACATCACACACAAAACACCTCAAAAAATTAGTTTTTTAAAAAGCTATCGTTAATTTGAAATCTTTCGGGAAAATTTTAACAAAACATGAAGGCTGACCAGGCTGAACAGGTATTAACTAATGTTGAAACAAAGAGTCTGGTCTCAAAGTCTCAACTTAACCATACTAGAAGAATCTATTTCTATTAATGGAAATAGTTTGTTGAAATATTATCAAACTAATGTAATAAAAATAATTACACGTGGCTTTGTGTAATCAATACATAACTGGTGCCAAAATATATTTGAGTGTAGTAAGTCATGTCCCAAATTTGCTGCTGACATCAGATGGACTGTTGTTATACATGGCATTTACAATAACATAACATTGATTATTTTGTCGACACATGATTGGCTCTTCTTGTAAATGTTATGTAAACTTTCATGGCTGCCAGGAACTTTTCATCCCTGAGGCCATAGATCAGTGTGCTCAAGATCTTGGCAAAGATAGTGAATGCTAAATAGTTGAAAAAGCGCACAATGAGGTAGACATTTAGACCCATTTCCAGGACCTGTGACTCCACATACGGACACGTCACCTCCAGTGTGCACAGGATGAGCTGGAAGAGGTGGAGCAGTATGGTGCGTTGGCCCTTAGAGGCTGCCTGCTTGTCTGCACCAGAGGCTCTATGAGCCACTACAATGATGGAGCCGTAACAGAACAGTAGGATGGACAAAATCATTAAACAGTCGCCAATGTAAAACAGCCCCCTCATCTCCATGTGCCAGTCCTCCCAAAACATTATTTCATAGTAACAGAAGTCAAGCTCCTCATAGTAGTCTTTTGTGGCAAAGGCAAGAGTAATACATAAGTCAACAAATGGTATAAATATACACAAAAGCCAGATCAGAATAATGTAAAGAATGGTTCTATTTGGGCTAAAAATGTCTACATGTCTTAGGGGCATGCAGATAGCAACATACCGCTCAAGACACATGGCTACTATAATGGTTGGTGAGACATTTGTCACAACATCCATGAGTATCACAACTGGTATGCAGGCTCCAATAGGCAACAAAAGTTGAATGTGCATAGTGATCACCACAAAGTCAGTCAGCACAAGCATACAAGAGTCTGCGAATAGTGTCTGAGCAAACAGCGTGTAGCGTGCCTCTGCCCGGAGGGCCTCTCTCTTTAAAAAGACAAAGATCATGTAGATTTCTACAGTGAGGAAAGGCCAGACCAAGATCTGGACCAGGGAGGTGAAGAGGTTCAGCCGTACTGGGTCATTCCCTTGCAGCACCGTGTATCCATCACTGTGATTCCAAATCTGCCCACTTGTGTCATTCATGACCTTCTCTGCGCTATTACAGAATAGATCGATTTGAGAGTAGTGAAACACACAGAAACACACCACTGTGCTCTTCTGTAAATAACTATCACTCTATTATATTATATTATATTATATTATATTATATTATATTATATTATATTATATTATATATCAAAGAAAGGCTTGCCCTTCACAGATAATTCTCCACCACATTCCATGGCCTGAGTGGAGAATACAGGGGTGGATTTTGAAGGCTGTTCTTTATAGATTTTAGTGTGAGCAGTCTATGACGTTTGTTAGTCATTAGGGACTGGGAACACTAGCCTAATGTAATGTTGAGGTAGTGAGTAAACTTGAAATACACAGACAGTTTTTTTTACCTCCGCCAAGGAGGTTATGTTTTGCTTGGTGTGTGTGTGTCCGTCTGTGTGTCTGTCTGTGAGCAACATAACTCAAAAAGTACTGTACGGATTTGGATCAAATTTTCGGACGTCTGTATTGGGACAAATAAGAACTGATTCGATTTTGGTGGTGATTGGTAATCCACAACACCGTCTGTGACCACTTTGTCTTGGCGGAGGTCTGCGCTCTCTGAGCGCTTTTCTAGTTTCTTCATGTAATAGCTTCTTGGGTTGTAGTGTTCAAGTCATCAGAGACTGTGGTGGTAATTGATGTGATTCCAGTCCAGCAAAAAATTAACTAATGAATGAATGAATCTTTAATGTCCATCAGGGATGGAAATTTGTCTTTGGCTCACCAAACATAACAGACAGATATACATACAGACATTATTAGTGGTTATATCTTGTTTTTACAGACTATTAACTCTTTTATCTTTGACACATTGATTAGACCTCTAGTTTACTGCCTTTGCCGCATATCTCAAGGGCCTTTATTGCGTGCTAGATAAAAGGCTTCACCATACAGATTGTCAGTATATTTTTCTGTTTGAAGTCACTATTATATATATGGGGAATTCCATGAAAAAGTAAACCTCACCTTAAAACTTCAAGTCTCATCTACATGGACATACAAATTCATTCAGAAAAATTTCGTTTGGTCCCCGGGGGCCACTCCATCTTTGCACATGACATTGAGGATGATAAAATGTTTATGGAATGGTGGTCTCAAGAGCCCACATCAACTTAGCTTATAACCAGTCATTTGTGATTTGAACCCCCATGGTAAAAAATGAAAATGCACTATTCACTATAATACTGCTTTAATTGCCCCTATCTTTAGATAAGATGTTATGAACTGCACCAAATTTAATGTGTATGATGAACCTGACATCTTGTGGAAATATGTTAAGTTTTGTGGAATTTCATCCATGGGGGGCTATAAAATAAATGAATTTATATTAATGACTGTACAACCATCAACCTGTAGGTGGTGCTATTAAGCGAAGGGTTACTGGTTTGGGCCTACTGTCACACACACACACACACACACACACACACACACACACACACACACAGGGCAGAGAATGTGCAGAACTGAGCAGCGGTCATATTTTGTACATCTAGTATTGATTAAGGAATACATACAATTTTGGTAGAATTAATTTTGCAGCATACCACAGAGTTAACTAGCATGATACATACCCCCTTCACTTCTGTATACATACAAAGCCAAGTTTGATGTTAGCAAGCCAAGCTTAGCATAGTAACTGGAAATTATAGGGATATTTTGCATGCACTTTTTGGGTGGTGTATACTACTGGCCCCTATTGCTTTAACCACACAAGTCCCTTTATGGCTTTGTTTGAACACAAATTTACCCCTCCATGATAAGTGGCCATGTAAATATAGCTTTTTAAAACTTGGAGGAAGTCTTAAAGGAATGCACCGGAGTGAATTCAAGCATAGCCCTGCTGCACAATCCTTCTAACAGCAATATATTTCGCATGAAATGAAAGAAAATGAAATGAAAAGAAAATAGTCAGGTTCCATTGATTCAGTGTAAAGTGCCTGTTCGCTTCTGCGTTCGCGTTCGGTCTATACTGTACCAAATTATTTTGTTCCAATCACTACAAACTAGCGCATTTAGCAAGCTCTTTCAACAGGGCTATGCTTGAATTCACTCCGGTACATTCCTTTAAGATGTCTTCTTGACTACATAAAAATTAGCAATATGAGTAAACACAATGTTCTATATAAACCTATAAGTACTTATCATATGATGGATCCAGAGTTTAAAAAACAAGATGGGCTACCAATGTTGAGTGCACCAAATGCCAGGCAAAGAGAATTCTTCTCTTTCTTCCATGGTAAATAATGAGGCGCAACACACAACAGATCGGGAACTTTAAAACTAAATTATTATGGATAGCACTGTAATGGTTTATTGCTTTTGAAACATCTTTGAGGAAACAGAAGGGTTTTTACTTAATCCAAAAACTGCATAGTACCTTAAGACCAATACAAATTTCTCATCCCTCAGTCCATATATAAGTGGGCTTAGGCATCGTGGGGCTAAGATGAAACTTATGAAATTGAAATATCTTACATTTATAAATAATTTCAAATCAATCTTGAGAATTGCTGTCTCGACAAAAGGACAAAAGAACTGGATTAAGCAAAGCAGCAGCTGCACTGCATGTAGTATGACAGTTCTGCGCCCCTTAGAAGTAGACTTACTATTTCCAATGGAAGCTTTTGTAGCAACCTGGACTATCTTGACATAAGTGAAAGTTATGACTACCATCATCCAAAGAGAGTACAGCATTGCCACTACTGATCTCAAGTTGGCGTGCCACTTCTCCCTCAGCAGAAGCTCAACCTCACAGACCATTGGAGAGAAGAGGATACTCTGTGAGTCAGTGGAGGACAGAAACAAGCACAGAACTAGGAGGGAAGGGATGGCACTCAGCCACCAGATCACAACAAGCCCTACCAGCTGGGTCCTGTCACTGGAGATGTGTGTGTGTCGTAGGGGCATGCAGATGGCCACGTAGCGCTCCAGACACATGGCAACAAGAGTCACAGGAGTTCCAAACTGGAGCCAGACCATAAGCATGCAAAGCATGATGCATGAGACACATGGTATGGCATACTGGTAGTAACTCTGAATCACTGCCAGATCTGTGAGCACCATGAGGAAGGAGTCCATGAAGAGCGTCTGGGCGAAGAGGACGTAGCGAGTGTCTGCCCTGAAGGCATCCTTCTTCAGGAAAGTGAAGATCATGAGAGAGTTGACATAGAGGAAAATCCCTGCTAGAACCTGCACAAGCAGAATCTTCTCATTCAGAGGCCTGGACAACAGATCGGTTGGTTTGTCTGTGATATTATGGCTAGTCTGAACAAGATTTTCAGCCATATCTAAAACAAAAGAGGTTGCATTTTTCATGCAAATAAATAGTGGTTTTAGAATGTTAGAATTATATTTAAAAAGACAAAGCATTTTATCTGCATTTTATATGTGTTGCCAGAAATTGCAAGTGAAATCTACATCAGGCTGAATGTACTGTAGGTGAACAATGCTAATAAAAACAGAACAAAAACACCAAATGTTTTCAGTAGTAGTGTTTGTAGTGACAGCAATTGCATGACTGACTAATTATCTCTGGTATGGATCTTCATGTAATAAAAGTGCCAATGTCAGTAAAATAACATGCAAATCATCAGTGTAGTGCATGATCTGTTTATCACATGTGTGCAGCCTGTTCGTCTTACCTTCCAGTGGAGAAGCTTGCTGTCCCACTGTGGTATCTGCCCTCATGCCCTCCCTTATATACTACTTGGGACGCCGCACTGTCTGGGCCACAGTTACACCAAATTCTGGTATTTTCCATTTACGCACCATCAAAATCATATTTAGCCATGAGATGACAACCTCAGTAAAATAAAAATAAAAACAATATTTACCATGCAAGATATAAATTGATAGAGAATAGAGCTGTTGAAACCACTCAAAAGTATTGCTTTTGGGGGGAATATGCATGTTTGAAATTTGACACTTGCAAATTTCATATGGAACACTATAAAATTAGAATAATTCCACACAAGGAGGACCATTTCTAAACTAATTTATCAACTGCCAACATGGACGTGTATAAAAGACCATCATGCTTTGGTATTTTTTTGCCCTCAACGGTGCCTTCCAGGCATCGCTCCCCTCAAGTCAATATTCCTCCGATTTAGGGTTAGGATGAGAGTTTAGGGGGTTAGGGTAAGGGTAAAGGTAGTGCCTTTTAGGCTGTGCTGCCTGGAAGGTGCTGTTGGGGGCAAAATACACCATTGAGCGACCATCACAGAGAGTCTCTCAAAATGAAAGATGTGGCATCAAGCATTCATTGCTAATTTTCTACATAAAAGTAATCACCAAGATAGCATACAAGAACTGATCCTGTAATGGAAATTGTATGGGTTATTGAGATCATGTGATCATACTTTGGCCAATAATGTCACCTATTCAAAACTCGCAGCGCCGGCCCAAGCCTTTGTTGGGCCCTAAGCAGAATTTTATTTGGAGCCCCTCACCATCATCTGACCTAAAAAAAAAATCTAAAATCCACCAAGAATATACAAAATTAGGCCTACATTTAACAGTTTGACTCGATGAGATTTGCAGTAATTAGGGAATTGTGAAATGTTCGACTAGTTTGTGGCCAAATTTGTTTCCAATCCAACCCTGGAGCCAAGAGGCACTAAGATTCTAGTGTGAATGTGCTGTTGCATTCAAGTGTTGCCATTCAAACACAACACAGTTGTTGTCTAACTAGCAGGTAAAAAAGAGGCCAAGTCCGGCCCCTATCTGTGGTAAATAATTTTAACATACCCAACTAGTTTTATAGTCTTTAGGGCAACCAGATACTGAAATGGCCTTCAAAACAAAAACGGACCAACATTTTAGTTCATTATAGTAGGACTCTGAAGTTTGACTACTTCTATTGCATATCAGCGGAAGGGAGTGTATATTATACATCTGTGTGTGTAATGCCACTATATGGGTTCATACATGAAATGGTGGAGAGGCATATTTAATCTCTCCTTACCAGCACATTCCTAGAAGTATTGTGCCCTATTTGACAAGCTCTTACCATAGACAGATATAGCCAGGGGTTAAAGTGGGGTGGAACGCAGGGGTACGCAGTACCGGCAACTCAGACAAATGAACAATATCATCCCATTCTTCTTCTATACAATTTTCTTTGTTTGTGCCGACAAAACATATGAGAGTTCCCCCTCCTGCCAAATCCCACTTTAACCACTGGATATAGCCTATGGTTTGGGTGAGAGATATATGGACCATGTCTAAATCTCTTATTGAGACTTCATATACAGTTTGGCTTTTGTTTGGTTAGAAGAAAATGTGTGGTTATGTCTTTACAACAAACTCAAACTGCTGTTGAAAGAAAAGTGAGCATAATGGGTAATATAATAATGATTTATTTATAATAATGATTTATTCTGAACTGATACTCATGATTAATAAAAAAAACCTTCCATGTATTAGTTTACAGTTGGACTGCACCATATCCATACAGCATTAAAACTAATTTAATATACAGTTAATATACATTCTCTAGTGCTTATCGGAGTGCTTGTGTGCTTTAGTAAGATTTATGACAGATTCTGAGAGTGCAAAAAGATGTACTTCCTAAACAGTAGAAGGTGCCTACACAGCTTGAGCCACACGTCTCTTTGTTGATCTGCCCCTCAGTTTATGCATGTTAACTGAAGTGATTCTTTTGTGAAAGCCAAGCAGAGCGTAATATTGTAGCACCACAGTGAAACTCTCATCTCTGAGGCCGTACACCAGAGGGACCAAACAGCGGGGCGCCAGAATGAACATGATATAGTCAAAGTATCTGACTGTTTCAAACACGTGCGGGTGGCTCCGCAGCAGGGCGGCCTCCACAAAGGGACACCAGAGCTGAATGAGACAGAGGATAAGCTGGAGGGCGTGCAGCAGCACAGTCTTCATCCCCTTGTTCATGGACCTGCGGTCTTCTCCAGATGCGGCCCGCGCCACGGCCATGATCTTGATGTAGCTGAAGCAGATGACCAGTGACATAAGGAGGAAGTAGAGCTGCAGAATGGCGTCGTTCAGATACTTCTGCCAGGCGTAAGCGTTCAGCATCACCAGGCTGCAGACCAGCGATGAGGAGTAGAAACTGAGAGGCATGACAGCAAACAGACTCAGCAGCATGACTACCATGTGCACGGAGCACAGACCCTGGATCAGCAGGATGGCATGGACGGCGCGCTGCGGCGTGGAAAGCTCAGCATGGCGAAGCGGCATGCAGATGGACACATAGCGCTCCATGCTCATGGCTGTGAGTGTCAGTGGCGTGGCAATGTTCAAGTTGACCAGGAGGGCACAGATGACTATACACAACCCTGTCGGCATGACGATGCGGGCAACGATTAACAGGAGGAGCATGTCGGTGAAGATGAGAAAAGCGCAGTCACAGATCAATGTATGCGCAAACAGAATGTAGCGAGTGTTTGTGCGGAAGGCTTCCTTTTGGAAAAAAGTGAAGATCATTAGGAAATTCACATAGAGAAAGATGGCTATCAGCACCTGGATTATGAGTCCTTTTTCATTGATAGGCCTGGGACCCCCAGCAGGAGCGACAGTGAAGTTACCCTGACTCGTGTTGTGCATATTTGTCTCTCTTGCACAGACTGAAATAAAAAATAAAAATAAAAAAATACTTGCACAATTCTGATTTCAGTCACATAATAAACATACTTAAAAGCGTACATATAAACACTACAACAGTACATATAATGGTATGAACTGAACATATCTAATTAGGAAAATGAATGTTTCAACATTTCTATTTGTCATGGGGATGTATTATGTAAAACATCTGCAATGGTGTCACAGTTATAATACAATGTGAATCCACACTGATCTGAAAGCTTAATCAAACTACACAAGCATTCTAACACCTTATGCAGTAATATCCATAAATATCTAATAGGCTATACATGAAGTAAATTCACAATTTCACAGAGATAAAGGCAAAATTCAAAATGAAGCTGTGCTATTCACAACTTCTTGCAACCTTAGAGCAAGCATACTCCATGTGAGTCAACTCAGCACAGCTGTCTTTCTCCCATACTGCAGGCAGGAGGACAGAACATGGCTTATATCTCCTAACCCATAGGCACTGTTAGGGAGGGGTGGGGAGGTGGTCCAAGTTGAGAACAATCAATCAAATCTGCTCCCGGTGTTTTGAACATAGAGGAGTCATGTTCTCTTACTGTAGTAATAATAAGTGGCATCAGTGTCAATATTTTTCAAATAAAAATGGAGGGCAAGTGTATGGGCACTTTTGTAAGTTAAAGGAGACATAGAATGGAAAACCACTTTTACATTGTCTTTGATAGTATAGTATAGTTTACTTTATTTGATATGGACATAGCAATTACATTGGACAAAACCAGATGCATTGTTTAAGTGTTTTAGCACAGGTGCTAATTCTCAACACCAGTCCATAGGCAGCTTTTCAGAGGGAAAAAAACACATAAACTAAGAAAAACAAAACAAACACAGCCAAAAGAAAAAGTAAAGTAAAATAAAAAAAGATATTATATTCATATAAGAGAATAGGCAAATGAGGAAAAAAAGGAGAAAAGACTAGAAAAGACTGAGAGAGGTTGTGCATGGTCAAAGAGCTATCATGAACATGAGGCATGGTTCTGCCCTCTTTCATATTGAAATCTTAAATTTAGAAATAGCCACTAAAACATGGGCAAATTAGAACAAAGCCTACAAGTGATGTCAAATAGCACAAAGCCATTGCAGTTCAATTGAGGTTGCCAGGGAGGGCGTAGTTTAGGCAAAAGGGCCATTTCAATACACATCCTAAATATGAGGTGTTAATAAGACTTGTAAAATATCACTTTATTTTATTTTTGACAAAATACAATTGAATATATTGTATTTTAACATCTCAATGCACTACTCAATTAATTCATTCTATGTCACCTTTAAATGAACAAATTCCAAAGCTGTTGGTGAACATATTCACCATGTGTTGAGTCTGCTTGTCAGTAATGTGGCTTAACATTAGCCTACTCACTTAGGGATAACAGAATCTGCCTTATTCTATACACATCTCTCTCCTATAAGCCAATTAAGATTCTGCTGAAGTTGTTTATGAATGTTTGTTACCTCAGCCAAGGAGGTTATGTTTTCGCTGGCGTGTGTGTGTCTGTCTGGGTACAACATAACTCGAAAAGAACTGTACGGATTTGGATGAAATTTTCAGACCACGTCAGTATTGGGAGAAGTAAGAACTGATTAAATTTTGGTAGTGATCGCTGATCCAGAACATCATCTGGAATTAATTTTTGTCAAAAGTGAAATAAACAAGTTCAGCTGTGCCATACTTTGTCCGAGTCACACGAAACATGGTACACGACATCTTTGGATCATGCCTGACAAAACTCATCTGTTGTTTTGTTCGAGAGTCAAAGTGCTCACGTTCTATGGCCAATGACATTTTACAGCCAAGCCGCCAAACAGGAAGTGACCTCATATCTCGGCCATGCTTTAACGTATTACATCCAAACTTGTTATACTGTATGAACTCTTCACCCGGTCCTGACCACGGCAAAAAAAATATGTTACACTCTCTAGCGCTCCTAGTGGTCAAACATATCTCGCGGCGCTTTGACGTAGTGCAACCGTAGAACTTTTAATGGGGGAGAATGAGCGCTCTCTGATGGTATTGCAACTGGAGGCCGTGCGCAAGTATGTGAAGAATTAGTGGGGTTCTATGGAGCTACACCCATAAATGCTGCATTTCTTTAGATTTTTTATATCTATAATTGCATTTAACCATTCAATGCAGGATAAATTGACTTCATTCTCAATCCACAAATAACATTTTTAGGATTTTTTGTTAATTTGTAAAATCCCTTCCAAAGTGTCTGTCATGTAACACAGCAAGCCATTCCCTATGATCATTCACCAGAATAAAGTAGCATAATGCTCGTGAGTTGAGGGTAAAAACTGCTCACAGAATGAGAAACATAATGGACATAAAGGTAGGTATTCAGAAGTTTAAGTTTTAATTGAAAATCTATGTCCAAGTTGCCAAAAATAAAATGCAATCTGTGATATTTCCCATGTACCATTGATTTTATACTCGGGATCGCCCCCTAGCGAACTGTAATAGGAATTGCAGGTTGAATGCCGTTAATAAGGAGTCCCCTGGCTCTCCATTAACTGGTAGCCTGGGAGTTCCCCTGCTCCTTTGCGCGCTTATTTCATTCCACTCTGCAAAGCAGCATGGTGACCATGGCCGTTTTTCTCGCTTACTTTCGGTATCCAATCGCAGAACAAAAAGGGATTTGTACGGCCCTCGATTGCATTTAACGTCACGTGGTGGCACTGGTATTGGCTCCGAGGTATGTACAGACGCTCTGATAGACATTCGTAGTGCCCAATAAACGGCTTTGGACAATCGTAAACGATGCTTCCGCAACGAGAAATGCAATAGGTAGGTCCCCAGACTAAATATCACTTGTGATTTTAGTTTGGCATTCGCCAGGCTAATTAACTGGCTCTGGTGCAACCAAATTTGGTATATGGACTGAGGACCCGGTCCTGACCACGTAGAAAAAAATATGTTAAACTCTAGCAACTCTCCTGGTGGTCAACATATTTCAGCAACGGTTTGACTTATGATAACCAAACTTGGTAAATGGACTCAGGACCCTGTCCCGATAATATCTGTCCACTTTGCAGGGTCTAGCGGTTCTAGCAGTTGCTGATCACTGTTGGCAATTTAGAGTCAGGAGGGGTGAAGTGGGGGGCAGGTGAAGTGGGGGGATGGGTTGCAAGTGGGGGGACGGGCTTTTGCTGCTTGGCCACATTGCTGCTTGCAGATATATTTTATATTGCATCTGTGACCACATTAGCTTGGCAGAGGTCTGCGCCCTCCAAGTGCTTTTCTAGTTTTAGTTAATATTATACTATTCTCATATACTGTAATATGAAATGGTTATATTAAATTAGGCTTCATATACTATTCATATTTCATATTTTCAACTATTCATATTTCTCCTGATCTGATTCTGATTTATTCAGGAAAGCTCTGAAAACCATGATTACTAAATGGCTGCAGTTTTTTGTGCATAAAAAATGTGTAAAATACTGATCAAGCTTGAGGCCTATACATGGCCCTGCTTACGTATATTTGGATAAATTGCTGTGTTGCTGTGTTGTAAATGCACACAGCGAGCAACCACTGTCACCAGGTGCAACTGAAGTAGGCGTCTATGGGATTAGGCCAAGCCACCTGCAGTGTTATATGATGCCATTCTTTTAGTGGACAAGGTGCAGTAAAGTGAATCAATACCTGTTGCATCATTATTCAATGTTCCAAACAACAAATGCAGATATGTGATTGCAAAGAACATGCCTGAAATAGTTTCACCCCTACATGGCAGACAATGGAGTAGATTGATGTCAGAGTATATTGGTCATACAGTTACGGTGAATCGTACAGTTTTTTTTGAAAGCATGTTACATCTACCATTAGTATACTATGCATGATCTCAGCTTTCTAAAATTTGGCCATTTGGCCACAGGTCACATATTTATTGATTTTGGATATTGCACAGAACTATACAAAGGCTGCTCCCTGTAACTAACATTCTGTACATTCTGTACAAAAATTGTAGGTACAGTATATTACAATGGTATATTTGGTTATTACATGTAATGCCTGGGTATTTGTAATGTCTGCATCCCAGTCTGCATTTCAAACCAAACCAAATGATACTTAATGACAATATGAATTAAGTGTCAATAATGTCCATGATACGCATACATGTTTATCATGTTTTTAACAGGCTTCTGTCACCCTTCTGTAGACCGCTTTGAAAAAAGTGATACCTTTCAGGTTCACAACAGCCCTGACTTCAGACAGTAATAACCTCACTCTGAGAATTACATAATAGTAAATAATTCATTGGAGTTTAATTCTGCAATTTTCTCTTGTGACGTTTCTTGTCCGTCTTGTTGGGAGCAATTTTGTTGTAACAACCAAAGAGTGCATAGTGTTTCAGTGCCGTCACAAAGCCCTCGTCCCGCAGTCCGTACACCAGTGGCACAAGGCACCTCGGTGCCAGGATGAACACCACATAGTCGAAATACCTGAGGGTCACAAACATATGCAGGTCGATCTGGAGCACAGCCATCTCGACAAAGGGACACCACAGCTGTATGAGAGAGAGAAGTAGCTGGAGCGCATGCAGCACTACCGTCCTCAGGCCCTTGTTCATGGAGGTGCGGTCGGCCCCGGAAGCGGCACGTGCCACCACCATGATCTTGATGTAGCAGAAGCAGATGATCAGTGACATGAGGAGGAAGTAGACCTGTGAGATGGCGTTGGTGAGGTTCTTTTGCCACCTGTGCACCTGCAGCACCTCTAGGTTGCACACACAGTGCGACAGGTAGAAGTCCAGCGGCATGGCGACTGCCAGACTGAAAAGCATGACCAGCATGAGCACGGAGCACAGAGCCTGGATCACCAGGATGGTGTGGGCAGCACGCTGCGGCGTGGAAAGCTCAGCATGTCGCAGCGGCATGCAGATGGACACATAGCGTTCCACGCTCATGGCCGTTAGCGTCAGTGGCGTGGCCACATTCAGGTTAACCATGATGGCGCAAATAAACACACACAGACTAGTCGGCATGACGATGCGTAGGTAGCTGAGCAGGAGCAGCACGTCAGAAATAACGAGGAAAGTGCAGTCACAGAGGAGTGTGTGGGCAAAAAGGATATAGCGGGTGACGGCATGGAAAGCCTCCTTTCTGAAAAAGGTGAAGATCATAAGCAGGTCGATGTACAGGAACAGACTGATCAGAACTTGAACTATGATTACCTGATCATTGAGGGCCCTCATCACCTGCACAGAAGGGAGGGAGAAACCATCCTGGCTTGTATTTTGCATTCTCTTCCCTGGTCTGTTGCCTGTTGGAAAACAAAAAAGTAAAATTAGGCTATCAACAAGCAAGCTCTACTAAAACCAAATAGGGCTTATGTGGCGTGACGTCACCCTAACCCTAAAGATCCTAAATTCTAAAAAGGACATAATGGGTTTGCAGGGTTTGAAAATAAACTGACATGAATGTATCAGAAACAATTCTAATTTTCCTAAAAATATATATACAAAACATCTAATTTATTTTAAAATCACTAAATGTCATCAAAAATGATGATAATACAGTCATTGCAATTATTTCCCATGCACAATTAAGTCACATAACAATCACCTATCACATATCAAACATTGACAACTAAACAGAGTATCACGGCTGACTAAGTGTCCTTTGCTTGTGACAGCTCACAGGAGATGTGGCGAGACTGCCGCTTATATACAGTATTATATAGACCACACTCAACATGCAGACAAATCTCCAAGAGTAAAGGTGCTGTCCTGACAACAAACTTTGATATATTGCCATGGGAACAGGACAATTAGCATTACGTTTAATTATATATATCAATTAGCCTATTCAAATCAATGACAGTTTGTGTAATTATTAGTGATGGCAAAATTAACTGATTAACTCAAATGATTAATCCCCAAAAAATAACTCAGATTAAAAAAAATAACTCAGATTAATCCTGATGGATATGGTTCATGGCATGCATTATGTTCAATGTCAGATAGAAAATGGCTCGGCTATCAAGTCAAACCAGAGAAAGATTATGGCCTAGCTCCTGAATGTCTGACAACAGCAGAGGGTTGATGTTTGGGGAATCTGTGGGGGCAGGGGATAGGTGTGAATTACCCCATTACTCCAAAATTTTGTCACTAATCGGATTTTTTTTTTTTTATCGTTTGACAGCACTAGTAAAACAAAAAGCTCACACATTACGAATACTGTATGATTCTATATGATCTGATGGTGAGAGTTGAGAACCCATTTTGCATGTCCCCTAGAATAGATTCAAGAACCCCCAGAGGTACTCATACCCCAATTTGACAACCACCGACATAAAGGTTAGTAAATATTTAGTTTATGCTGTCCAACCTCTTTTTTCTCCCCCCATTTGCAGTGTACCTTGTCCTACTCTGATAAAGAGGACACCTGATACATTTTCACTGTTCACACTGGTACATTTTCCAAAAGCCCACATCCAGGGCCAGACTGGGACCAAAAAATGGCACGGGCATTTTTGGCCATGGCGGCCCACCATGATTTTATTCAATAATAATAATGTTGTGTCTAGCTAAAATAACACTGTAAGTAGGACACATTGCATGAATATGAGAGATTTAATTAAAGTTGCCCAATATCCTTTATGAAAATTATGAGTAAATGACAGCCCCGGCCCAAATATGACCATCGGCCCACCGGGCATTGCCCTGTACGCCCTATGGCCAGTCCATGCCTGCCCACATCCACTTATTAGATGACATGCATTGTTTTGGGCTTTTCCATATCTTTCATGTCACAATACAATTGTCACAACACAATGAACTGTGAGTAATTCCTTTTAGCCCTTAAAATCTGCCGATTTTGGGTAGCTAAGCTCTTGTGCACTTTAGACCTTTGCAGTGGGAAACTAAACTCTCACAAATTTACTATTGATAGGCCTATGCATTTACGGCAGTGTGTGATATGGTGGCATTCAGACTGGGCCAGTTTTCCTTCCAGTTCACCACTCAGCCCTTACACATGTGGACTTAGCTAATCCTTTAGTGCTAGAACATGATCAGTAGCCTATATTATGTAGATCAGAGTGCTGGTTGAACTGACACAATGGCCTGTGAATGAATCATTACATTTCTGTTCAAGGATTCCTAATCCTTCCTTTGATCTGCCTGTCTGACTGACTGACTAAATGACAGTCTCAAATGCCCCAGTGAACTTCTCCTTACAGAATGGATCACACAGTGTTTAGGTTACAGAAGACAGCAATGTACCTTTGTGTTTTCAATGTGCCCATGACCAGTGCCTCGTCGCATTGCATTTCCCTCTATCCAAGCACAGAAGTCTGTTACCCCCCATATGGTATAAATGTGATGGATTGCATGTTGTAAAATATATGTATTGGAAAAATATTGAGAGGGCTGCTTACATGCAGAGCAGTAGGCCTAGAAACACACAATATAAAAGGCATTTTTTCAAAGTAGGCCTAAGCATAGAATTATATAGAAAACGGGTCTAAGTCGTGATAACCATAAAAGCACCGTAAAATGACCTTTGTGTTAGCCAACTGTACTGTTTACAATAAACAAAGGAACATTAGAAAAAAGGACCCTTTGGGCCAGACAATATTGTTATCGGGCTTAGGCAAACATTTGCCCAGGTTGAGTAGGTGTTTGTTAAGCAACATTGCTCCTTAGAGGTTAATTAGGCCTTAAGAGAGTAATTAGCCATCTTGCTGTATTGTGTTATTATCCCCTAACACCTCTAAGTCTAATTAGTCATAATCTTGCTGTTTGTTTATACATCTAGAAGGTTGGAAAAACATTGCAGTGGATTGTTTTCCAGCACACAGAGCTCACATAATATGTTTGCTCATCAGCAGTCTCTCTGAAGGGTTAAAGTTACAATTGTATGTCAATTTAAACATTCCCAAAGGGTTGGCAGGAAAAACAACAACTGTAATGCTACTCTTGGTAGCACTTTTTTCAGCATGTCTGTTTGTGAGACGTGAATTGCATCATGTACAAACTCAGGACTGAGACATTAAGGCCTAATTTGTTCTCTTGTATGAGAATTGTAAATTACACATACAGAAAGGCATTATGTCACAGGTTAGAATCCAAACTCAAGTACAGTTCTATCCAAAATACACTGTAAGGGCAAATAAAAGCGACAATTAAACTTTTCATCTGTCATAGGCCTGAGCTTATGTCAACATATCATGATGTAGGTTTTGTTTATGTGCTGTATCTTCCTGAGACCAAGCAATTCATTTTTTGTGTTCTATAGAGGAAGTTTTATAAGTGAATCTCCATTAAAGACCTTTGAAAATCCCCTTGTACTGTCAAAAGGACTTCCTGGGCTTTCTGGTGATACCACAATTATGTGGGTGTGATTCCAACAGGGAGAATGTATTTTCAAAATGGCGGATGCAGCATTTTTCTCATTTCATGCCAATGAAAGAGGGAATTTATTTTTTCAGATATTACAGCATCTTTATATTTCATATAATCAAATTATCTCAAAAAAATCAGAGGAATTATCTCAATTTGAATACAGAGGAATTTCATAAAGATCCAGTTATTTTAACACCTTCAAAACCAATGCCCCCTGCACTACATTAAGGTTGTTTCTTCTAATTTCTAATAAATAATAGAAGACATAGAGTCTGGAAGGCACAATATGACTTACAATCATTTGCAGAAGCAGTATGTAAGCTATAGATTTAAAAATAAGAACCTTTTACTGTAGGTGAAATGAATGACACCTAAAAAATTTGATTTGGGTGACTTATGACTCTATTTGCCTATAAATCATAAGGAAACATCCAGTGTCAAAAGGACCGCAAGTATAGCCTATTGCAACATCATGAAAAGTTTGAATGTTCACTGAATGCTTATTCTGTCGTTATAATGGCATTCCATCATAGCAGTCATATTTGAATAGCCTGGCGATGCCATCCTACGTACTTCCGGTAAACATTTTATCTCCGCACCTAGTCTGGAATAAACCCCCCTTCCCGCCTTTCCCTGGGTTACTCTACAGTTTAGCCAATCAGCACACAGTTTAGAGCGATGTCTCAAAATGTTGTAGTCCTACAGGATAGGGACGCGTTTGTTATTCTCTCCCCCACTTTCGAATTACATTCACAAAATTGGTACATGACATTAGCATCCATGATCTTGAGGATTTATTGCCACTATGATGTCAAAATAGATCAGAACTTGCGAGAGATCCCTTAATACTGAAAGCGAAAGTTGTAGGCATGAGAGCCAGGCGAGGGAATACGTCATATCCAAACGGAAACCTATTTCAATTGCGTTGGGCCAGACTGTATGACATAGTCAACAGTCGCTTTCGCCCAGGCTAATATTTGAAAATAATGCTGGCAAAATTAACTGATTAACTCAAGTGATTAATCCAAAAATGTAACAAATATTTAAAAAATTAACTCTGATTAATCCTGATGGGTATGGTTCCACTTTCATGGCATGTATTATGTTCAATTTCAGATAGAAAATGGCTAGGCTATCAAGTCAAACTTTACAAAGATTATGGCCTAGCTCCTGAATGTCAAATAACAGGGTTGTTGTTTGGGGAATCTGTGGGGGTAGGGGATAAGTGTGAATTGCCCCATGTGAGCTGAACAATCAATTTTATTAATCGTTTGACAGCTTTAAAAAAATCATTGCAAAAATCGATCAATGCAAAAATTTGTGATTAATCAGATTATATTTTTTAATCGTTTGACAGCATTTGAAAAGCTGAGCTAAAATCTTATCTTATTATAAATGCACTGTCTCACATACTGTCCACCCTAAAATCCCATTGACTACAATGACTACTTAATAATCTAAAAACAAATGTCTTGGTATCAAAACTTTGTTTTCTTTCTTCCTTTGGGTTTCAGGAGAATATGAGGCCTCTCTCCATTGCATCATCCCCAGATACATGTGGCACATTTTGTCAATATTTCTTTGCAATAACAACAACATGAGTCCAAAGTGTATCATTAACTAAAAATACCTAGGTAATGTTTTTGCTTAGCCTAGTCATTATCTCACAATATGTGAATAATTTATTAACACCAGCATAGATAAAATTGACAACAAACACCCTGCTCACTAATTAGTGAGTGGTAATTAGCAGAACATATTACAAATGTCCCCTGTGCCCAATAGATACAGATCTTGAACAACACAACACAACACAATAGAAACACAGATTGCATCAAAGCACAAAGGAATTACACAGAGTTAGAGAGGTCAGAGGTCAAGAGATGGATGACAGGTGCTGATGACCATGAATGATAATTTTACATTACACATTACACTTACATTAACATTACATAATTATATCTAAAATAGTTAGTTAATTGTTGTCACACAGTGAAATTCATTGCATTGCTTCATGATTTACACTATGCAACCCAAACAGCATAAGTTTTATGGTAATTGAAGAAAAAGTAACGTTATTTGTAAGTCATTTGTCAATTAATCATGCCCATACCTAGCCCAAAGGCTTTAACAAATGTATGCATTCATTAAATCATGCACAGTGGGCCAAAATGGGAATACAAATGTCTTGGTTTTGTAAAGGTAAGCAGGCCTTAGGGGAACTAATAACGTGACTTTCTAGCAACAGTCTGCCTAAGACCTACACCTTCTATGCGATCGATAGCTTACCACCTCTGAATTCCCATCAAAATCACCTATTTGTAGCCTATACTGTATGAGAGATCACATCAGTATCTCTGTGTGGGACACCATCCAAACCCCAGCAAAGCTACTGGACCTAGGGCTGAGACTGGGTATGCACTACTAAGCAAGATGCATGCAGGGCCGTTTCAAGGTACTTAGGGGGCCCCAAGCAAACAGGACATGGGGGCCCTTCACTCCCCGTAAATATTTACATGAACCACATTGTTATCATTTCCAAACATCATCAATATAATTATTTGTATTGTACAGTTGTCTAATTCCAGTTTAAAGTCATTTTTTGTTGAAAAACACCACCAACATAACTACTAAAATGATTAAACAGTCAATCTTGGGGGCCCCTTTCATGTCCCAGGCTTTCTGATGGCTCTGACTGAATGGAATGCAGGTAGACATGACATCCCAGTATGAGAAGACATGCACACATTATACATGGCCATGCACTCACTTTAAGTTCCCTATGCTTTTTCAACCAGCCATAAATCAATTGTGCCACTTGTAAAATGCAACAATCCAAAGTCTTTTAGAGGAATCGCAGGGCGCACTTTTTAACTACTAACAAAAATAATAATTCAGCTAAATTTCTAATCTAAAAAAAGATTTAAAACCAAAACCTTTCCTATTCATTATTCCTATTCACGGCTAGAGCTCATTGGTATATTGATAAATGACTTGCTCTGGAGTAAAATGTGCCCCTTCATGAGCTTGTCCGTGCCTCCTAGCAATAGATATCGCACGGGTGATATCAGTGGGAGCGTCCAGCCTCATTTGTTTTGATTAGCAAGCAGGCTAGGTCCTGTGACTTCGCTGGAGATTAATATTTGAATTACAATATGATTTGTACCTTATCAGTCCATTCATCTGTCGATACATTTTGATAGTGGCTTGCTCTACACTATGCAATTCTACATAAAGGATTACATTGCTTTATAACTGCTTTGTTTGGTTCTTAGCCTACTGGTTGGCACAACTGAACTTGCTTAGGGCATCTTTAACCCTTCTAGACAATATTGAGTGACAGGAAATGAGAGAGAGAGAGAGAGAGAGAGAGAGAGAGAGAGAGAGAGAGAGAGAGAGAGAGAGAGAGAGAGATGGGGAAGCAAAGGTAAATGACCTTGGGCTACCTCCAAGACGATATCCACTGTTGCCACAGAAGTCATTACCAAACCATGTCTTGAGACCCAACAAAATTTAAAGCAATGTTTTCCATGGAATGGTTTGTACAACTTCAGGAGAGTGCAACAGCTCAATTATGAAGATAAAGCCTTATGTCACCCAGGTGGGTGCTACACATTGGTGGTGGTTGGTGAGGTCCCCCTTCCACTGTGAGCGCTTTGAGTAGGCCTACCTAAGGGTAGAAAAGCGCTATAGAAATGTAATTACTCACTTTCTTACTCTTCATGGACTCTTTCCTCATGGTTCTCACAGATCTGGCACTCATTGCTACTACTATCAGTTTCCAATCCCCTGAATTCCATGTTTAGTAATTTATTTACTGATTAGCAGGCTTAAAGCTGTATTCGCCAGCTCTTTTAAAGACAAATTTCGTAGAATTGTCACATTATTCTACATGCATGCATGCATCCTTATTATCCAGTGAGCTAAAGGGAGCTCAACAACACAGATACAGTTGCAAAATCTCCACTTAACATGGCAGTCACTCTCATTAGGCTACGATGTGCAAGTCAGTTGCCCACTACAAACAGAAAATTGCTACGTCTGTAACACTTACTGTTCATAAAATATGCACACTATTTTTCATACAGGACCCTCAAGTTAAGCACTTATAACTGACGATAGGGCCAGACACTTAATAATATTATGTCAACCTATAATACTAGCAAGCCCACATGGGCCTCCTCGCTTTGGGCTGGCATAAGGGCCCAAGCAGGGCGTACACCAGGGGCTTTGGCCTAACCCACACTACCAAAGGAAAATCCTCTTGGAACCCACGTGGGCCCTGCAAGGATATGTTTGCTGGGTGTCATTGCAATATGCCAGTAATCCACAATAACATGGTGTCCTCTGCATGACTTCTCTATGGCTGTCATGAAGGTATTGTCACATTTCTCAAGAGAGCATTGGCTTTAGCCAAAACAATGGTTGCTTAGCACCTTAATATTCAAATGCTGGATTTCTGTGCTGTATTTAATTGGAAGTTATGAAGACAACTCAGATGTTGTTAAAGGTGGCTGGGATACATTGACTGCGAGATAAATAACTCCGCATAGAGAAACATGTGGTCAGAGTAAGCCACAAGTATCACTCATCACTGTTGAACCTAAGGCCGACTATAAGGGTGTTTTAATGTAAACCTTTTTATATGTAACATCACCTAGTTTTGTGTTGCATTAGATGTCCACACAAGTATATCTCAGATTGTGTACCTGTAATATAATTTATGACTGTATAGAGAATGTACGTCTACATAGAAGAATCTATAATGATGTCTCTATCAACAATGTGTAATAATGTACTGTATAACATATCTACCTGTAGTCACTCACACTGTTACAGCATTCTTTTGTTACTTCTCATATCCAGCAGCTAAGTTATGGATGGAAGTGGAAGGAGTACTAACAGCAGTGGACACACCATATTGGCAGGCACCGACCCTGTGCGTCTGGACACCACAACTGCGGTGGCTCAGGTCCTAGTGTGGCCCTTTATCTGCATTGACCTCTTCATGTTTTACGTCTATCTGCAACGACCCACACTGAGGACAGAGGCTCGCTACGTCCTGTTCTCCCAGACCCTGTTTGCCGATGCCATCTTCCTACTGCTTTCGGACTTTGTGGTGATCACGTATCACGTTGTCCTCCTGCTGCCAATAGCATGCTGCATTCCCCTTGTATTCATCATGGACGGCCTGACGTCCATCTCTCCCACCATTATCGTAGCCATGTGTGTGGAGCGATATGTGGCCATCTGTATGCCCCTGCGTCACGTCAATATCTTCACACCCAACAAGACCAGGGTTGTCATTGCCTTTGTGTGGTTGCTAAGCTTCATTAAGACCTTTGTGGACTTATGCATATTTCTCTCCTATGCTATGGCAAGCTATTTTTTCCAGTTGACATTTTGCTACTATGAAATTTTGCTGGTGCAAGACTGGCACATGTCTTTGCGGGGGAACTTGTACATCCTGAACTATGCTGTTGTTCTGTTTATTCTGCTCTTCTGCCTGGTCTCCATCATGCGCATTGCGCACAGGGCCTCAGGTGATGACAAGAAAGCCGCATCCAAGGGCCAAAGGACTATACTGCTCCATCTGCTGCAGCTCATTCTGTGCTCACTGGAAACCATCACTCCCTTTGTGGAGGCCAAGATTCTAGAAATGAGAGATATTGATGTGTATCTTATAGTGCGCTATTTCAATTTTCTGGCCTTTTCTGTGCTTTCTAGAGCAACAAGCCCCCTGTTATATGGCTTCAGAGATGAGAGATTTTATGCATCTCTGAAACAGTATGCCAAGTGTGGAATGAATTCCGTTTCCTCAAGCAAATTAATTCCTTGAGACATTTGCACAAGTTTAAGACCATTCCATATTGATGTATATTTCATAAACACACAACTTTGTAAATTCATTAATGGGAAATATAGGCCTAAATTCACAAACTAATGTAAATCATACCTAAAAGAAAATGTCAGGGGATTGTTTTGTCTGAATTTTCAGATTCTAATTTTCATGTTTAAGCTTCAGTCAATTTAATTATGCATGTATATTTCATGTTAAATGAGATTTAACCCTGTTTCAGTCACAGGCAATGGGATTAATACAGTATTCTTTCCATTCTACGTTCTGGCACATTGATAGTGATACACCATAAATGATCTTCCATTTCCAAAGACAGCTGAATAAAGCAGGCTTTACATTGTGTTTCAGCTGCTTGACAAAGCTCCAAGCTTCATTACTTTCATACATGCTCAATCTCTCTCTCTCTCTCTACTCTCTCTCTCTCTCTCTCTCTCTCTCTCTCTCTCTCTCTCTCCCTTTGGTAACACTTAGTCTATCTTTCCCCTTTACAAATGAAATTCAGTATTTTAAGAAGCACAAGCATTCACATTTACTCTCTCATGCAATGGCACAACAGGCTGGCATTGGACTTAAATGCACGACAGGATGAACCAGTAACCTCAGTCCACTGCACAATTGGTAACCAATTTCTACTCCCTGTTTTTTTACGTTGAAGTGGAAACTACCATTGGTAGCCACACACAAGTTGTGTCTTGCTTCATTAATTTGCAGCCTGCAATGCAGCCTGGCCTAGCTTTGTTCTCACACATACTGATCTGCTTTGCATCGGGATTAACAGACATCAATCAAAATCCCTCAGGCACTGGATATGCCTACTGCCAGGCCACTGATTGCAGAGTAAAGAGAGTAGGATGCACTGATGTGTGATGTGTTATAGTGGGCCCAGTGCAGTGAATGAGCCCTTACAACTGGTTAACATGCTTGTGCCTGCAGCCACTGCATCTTCACCACGGCCGGTTCTAGGCATAGACAAATAGGTGATCGCCTAGGGCACCAAATATCAAGGGGGCATCGCAATACATTTATTACTTTATTTTCTTTAGCTTTTCACTGTATTTCTAGAAAAGAGGGGGCAAAACTGGCCTAGGGCAGTCAAAAGGCTGGAACAGGCCCTGATCTTCACTATGCTTAGCTTGATGTAACGAGGCGTAGCCACCTTGCACAACAATTATTTGGGCTCTGTGTGCTCATTCACTATTCAACAGAGGCCCATGAAGCCACTTGCTCCATCATTACTGTGGGGCTTCGGTCAGGGAGCTGGACTGGGGACTGGAGGGTGGAGGAGGATGAATGTGCAGAGAGGAGGATGAATGTGCAGTGCCTCCCCATGTCCGTTATCCACGGATGCGGTGCCCTTGAGCAAGGCACCTAACCCCCAAACTCCCCATTTTTAAGGCTAGGGGTGTGAGTATTTACCACATACAGTACCGCCACCAGCTAGCCCATGATAGTTGCCATCTGTTACATGCAACCTAATTTTTCAATAGTGTGACTAAAAGAGGTTGCACTGCTGCTACCTGCCTTTCGGGAAAAAAAATAAATAAATTATGCGACTCTGAAAGTCTACTTAGACTCTGACTGGGCCCATACTTTGGTTTAAACAAATCAGAATAAAAGCTTTATCCAGTCTCAAATCTTTCAAAGTCAAATGTCACGTTTTTCTGGAAGTAGTACATGAAAATGGCTATTTAGGAAAAAAATTCTGAGTTCTCTAGCTCAGTGGTTCTCAAAGTGTGGTCCGGGGACCACTGGTAGTCCGCGAGCAAGCTCAAGTGGTCCACAAGGGGATTTAAAAAAAAATACTGTATGTAAATTTGAATTTCTCACTGAAATTATTTAAAGGAGTGGTTCAATGAATACTATGAAGCAGTCTTCTGAACTGCAAATGCCCCAATTGCATAAAGTTGTGAACAACTA
The DNA here is from genome assembly GCA_027497455.2 of Sardinella longiceps. Lineage (NCBI taxonomy): Eukaryota > Metazoa > Chordata > Actinopteri > Clupeiformes > Clupeidae > Sardinella > Sardinella longiceps. The sequence continues at coordinate 5,355,211 of JAODXP020000021.1, forward strand.
GCCAAGTGTGGCTGCAAAACAGAGTGCCGGGGCAGATGCACATGTTTTAAATTGTGTTTCAGATGCACAGAACTTTGCCGTTGCAAATGTGAATAGATAATATGTGATTCTGGACCATGATTTATTGTATATGTGCAAACCTATTAACGGCATTAACTTATTAACAGCATTAACAATGGCGGCCATCTTGAAAAATGGCTGCCATATTGAATTTTTGTATGGCCAGGGCCTTTTTCCAAAACAGTGGCCCACAGAGAGTATTTCTGCCAAATTTCATGTTTTTAGACCAAAGTAAACGAATTTTACACTAACCGGCATTTAGTAGCAATGGCAGCCATCTTGAAAAATGAATATTGAATTTTTGGGTGGCCAGGGCCTTTTTCCTAAACAGTGGCCCTAAGACAGTATTTCAGGCAAATTTCATAGTTAATACAAAGTAAATGGTCTTTACACTAACCATTAAGTAGCAATGGAGGCCATCTTTTACTTAACAATGGCCCTCAGACTGTATTTCTACCAAATTTCATGCCTTTATACCAAAGTAAACTACTTTTACACTAACCATTTAGTAGCAATGGCAGCCATCTTGAAAAACGGCCGCCATATTGAATTTTTGTAGGTCCAGGGACTTTTTCCAAAACAGTGGTCCACAGAGAGTATTTCTGCCAAATTCATGTTTTTAGACCAAAGTAAACAACTTTTACACTAACCATTTAGTAGTGATGGCAGCCATCTTGAAAAATGGCCGCCATATTGAATTTTTGGGTGGCCAGGGCCATTTTCCTAAACAGTGGCCCTAAGACAGTATTTCAGGCAAATTTCATAGTTAATACAAAGTAAATGGTCTTTACACTTTAAGTAGCAATGGAGGCCATCTTGGGAAAATGGCCGCCATATTGAATTTTTGAGTGGCCAGTGCTTTTTTTCTAAAAAGTCACCCTTGGAGAGTATCTGTGCCAAATTTCATGCTTTTATACCAAAGTGAACGATTCGCCCAAAATATGCCATTAATCTGCTCTACTATGTATTTCGTGGGCTGAATGGACAAATTGAAAATCTTTTGTTGTATTCATGAAATACAAATTCCCCTTTTAACCCTGCATGTTAACATGTCCTCTGAAGAAAGTGGGGCTACTGATTTCAGACTTGCCAATTTACCGGCATCAACCGGTTTACGGTTAACACCCGGCCCGTTAGTCAAAATCCAAAAGCCAATGTGGCCCTTCGGCCAAAATAATTGCCCACCCCTGCCCTAGTATATAACATGTTTAAACCAAATAACCTGTATAAACCACTTGTATTAACTAGTGCTGGCAAAATTAACTGATTAACTCAAGTGATTAATCCAAAAGATTTAACTCAGACTAAAAAAATAACTCAGATTAATCCTGAAGGATATGGTTCCACTTTGATGGCATGTATTATGTAGAATTTCAGATAGAAAATGGCTCAGTTATTAAGTAAAACTATTTGAGAAAGGGCAAAGTAAGAATTCAACATATACTTGCATCCAGATTCTTACTGGAGGAAATGAGCTGCAATTAAAAGTGATTAATCATTGCAAAATTTAGTGATTAATCAGATTTTTTTATCATTTGACAGCATTAGTATAAACAAACAAGTGCAACACATTGAAAAGTAAAACTTCCTTGCCAGCTGATAATTATCTTGGGATTCGCCCAACGTATATAAAAAGGAAGAACATTCCATGGCTTTCGGTTGTTGGGTTCCAAGTCGGCAACAGAGTAACTGCTTGACAACGGGTAAGGTACTAAGACTTCAGTGGATGCACCATCGCTGGGATGTTTGTGTCACTTGAAATGTATGTTTCCTCTTTAATGGGTCTCATGTGCATTTCTTTTTAATGAGCCATATGTTGGCAATGATGCTTATACTGTCTCATTTACTCTGCAGGTCAAAAAGCTCTGACAGTTGCTGAACAAGCAAGTTCTTCACATTGTAATATATCTATCACAAGAAAACAAAGTCTGCTTGTATTTCAAGTGTTTATTTTTTCCATGTTTTTTTTTACAATTTTGTTTTGATCATTTCTATTTCTCCTGCCCATGTTGCCAATTAGGCTAAAGGGAAACAAGGAAGCCAAAAACCTGTGAAGAGTGTTGCCTATTCGAGCCATTCTACCTCATGTGCCCACTGTACAGGTTGTAAGAGAAATGAATGACAGCAGTGATGAGCGACTTCTGAAAAGCAACGATCAGACACGTCTGAACATCACCACATCTCTGGTGCAGGTGCTGGTGTGGCCCTTTGTCACCATCAATCTTTTCATGTACTTCACCTTCCGGGCCAGACGGAGCCTCTGGGCTGAGCCTCGCTACCTGCTCTTCGTGCAGACGCTGCTGGCAGACTCTGCACTCTTCCTCATGACCGACTTCTCAGTGATCACCATCAACCGGCACCAACTGCTGCCAGTCGGCTTCTGCATCCCCTTCCTCGTAATCATGTACACCTTTAACCAGGTGTCACCCACAGTCATCACAGCCATGTGCCTGGAGCGCTACGTGGCCATCTGCATGCCCTTGCGTCATGTTAATATCTTCTCTCCCAACAGGACTCTGATTGTCATTGCCATGATTTGGCTGGTGAGCTTCATAAAGCCATTCATAGACTTCCTCATCCTCCTCTCTGTGGTGTCCCAGAGCTACTTCAAGAGACTGAACTTCTGCTATTATGAAATTATGCTGCTGGCAAAGTGGCACATGATGATGAGGGGCAACCTGTACATTATGAATTATTTAGCCATCTTAGTTGTTTTGCTCTTCTGCTACGCGTCCATCTTCCGTGTGGCGCGGCGGGCATCGGGTACAGATAAAAAGGCTGCAGCCAAAGGACAGCGGACTCTGTTGCTTCACCTGTTACAGCTCTTCCTGTGCACCTTAGAAATAATCTGCCCTTATGTTGAAGCCCGGGTCATGGAAGTTGATGTGGAGATGTATCTTGTCCTGCGCTATTTTAATTTTTTGGCATTCACAATTCTCTCCCGGGCAATTATTCCCCTCATTTATGGTTTCAGAGATGAAAAATTTTACGCTGCAATGAAAAGTTATACTTGTTGTAAGAGGAATTATGTTTCCAATCAGTCTGACTCAATGTACCAAATGAAAAAACAGCCAAAAAGGAGACTTGGAATTTTTAAAAAATGAACTGAATATTCAGCAGACTGGAAAAATCATCAAACTGAAAAATGATTCAATAAATTTGCTTTAATTTCTTAAGTATTACTTTTCCATACAAGAGGCAGGGAGCTGTGTGAAGCTGGCCCCACCTCAAACCCAAAATGCTGAAATAACACTGCAGTTCGTTTGTGCTGGTTTGTGCTGCAAATATTTTCGTTTGTGCTGTTAACACAAGTACACAAGTAATTTAAAAATACATTTTCGGACATGTGACGTTCGTTACTTTTCCATACAAGAGGCAGGGAGCTGTGTGAAGCTGCCCCCCAAACCCCAAATGCTGAAATAACACTGCAGTTCGTTTGTGCTGGTTTGTGCTGCAAATATTTTCGTTTGTGCTATTAACACAAGTACACAAGTAATTTAAAAATACATTTTCGGACATGTGACGTCACACAGCCCCCCTCCACGTCCAAATCACTCCAAACCACTCCAAACAGTCTCTATCGGGACATGCCTGAGGCTGCCCACCCTCATCAAACCCAAAATGCTGAAAAAACACTGTTCGTTTATATTGAAAATGTGTTTCTAAATTACTCAAAAGCTTTAATAGCACAAACGAAAATATTTACAGCACAAACGCAGCACAAACGCAGCACAAACGAACTGTTATTTCAGCATTTTGGGTTTGAGGGGGGGCAGCTTCACACAGGTGAGGCAGGGGTGTGTTTACCATTAGGCCATCCTAGGCAGCTGCATGTAATTTATTTAACTCAGCTCCTCAGGGGGCCCCACTGTTCCCCCCCTAATTTAACGGTTAGCCTACACAACACAGTCTCATCCCTTTTCCTCGAATATCGACGTATGGTCAGGGCTCCCTTCCCGTCAACCGTTTGACGTGGAGGGTACCCCCTTCACGTCGTTTACCGAGGATAAGGGGCTGCCATAGATAACAATGTTAATTTTTCACGTCGTTTACTGACGTTTAAGGAGCTGCCATAGGCATCAATGTTAACCCTCTAGGTCGTTTGAAGAAGTTTAATCTGCTTCGCTCTCACATTATAAAAATTAAAATACGTGTGTAGACCTTTTTACTTGATATTGCACGCAGGTATTTATTAGTATCGACGGTGTATCTGAATGTACAACGACTTTAGTGAGTTGATTTTTTTTGTTGAATTTTTTTTTTCACCCGCCGAAGCCTAGTTTTAATGTTCTCATTTCCGGCGAC
>JAODXP020000021.1:5359675-5399675 GCA_027497455.2 Sardinella longiceps
TTGTCCAACATCAAATCATGTAGCATTAGACATGATATCCGGCACATTATGTTTTGTGTTTCAATTCACACAGGTGGTGAGGGCAAGGAAACTCTTAAGACTTCCATGTGTGTTAGCAGCTGGCACCATCTTGTGGTGGCATTATCCCATTCCCTCCCATCTCAATACTGCTCTAGTTCAGTTTTAGTTTTCGCTTTACTAGTGGCTAAATAAAATCCAGTCTTTCCTCTGTAGATTACATTTAGTCTAATTCAAGTGTTTGAATCAGGTTTAAGACAGACACACTAGCAAGCTGTTCCTTCATTCCTTTCTTGTTTTCGGACTGTGGTTTTCAAAATAGGCTCTGAATTCCCAACTAATGCCTATGAAATCTGACAGCATAACAAAATAGGGAGGGAGAGGTGACTAGAACTACTTATAGAAATTCAATATTGACCATTGAGCACAGCTACAGAACACATGAGGGTAGAATAGCATTTTGTTTAAAATATGCAAACATTCAAAACATCAAACCCAGGTGAACATTTGTGGTTTAGGGGAGCAAATTCTCAATAACAAGAATTGGGAATTTGAGATAATTTTACACTGTACTGTAACTATTGTATGGGTATGGGCTATATGGGTTGATGGGTTACTTTTGTTGCAAGAAACATCACAAATTGAGGGTCTGATGAAGATATGTCACTGTCACAGCCTAATCCTAGCAAGCTAGTCTACATGGGCTTTCAGTCTACTAAATTGATCATGTTAATGATAAAGTAAGTATCACTGTAAGTACTGTAAGTAAAGTAAGTATCACTGGTTATAGGCCATGTCCCTTTTTTTAAGGTAACACAGGCCTACATTCACATCCTTATTCAATAGCAATTTTAATTGTTTTGAAATAAAGTCAGGTGGCAAATAGGTTTTGACAACCTATTTGACTTTATGTTATTAAGTTGATGATGTCAGAAGCGTGTCTATGTTTGCACAGCCCTAAGTTCGCACACTGACTCCAGGCTATCAGTGCAACTGATATGGAAAAGACATGGAAAAGTATCATGAATTCTACAAGTTACATTTTAATGGCTACAGCATATTGCAAAACAAAACAAAACAAAACAAAACAATTCAAAACAAAAACAAAAAAAAAGTAATAATTAAAACTTTTGAATTGGTCTGAAAGATATTTATTTTGGGAAATTGTATGCCTACATTTAAAAAAAAATGTTAGTGGGAGTAAGTTTTCACCAAAATATTATGTTCATCTAACATAAGGTTTACAGTGTAGTTGTAAGTCTATGACAAACATTGCCCATAGTAAATGATTGAGCAACTGTCTCACGCATCACCCAGAGCTAAACTGGTGGCTGTTGCCAGTGGATATACACAGGCTTGAGAGGTCCTCCACATGTGCTTGTACACACACACACATATTGATTGAGCACGTCATATCCTTATTATTGTGGGAGCCAGGCAGGCATAGCCTCCCATAGACATAAAGATCAGATCAGAACCCTTACTGGCAGGGATGTAGTGTTACTAAAAGCAAGTAAATGCCGTTTTCTCTCAAATTTGAGGAAATAGTGTTTATCCACCTCTTAGAGTTTAAGCAGCAACTACAACTTTTAACATTGCCAAATCCCACTGCAGTATCCAAATTTAGTAATACCACATCAGTAACCTTTTTATGATGTTCCATGTCAACATCTTATTCTGCATTTTGCTGCCAACTTTGCAGTGATCACAAAATTCATAGTTTACCCACCTCGAATTATACCACTACAACACTGATTACTTGTGAAAGTCTATAACACCACACAACCACCATATGGACAATGTCGACATCTTTGTGAACCAACAGGCTGACCCATACCAGCTGTTTCTGAACAGACTGACACAGAAGGCAGACAAGGCCTTTGGAGGCACAACTCAATGCAGTCTCAGCCACTCCCATCTAGTTGCAGATATCAATATCAAAACCAGCTGAGCAAAAAGAAACATTCCCAGAATTCTTATAAATGGCATGCAACTCGGTAAATTAAAATTTGGGAAGGCATGGCCTACTTAAATATGTTCAGTGTAAGCTATTTATTCACTATTTATTTCTATAGGGCTGTGCTAGCAATAGTAGGCCTACAGCGATACATGCTTTTTTTTTGCTAATCTATCTTATTTAGTGACAAGTAATTTAAGCTTTGTCAGAGAAACAATAATATCAGGAATACTGTGTTTTGTGGAACAATGTAGGCTATATCCACACACTCCCACCTCCCAATGACAAACTTATCTGCAAGCTCTGTCCATATCACTGTAAATGAATGTTACTATTGTTAAATTATACTGACTCTATACTGCTTTCAGGCCCATGAATAGCTGTCCATTGAAAATCAATGTCACGCACCGCATATTCATTCACATACTTTATTCGCCTTGATTCACATATCTTTGGGCCTATGTGGCCATAGGCTTACGGTCTTTAGTATTTTTTCCCGTCAACAGTGCATTACAGGCAGCGCTGCCTTCAAGCCACCACAGGGTTAGGATGAGTGTTGAGGGGGTTAGGGTTAGGAATAGGGTAAAGGTAGTGCCTTTTAGGCTGTGCTGCCTGCACTGCAAAAAGTGATTTCTAAGCAAGTAAAAAAAGTCTTGTTTCTTGAAAATAAGTCTTATTTTAAGTAAAAATAGTAATAAAATCTTGTCAAGCAATTTATATCAAGCAAAATATTTTCTTATTTTGAGAAAATTGATCTAACTTTTTCTTACTAAGATTTTCCAGCTAATTTCAAGATGAATTTAACCAGTAATAAGCTATAGTGAAAATTGACAAATGATCTCAAGAAAGCAATAAGATTTTTTTCCTTATTTTTTTCTTATTTTAAGTCTAGATAGAAATAAAATCTTGTCAAGCATTTTTTACTTAAGAAATATTGTCTTATTTTGAGAAAATGGATCTAACTTTTTCTTAATAAGATTTTCCAGCTAATATCAAGATGGATTTGAAAATGTACAAATGATCTCAAGAAAGTAACAAGATTTTTTTCCTTATTTTAAGACTAAAACTCTTAATACATTTTCTCAATTCAAGAATCTTAAAGAAAATGACAGAAATGCAAGGTTTTAATCCCTCTTCACAGTCTTAAAACTATTATAACTAGTTTAACACCACAATCAAGATCCAAAATGATATATCAGCTACAGTTTGCCCATCAGATGGCCTATATGACACAATGACACCAGCTCAGTTACTGTACTTGTGTTGAATTTGGGATCTCTGCTGTCATAGCCTACCATGTCCTAAATTATGCACATACATTTAGTCAGTGGCCTATTCACCATGGTATTCATGGTGTATAGCCTACTCTCTTAATCCTGGTCTATGCCTGTTGATAGGTTGCTGTCATATGGAGATGGCCTATAAGATGTTGTTACGGTACTTGAGGTAGTTGGTTGGTCTTTGCTGTAGTAATGGTGGTTGCTATGCTGGTTGTTATTGAAATCATATTGATTAGTAGGTTGTCATGGTGTACACTGGTGGTTGATAGGCTGTTCCTGGTATACACACTCTAAAAAACAATGGGTTAAAAACAACCCAATTCCAGCCCAGTCACTGGGTCAATAGTGGTCCCGCCCAACCCTGTGTTATTTTAACCCTGTAAATTGGGTTGTGTGGTCAACCCAGTGAGTTGGGTTGATAATCTAGCCCAACCATTGGGTTAATGTAACAAAACTGTGAGGTTAACCCTGCCCAATTGTTGGGTGGTTTTTCAACCCAGCATTTATGTTATTTTCACCATCATTACTAGGTTATATTTACCCAACTTATGTGTTATTATAAGTTTCTTCTTTACCTCTTTATCCAATCACTATTAATTTACAATAATTACAATACATGTTTGCAAAACATGAATGTTACATGATAATGTTTTAAAATCCATTCTGTTTCTTTAAATCTATGTTCTGGCCTGTGTGTGTTAAAATATCCTTATGATAACCAAAAAATGGGCAAAAAATGAAATTAATTTGTTTTATTTCAAATCTGGTCACATTACAGTCACAATATTTATATGTCAATAATTAATGTCATTGAGGTTTATGTTAAAACATACAAAATAGAATGGCAAAATAGAATAAAACAGAACAGAAGAACACAACGTCAAATATGACCATATTCTAGACTGCACTGTAAAAGTCAATTATGTTCAAATAACACATTCCATTAATGACTTACACACCCATCATCAGGCTGCCAAGTTGTTCAGCAGTAGAAATGTTTCCACTGTAAGCACAGATATTGGCATGCAAAGTTTACTGTAGATCTAAATGACAACTATGCAGTTTCCTAGACAACAACTAACAAAATGCCTTGATTATGCATAACTGTGGGAAAAATGAAAACAGCAACCAGTTTTTTTTTCCATTTTGGGAATATTAATGGTTCAAACACTTAACACCAGACTTTTTTCCCCAAAATATGGAACCCCAACAACAGGCACCTTGTTGATGTCCCTTAGCGCCTCATGCCTTGAGATTAGAGTGGAAGTACAGTTCAACGCTCTTCCCCATCTGTAATCATATCAGTAGAGTTACAATAAAATTAGTGGCAATGAAAGCAGACAAGTGGTCAAAGTGTTGCACTGGTTTTCATCTGCTATAAATATAATGCAGATGTTTATTCTCTTCAATTACTTCAGGCAAGCATGTTCTGCCCACCTATCAACATAATCCACTTGGAGGATACTGATAAGTGAGCTTTGCATACAACTAAACGTGAAGTTATGGAAGCAGAGATGACATAAGTGTGTTATAAATGTACCTTTTATTTCTTCCAATGGTAGCCTAAGTAGATCCGCCTGTTGCCGCTGAGGAAAAAAAAAGAAAACACATTTTATTTTGTTGTAAACACTGATATGTGGACCATTTCTTTACCAAAGATCTATTTAATCAAATTTAGAACAGCATATCTTACTCCGGTTAGTGAGGTGACAGGACAGGATGAAGCAGTAGTCTTGACCACTCTAATCAGACTGGCACTGGTGATTGGGCTGTGAGGAAACAATGGAATATGCACATTTTACTATCTACAGAAAATGTATTTATCATGTCTAAACCAAATTTAGGCCTACCACAGAACAGGACACAGGTTGCAGGGATTTAGATGAGCTATTTAACAAACTTAACATTAAAATGCCATCCAGCACTCAAAAATTATACTTTAAGATGTGTACAACCAAATAAACACTTACCCTGAACTTATTCAGATTGTGGTCTGTGGCCACGAAAGGAGAATCCTGGAGAATCTACCATCATCAATCGCAAACCTATCAAAATGGGAAATACATAGTAGTAGATTTTATACAGTAGGCCTACTTAAGAGATACAAAGAAGAGAAAACTGGGTTTAAACAACAAATTATACAACCACACTGGTCACACAGGTGAAAATCTCTTAGAATTCAGGAAAACAAGCAGATGAACCCTAACTTTACCTCAAATGAATTCAGAGCTATAAAAGCTACAAACAGGTTTCAGCTTTATTTTCCATCAATGGCAGGACTATGATCAGACTTGTCATGATAAGGCCTTTCAATGTAAAATAAAGTCCACTATCAATAGAGAAATATACATTTAAGTAGCGGTAGATGAGCAAGTTTAACATTGTGAGGACGAACAAATAACTGTGCAACACAACGGCTAACCTAACAGCACAGTCAAGATAAGGAGACGGTTGATCTCAAAGATAGCATAGCAAGCTAACTGTACAATCCCTGTTCACTCAGTTTAATACAGTAATCGAGTTTTCACGATCAGGGATTAAATAAAGAAGTTAATGATACCAACGAGATCATATTTATGTCCTATTACCCTGTGCTATTACCTAGTTAACTATGTTAACATCATCGTTTTCCAACCCTGTTAGCTAACTAGCATGGAAGCCAAACCATGCCAGCAGGCAGCTATCAGCTAACGATGTCTGCTAACAAGCTAACGGCAGCTCAAACGAGATAATTTGTTCAAAGAATAATACAATATTACCAAATTGGCGTCTTTTGGGACAACAACTACTCAATTTTAAGCGTTGTGAGCTTGTAATATATACTGTACCACGCCTGATTTAGGTTGGTTCTATGTTAGGCAAGGCAAGCTAGCTACGTTAGCTATCAATAATTTCTGTATCATTATGAGTGAATATGAACGCACCTCAGGTGCACAGAAAACCATACAAACAACATACAAATTATTTCTCTGTAACTAACAAAGTAGTAATGGTAATAAAACATAATTTATACTTACTCCGTTTGTGTACTCCTTTGGGCAGCTTCACCATACAGCAGTAGAGCTCAAACTAAAGTATCACAAGAGTCTTCAACCGTCATTTCACACGAGGCGAGTCCGGCCAGCGGAGCAATTTTGGGGGGGCAATCTGAAGACGGGCCTGATACTTTAGACGCAGCAAAAAGGATTCAGGCAAACTTGGCGATAGCAAGGCGGATCCGCCGCGGCCACACATCATGTTGCTGTGTGGGATAACTTTGATCATTTTTCCTCTGGATCCTGCCCCTTTGTCAGTCAAGAAAATGGCCACTCAAGACACATCTTTTAAAATCACTAATAACTCAGAAGTTGAGTCACAGTTGCCCAAGGGTTTGGTTACTGTAGTCTGGTGTGGTCACAGACACTGACCCAACTAGTACCCAACAGTTGGGTGGGATAAAACAACCCAATTGTAGTTAATATAACCCCATGACAGTACCCAACTGCTTCAGCCCAGTGTTTGGGCTGTGAAAATAACCCAGTGTTTTTTAGAGTGCAGTAGTTATGGTGCTTGCATACTACTAGACTAAACTACTAAATACACAAATACATATAGGGTGAATAATGCTAAAGATAAGAATACTTATGGTGCCTTAATTGAGACATAATCACTCATTTGTGTAATCCTGTATTTTGGGAAAAGATTTTTGAAAAAATTGCGGGCACTTTCATAGATGCAACTCCAGATTTGACCCATTGGTGGCGCTATACCATGTTGATCTGAAACTTATTGATAGGTTACTTCGTTTCACTTTGGAAACAATTTGTGGTAGAATTACATCAAAATAGTTACTAGACAAAACTGGTAGGCTATTTGATCACTGAAATTTTACAAGTTCCCAGTGGCAAACCAAGGTAAGCAGAGCAACTTTGTAACAAAAGCTAAGCAGCATAGTGAGGGATTCAGAGCTGGATGGGAGACCATATGGCTTGGCTTGAATTTAGCATAAATGTCTTATATTCAAGCAAATTTTTCTTGTTTTCAGCATTTTTTGTTGACTAGTTTTAAGAATATATGGCTAGTTTATAGACTTTAGATCTCAAAAATAATAATATTAATCTTAGTATTTTTTCTTGTTTCAAGAAATGTTGCTTGAAATAAGTCTAGACTATTTTGCTAATTTTAAGAATTCTATTTTTGCAAATTTTAAGAATTCTTACCTAGAAAATTTTGCTTACCCCATTGGCAGATTTTTTTGCTCAATACAAGACAATAGGACAGGAATTTAAGAATTTTCATCTTATTTCTAGAGGGGCATTTTTTGCAGTGTGGATGGTGCAGTTGGGAGCAAAAAACACCATTGAGGGCCTACCCAGGGAAAAAAGCTAAAGCAATCATTTTCAGCATTTAGGGGTCACTTAGGATAATTATCTCAGCACAGGTCTCCAATGCCAATTTGTGCATTTTTGAAAGATTTGTTGTTTGTCATCCTGCGCCACAAACTCCAAGATCCCATTCAAGTCAGCAAATAGTTTTCAAACATTGATTCTATCAACTGTGCAGTCAGCAAAAGCTGTTGCCTACTGTTTGTCAAAAGCTAAAAGGAAATGCCTACTTAGGCTAGGATAGACATAGACATGGGATTGTTTTCAAAATATGGAGTTGGGGAGAGCATGCATGATCAGCAGTAGGCTATTGACTTAACCTCTACTAACGTAGTGCCTACGTAAGAATGCATCTAGCCTTGAACACTTTTCAGCACACCGTGTTGGAGGGAAAAGCAAACGGATCAATATCTTTATAAACAAAGCTGTATAAATAGGCCTACCGCCTGCTCATCATCTCTCAGATCATTGCAGAAAAGGATAGAATAATCCTGAAGTAAGAAAATCCTCCACTAGGCGGCGAGGAAATAACAGAAAAGGCTAATTTTTGGATATTAGACTATATCGGCTGAGTAGGCATACATTGGAAGTAGCTAAGGTTCATTACTTTGTTATATTTCCCCAAGAGAAATCTACTAGCTGAATTACTGAACAGAATGCAGGCTGCAAGGCAAAGCTGCTCTTGTATCACTGGGGTACTCGTTCAAAGCCGGACCAACTTCCTTTTCAGCTCCAGTAAGATGGCTTCTTTGAGGAGAGGACTGTCCTACATCAGCTTCCTTAGGTAAAACGGAATCCGCAAATTAAGACATTTTATAATTTGACTACATTCTTCAAGGATAAAGGTTGTTGCCAACAGTGCTTTTATTCGTGTCCAACTTTGTTGCGAATTTACTTAACTGTGGTAATAAGGCCAGTCTGACCAATGACTTGGCTACTCCTTGGAAGTCACTCAAACTCCTGTTTGTCCACAGAACCACTGCATGTGCCCTGGGCAGCAGCAAATTGACTCGTCGGCAGTTTCTCCGTCTTCCTGAGACTTTACGAACAAACATCGTACCATTTAGCGTGGGCAGTGGATTATGCTCCGTACCCTTTACACAGGTATGCTAACATGACATTTTAACGTTACAAAAGTAAAGATATCAAACCTATAAGTTGGTCAGCTGTAGGCCTAACCCCTTGTTTTCAAAGCCCAAATTCTCATGACTCCTCCGTCTTTGCAGCAAGCTGAACAACTCTCTCATGAATCCCTGATCCGAAGAGCCTCCAACCTGGTCACAGACAGTGCAAATACCTACCTCTCTCAAACCACTCTGGCACTGGTCGACTCCCTTACACAGTATGCCAAAGTAAGTGGGAACTTCAAGCTTTGCCTTTTGCAGAATGTCTAACTTATAGTAGCTTTACCAAATTGGAATGAGTGGGAATTCAGGCTTTGATTGATGTGGCTCTCCTGATGAAGTTTTGATCTCATTCTTGAATTCTGTCCACTTTTCTAATTAGAACTTTGTATCTCTCTCTAGGCTCTGCACACTCTCATTGCCCTGCAGAGGCGGTACTTGGACTCAATTGGTAGACTGACCCCTGCAGAGGAGGACAGCATTTGGCAAGTGATCATTGGTCAGCGTGTTGAGGTGAGTTCACATTTTGTTTACGGAAAGTTGGTGTGCTAACGTTACCTGCGGTGGTATTCATTTTGACCACATAATGAGCCTTGTGCAAATGAATTACTAGAGACAAGGAATTGACAAAATTGAGAAGCGTATAACAGAATGTAAAGTTTAAAGTAGCTTAGCTAAATACAAACAGCTTTTACAAGTTTTAGTCTGACTGTCTGCTAGTTACATTTTCATCCCTTAAGGTTTCTAATGCAAGTGTGTGTGTTTTTTTTAAAAAAAATGTTTAAAAGAGGCTTATCAAATCAATCTCCGTGATGATGGTTGTGCTTTGTCTTTATTTGCAGGTGGGTGACAGACTGGATGTATGCAACCGATTTGAGTCCAACTGGATAAATGCTATCAATATCTGTGAACTGGCAGCAGAGGCAGCATACAGTTCAGGTGAGGGTGGTAAACTTAGTGCAAGGTCCAGCTTGATTAGTGATGTTGTAAATCTTAGGTTTTAGTTGATCCTTTTACCCGTCACTGAAAATGCAGCTAAATGCCTGAGCAAAACTCAGATCAAAGATCTAACCTTTAACCTCTTCCCCCTGTAGGAGCTGACCACGCGTCTGTAACTGTAAAGACCCACATCCAGATGGCCAAGGCTCAGGTGGAAGAGACCAGGCAACTCATGCAAGATGCCGAGAGGAAGCTAGCTGAGACCAAGGCTGAGGAGATCCAGAGGATGGCCGAGTACGCCTCCACCCGCAACATCAACATGGAGGACATCCCAGAAGCATACCTCAGGGAGGACTAATCTTGTCAAAAACATTATGCTACACACCAGGATCACTTCAGGACACTACAGCTGGACATAATGCCTGTACCAGTGTACCTTGTGTACACATGTACTGTACACACAGTTCTTTAAATAGTGTCACAGTTCACGTTTCGGTTGCATATCAGGTGAAGCGCCGTAGGCAGTGTAATGCCAATATGTCCATGTCATTCAAGAGTTTGGAATCAGGAATAATGTTTTATGTTTTCTGATGTTCTATCCAATGCTGTTATGCCTTACAGACGTTTGTTTCAAATCATATGCATCTTTGAACAACAAACATTTGAAATTGTATTGAATATCCAATATTGCATAAGTTGCCAATGTCAGAAAAGACGAATGAATGGATTTCTAAGTTATTATGATATTAAATCCACCAAAAATGGTGAATCCTTTATTAACCTACTTAAATACTTTTGAAGCTCAGTTTGATGTTGAATACTTAAGTGGAGGAATCCACCGCAGGCTAATTCATTCAACTATTCAACAGTAATGTTTGAAATAACTTGTCAGATTCAAGTTATTGTAGAGGTTGTGCATGTGTCGTGATGTTTCAACACTTGATGTCTGAACTCTTGTATATATAAGTATTTAATAAAGAGATTATTTTTATACATGTATGTGCTGACTTTGTTCATCTTACTGGATGTGATACTACAGGAACAGGGAAAGTGTAAGTCTGTAAGCAATTAAGATGAAATGGTACTTTATTCATCCCGTATGTAAAGTATTGACTGTCACTATGGTTATGCGCTCTGACTGCCATTCCATCGAGACTGCCTCTTTAGATTTGCGATCAGCTTGCACATTTAGCACCTTGGAGACCCAGGTTTGTGACTGAATAAAATAAAAACACATAAAAACAATGAGCACAGTATACCTCCAGTAAAGAAGAAATCTCCAGTCAAAAATAAATCATATTTATGTGAATATTATCATCATGTCATCGGCCATGGTGTCAGAAGTGGGGTAGTTTCCATGAGGCCATCAGGAGACGTGCCTAGTGTGTGAGCCTAATGAGGGACCTCCAGGATAGGTCAACCCTGGTGTGAGGGGCCCGGAGATGGGTGAAGCACTAATGTGCGGCTGGTGGATGGGACACCAATATGCGTGGAGTGTATGGGCACGCTTCCTGAAAGGGGAATTGTGACACGAGTACCGTCACTATTTACATTTTCAATTTGTATTTTATTTGTAGAGTGCCAAATACAATACACTTGTCTCACAACGCTTTACAGGCAGTAAGCTGTGTCCCAGCTACAGGACAGTTTCAAACACACCACATGGGATGTTTTTGCAGAAAGGGATCCTCCTGAGCTGCACACAGAGACTGTCCTTAGTACTGTGGCGATGGTGTTGCTGTTGAGAACGCATCAAGACCCTCCCAAACCAAAAGTCTTGGATGACACAAGAGGTCCAGTCTCTCATCAAAAAGTCTTAAAGTCTGATGACAAGTCACTACAGTAAGGCAAGACCTGACCTGAAAAGGGGCATTGAAATAACAAAGGAGGCCTTTAAGAAAAACATCACCTCTCACACACACCACACACACCTCAGGATCACCTCACAGACAATCCATCAAAAAACGTGTGGCAAGGAGTCCATCACATCACTAGAGAGGCTGCACAATCACCATCACGAATGCTGCTGTCTCACTGGCAGAGGAGCTAAACTTGGTGTCTAGAAGGCCCACCACTAGCTGCTGGCAGCAGGAACATGAAGTGAGGAGTCAACCCAAGGAGCGCATCGGCTCCTGATGGTATGGACCTTTTTCACCTACGTCACTATGAGGCACTAGAACGAGGCTTGGGTGGTAAAACTTCCCCAGAAGTAGCTTCTGGGGATGGGATGCCCCTCATCTGCCCAACTTTCCGCCTGACCAACAGTAAGAGAGGGGGCCAGCAGTAGATTTTCTGTCCAGCATCTGTGAGAAATTGTTAATTATTATTTATAAAGCGAAGTGAGTTTCTCATGGATGCTTCCCGTACTGTCTGTAAAGCAGCGCGAGACAATGCATTGTATTTGAGCGCTCTACAAATAAAATTGAATTGAATTGAATTGTTTCGTTGGCACTTCCTCTAGTTTATCATCCGAGCCTCGTTTTCGTTCGGAATATGGCGGCCAGGTGAAAAAGGTGAATAGTGCTCCAGGCCTGTGCTGACCAACTCATAGATGTCTTCACAAACCTCTTCAACTCCTCCCTGTTACAACCACAGGTTATTCAGACATTAGTGGTGCTTAGCCAATCACAACATTCTATATGGACAAGGAGTCGTTAGGCGGGCTTAGCATTGTTTGAATCAGCTTGTTCGTCTGCCCCAAGGATCTATCCATCGTGGCCAGACTACTGTATACATTTTATGTTTATAGTGTGGCTTGGCAGGCCAGATGCACTGTCCATTAAGACTTTTGTCATCTTCTGTCATTAGGCACATGTCTCGTGATCCACTGGATTTAGTGGTGATATGCATTTTTTTTTAAAATTTGAAGTTCATACATTTGTCTTATTTTGTAAAGTCTTATTTTTGTCTCTGGGTCTACACGGAGTAGTGAATTTGGTATCGTTGCAATGCCAAGCCTTAAGTTATGTTATCCAGTCTCTCTCTCTTTCTCTCTCTCTCTCTCTCAATTTTGACTGTTGGACTTGGCTACTGAACTCACGGCACAGACTAGTGAAAGCAGAACATCTAATTTTGGTCATTTTCTTTTACAGCATTGTTAAGCTGCACAAAACTTTATATATATGTGCCAAGTGAAACAAAACGTAGGAGCTAAGAAATGTGTGCTGATGTCAGCATTACAGCCTCTTTAGTGTTGAGTCTTTAATAAGCAAAGCCTGAGTAAATCGTAATTATTTGTATATTTGCTTCTGTTTTGTAGTCGCAGTAGTTAGCTGGGGAAACTGGGCCTTAGCCAGATTTCTATGTGCTGCAGGTTACTGTGGATGTGTTTAGACGTCATTGCTGTAATAAGCAAAGCCTGTAATAAGCAAAGTCTGAGTAAATCGTAATTATTTGTATATTTGCTTCTGTTTTGTAGCCGCAGTAGTTAGCTGGGGAAACTGGGCCTTAGCCAGATTTCTATGTGCTGCAGGTTACTGTGGATGTGTTTAGACGTCATTGCTGTAACCAGTACCAGTGGTGTCTAGTTCATCTCCTGGGAAACTCTGTTTACACACACCAGACAGGAGTTTGTTTTTCTCGGCGACCTCAGCAACAAAAGCAAATAAATAACAGTTAATGATTTATTTTTGCAACCTTTTGATTGACAAACGACGAAATGCATTGTTCCACTTGTTTTACCTCTTGTTGGCACAGACGTTCATGGTATGCTTTTAATAGGTCATTGTCTTTTGCACTCTGGGAAAGAGTCGTATTTTGTTTTTAGAAAGATGTTTCCTGTTATGTTTTTTTTTTGCAGCATCCTGTAGCCTCCATAATTTATTTCCAATTATCTGGGTCTCATTTGGGTTTGCATTTTGTTTGTCACCACTAGGATTGGTGAGTCTGCGCTCCACATTGCATAAACATCCTCCAGATCTGCTTTAGGTTAAACATCTCAACTCAAAGCAGATTAAATGATGTAATATCTCCAAGTAGAGAGAAATGCAAAATGACTTTATTTGCTGTCGGAGCCCTTTGAATTTCTCATTTTACTGTACCATCAGCCAGAGAGTGGGACATTTGTGAAGCTGTCAACCTCACTGTGTTTATTTCCTCAGCAACAAACACATTTTCCTCTGTTCCCTGCCAAACAGATTTAATTTTTTTATTTCTCTGCCACAGGCAGTGATGGTGCTGCTCTCACCGCTGATGTCATGTGAAATAGTCTCTGGGAAAGCAAAACGAACACATCACTAAGATACTGAGGAAATACAAATGGTTACATGTGCTGTGAATCCTTCACTTTGTAAATGGATAGGCCTACAAATTCATTGTAGATGTCCAGTTATTTCCATTAGGGATCCCACTAGCTCCTTGACTCAGTGGAGTCATACAGCAAAATATTTAACTGACAGACACAAATCAAACTTCAAACTTATGTGTTTTCTGTGAGGTGAAAGTATATCATACCTATCTAGAGTTACACGCTGATCTTCTTTTGTGATGATACGTTTTTTTGTGAACAAATGGGGCTTAGACAGAGGTGAAGACATGTTTATAGAGGTTAAAGCTGAAAGTGGGTAAGGTCAACTTGGGATTGTTGTGGGTTGTGTGGACCATTAACCCCCTAAGAAGGTAAATGGAGTGTTGTGCTTGTGGAAAGGCCTCACGTCTTTTCTGTTGATTTTACACCCCTTTTGTTTTTGTTTTCCTTTGCGAGTTCTTAAGGTGCCTGTCTCATATTTCCTGAGTGCAAGGGATATTTGTAGGGTCTGGTTTCTTTTGTTGGACAAACAGACAGATGTTCATACACAGATGCACTCTCTCTCTCTCTCTCTCTCTCTCTCTCTCTCTCTCTCTCTCTCTCTCTCTCTACACACACACACACACACACACACACACACACACACACCAAAAAGCCACAAAAACTCAAAACAATAAAAACAATCCTGGGTTCAATTAACTGCAATACATAAAATCATCTGCAGATGGCGATGTTATTCTAAAAAATGGCATGGGTTAGCCTGTACCTATATCTGATACACACTCATGTTTCTACACAAAGCTTTAAAACATTCACAGATACTGTGTCACCATTTCTTTCACCATACAGTGTCACTCATTTTGGGCAGAGATTTGGATTTTCAAGATTAGCAAATTATCATCCATCAAAGCTTTGATCAGTAGCTGCTGCAGACAGACAAGGTTGCATGTCATTCCTCATTGTGTGTGTGTGGGAGAGAGAGTGTTAAATCTTTATTAGTTCATTTATGGGCTATTCAAAAATCACATGATCTTAAATCTCAAAAAGGCCTGCTGATTCTTGATGGTAATTACATTGCACACCACAATGTCAAACATTATTTTGACACACACAATGTGAAATTAATATGAGACACTTGATGTAATTTCCTCCATTATACTCAGAATAGTGATGGGTCACAGACTGGTTTGTTTGGACATTGCAAAGAATAAAGGCATAGACAGTACCTCTTTGAAGAAGACATCATTTTCCAAGCCACTGCTTTGCTTAAACAGCAGTTATCAAGCTGCATTTTCACTCTCCCTTCTTCACACAGGCCAAAAATGTCTCTTCTAGTGGAGAAAAATGACTGCCTGGATTATGCATAAATCCTGATTATTACACAGTACTGTTTCATGGTAATTGTAGGTCTGCTCTATTATGAGGAGTAATTTCTCTCTTATCCCATTTTCTCCCAAAGCATAGTTGCTAATTATGACTTGAACACACTTTCCACATCAGGGTACAAAAGCAAGAAGAAATGTACGATTCAGTACCATTTTAAGCAGAGAGAGAAGAGCCAAATAGAAGATGGCCAAAACAAACCAGCAGCCCACACTACAAGAAAACAATATGAACGCAGACTAGCAGGGGGCTCCTGAGTATGGGAATATAGGCAATAGGCTATGCCTTCCTCGGAACAAACACTGAACATGTATTCAAGGAAAGAAGTAAACAACCTCCATGAGGAAATTCCTGTTTACTGCCAAGAATAACATCATTTCATTTCATAGTAGTTTTATAGTTCTAAGACCACATTTTTGTCAATGGAGCTAAAATGATAAAAGCACAGGAATACATGAAGAAGTTATTCATTATATTTGTTTATTACTGTAAGTTAAGATTCGTCTCTCCACCTCTAATTGTCTTACTTCCCCTGAAACTGTGGGGTCAGAGCATGGTGGAATTTTGCACACAGCCTGAGGAGAGTTCATTACAGAGCAGGTCACGGTGCAATCATAAACAGGAGGAGTGGGGGTGATGGGCGAAAGGCAACCTTCCCTTGGCTCCCCAATAACCCGTGTCTTGTCAAAAATGAATGAGTAAGTATGGTGTGTGTGTGCATGTGTGATTGTGTGTGTGTAAATGTGCACATTATGTGTGTGCGCTTGTCCAAGTGTGTGCTGTTAGTTTATCTGTGAGTGTATTTACCTATGTGGATTTCTATTGTTTGTGTGCACCAGGCCTGGATAAGTTTGAGTGTGTTTGTGTAAGGTTATGTTTATGCGTGTCTGTTTACAAGTCTGTGTGTGTGTGTGTGTGTGTGTGTGTGTGTGTGTGTGATTGTGTGTGTGTGTGTGTGGTAGGGGTGGGGGGGCCTTACCCATGTGTCTGAGTGGAATGTCAGCTTTAATGAAGGCTGTTTCTCTGTCTGGACCACTAAGGGCTCTGGACAGGGCCGGAGATATGCACCTACAGGTCAAAGATGAGGGGCCGCCAGAGCCTCTGGTGCCAGGTTGGGATCGTTATTAAATCAATCAGGGAAATAAGATCAACCAGGCAGAAATAGAAAATTGCCAGAGCATGTAAGAGAGAAAATGCCTGAGATCAAAACAGTACGCCTGCCAATGTTGAGCTAGTTCAGTGCATGTAAAGCTATTGAGAGGGCTACACTGACCACTTCAGTACTATTGTTTATTTCAAGTTTACTTAAGACATATCCATAGACACTCACACACATTCCCTCACATGAACAAGTGAGTCCGTCACAGCCCCATTTCAAAACAGGGTTCAGACTTAAAGATTTACATCTTTCATATAGGCTAGACATCCACAATAGTAAATGTTTAACCTGGTGAGCTTCTTTATTAAATTCTCCTCTCCCTGGGGAGACAGTCCAATGAAATACAGTTAATCTTTAAAAGTTGTGTCAGTGTGATGATGCTGTGGTGACTGATTGACTGGGCCAAATGGCAGCACTCACCTGCGGATTTATCACCCTTTGGAAGACATAAATAATAACAAAAAAAAGAACACTCACAGGGTTACTGGGTAGAAGCACAGTGTGGGGTTGGCTTTAATCTATGCGGGCATCGACTGCACCGACACTGAGGGAAAGAGTGAGAGAGAGAGAGCTTTGGGCTGACCGAGGGAGACGGTCGGTGGGTCCTGCAGAGTTATAGCATTCCCCTGAGGACAAGTGGGGGAACCAGCCACCAGTAATTAATGTCAATCAGTAAATGGAGAGAGCCAGTAGCATTTGCTTACTGCTGCATGTTTTTCCGGACCACAGTATGACGGTCTCGGTTTTCGCATTAATGCTACTGGCATGACGCTATTATTCAAAATGATTTCCCATTTTCCAGAGTCAGGAGATTTGTTTAATGGAGCCAACTGCAGTGGCATGTACTGAATAATGTGATGACATATTTTTCTTGTTTAGCAACTTATTTACAGGCCAACATTGCTGTATATCTTTATTCATTAGACTGCAATTTAATGGAATATCAGAGGTTCCATTTGTCTAGTTGTATTTTGTGTGCTCTGCAGCTGACTGTTTTGTCTGGAGCAACCATGATGGTCTATTTTGTCCTCATTTTCACAGTTGTGTCATTGCAGTTTGTTTTTGTCTGTTGTGTTTCTGCATTTTAAGTCATGCTGTTCATAGCCTAGCCTACACTAACACTTTGTTTTATTCCCTGGGGGGAATGTGTCTTTTATAGCCCTTCCATTGTTGGGAGGTGTCTGAACACCACAGGAAGGGGAATCAAACCACAAATAAGGAAATGCCACAGAGCCACCAAGTCTGAGGAGTCTAATTTGACCATCCTGGAGCTCTATTTCCCAGGGTGAACTGGATACAAGTTGTAGCCCTAAATCTTTCCATTAATCAGCTTGTTTTATAGACTGGCCTAAACAAGTGATCCTGTGGCGACCTGTAAAAGCATACAGCATTGCAAAGCTTTACAAAGAAATCGGTGTCATAATCGACTCATTTTCATTCATAGCCTACATGCTTGCCCCCACACTCCAGTCCAGACGGGACATTGACCAGCGGCAAATGTTCAGTCAACTTAATTCAGTGCACATTTCACTTTCAGTCATCGCATATTGATTGTTATTATTAACTCACTAGAATACCGTTGCCATGACATGCAAATAATAAAAAGATTACGGCTGGCAGGCATTTTGTTCAGAGAGTTGATGTTGGAGCACCGGTAAGGCACGCTGAAGTTGTTTGGAATGGTACAGCCCACATGCTTCTATCCCAGCACTTCTCCAAAGGCAGCAGTGAAGTATCAAAGCAGAGCTCATTCGAGGAGGCGTGCGGTAGTGTGTGTGCGATTGGGAATCATGGCGAGAAGATTGCGACTTCGCTGCCACAGGAGTAATGGCACACTTTGTGGACTACAATCAATTGTCTCGATTCTTTTCTATTGGATTGCAGGTAAGACGTTTGTCCCAGTCAGTACCAGCGTTTTTTTTTCTTTCATTACTTTTACCTGGATTCCAGCCTTTGATACCACGAGTTCTTGTGGCTAGCTATCTCAAGTTAGCAACAATAAGTTCGTTTATAATGCAGAGTTGGTCATAGAGCCATGGCTGTTAATGAACTGCCTACCCAACTATCACAGCATGGATGTCCCTGGCAGTTATCTCTTACACGTAACTAACATGATATATAACCGTGATAACGTTACGTTAGCTGACTAGAATAATATGAAACCGTTAGCTGTCCACTCCAAAATTATGAAATATGATGCAATGCAACGAACGCAAAGTTATTCGATAACTTCCATTTCACGTTAGACCTAGAAGAGCTTTGTGAAGGTGGTTGACACAGATGTTTAGAGGACCTCCTTAGTTTTGTTGTGTGGGCTACATCGCTCTCTAAAACATTTACAGTGAAAAACTTTATGCTCAGGTTAGCTGGTAAACACCTGGTCAGCCTACTTATACTGTAGCGATAGGATAGGAAAGTAACATACAACACGCCGACGAGTTCATGTTAAGCAAGATATTAGCTATTAGTTACCTCTCTGTACGTTAGCAGCATTCCGTTATCTTCTTTGCGAAACGGGACACCTTGGTAACCCACCGACGCCGCAGTATACCCATGACGGTATCAAACAAGCTCTGTTTGTCTCTGAAAAGTGATGATTACTATTAAAGGCTAATTAAACCGATTTATGGATTTCTGTAATGGTGACTTTGGTGAGAACTGCGAAGCCCCGTGTGCCAGCTTAGAAGTTAACGGTACTTTTTAGCCGCATTGGATTCAGGATTCAGGCTCCCGGTGCCCAAAGACTGGTGCACAGTCTCGTCATTGCAAGCTGTGTTTGTGTTTGAAGGATGCGATTCAGCCAGCTCTTAAACGATAATCATTTGATTTATTGCGTATTATTCGTAACTCTATACTTGACAGGTCGTCATACGAAATACTATTTTATATTTAGATATAGGTCTATTTAGAATTTTATATTTATATTTAGATTTGACTTGCGGGGTAGGCTAGTGTGTTGTGGTCCGGTGACCACGCTCAAGGTTGTTAAAGTTCAGTTAATGAATATTCTTTGAGGAAAAGCTTTTAACTGGTGTTTAAGCGTAAGATAAATTAAGTGGCAGTTGCAGGTTCAGGTTGTGCTGCCTGTGTGTTTTGGAGGTTGACTTGTGAAGTTTCACCTACGTAAAAGTAACGTTACGCAGTGTGTGTAAAGCCTCCTTATCAACATTAACTTGAGTGTTAAAACTAAAGAATTAGATTAGCCTAACATACAGTAGGCTATTATGGCAGAATTCCTGCATGTGGTTAAAATTTTGCTTGTATGAACACAACCTACCTTTCCAACATCTTCATCCTTTTCATAGGCAAACACTGAGCAAAAAAAAAAAAAACAGATCTTAAGAAGTCCAGATATGTGCTAGATTTGAACTTCAGTCACCTGTGGTCCACTACCAAATGTGCTGACCTCAAAGCCGATGAAGTTCTCACTGCCACTGGCCAAATGTTTTTTGAGAGATCTCCAGCAGGACTGTTTATCAATGACACTCTCTGCAGCTGTTAGTTTCTGACAGCAGCAGATTTGCCGGCCTCAAGATCTTTGCATCCAGGCTATCACTCAAAAAACTTCAGATTCAGATCAATATGATGCAACATTAGACCCAAAGAGGTAAACTACAGACTGAGTAGAGTTTGTACAAAATCTGTGTGTGTGTGTGTGTGTGTGTGTGTGTGTGTGTGTGTGTGTGTGTGTGTGTGTGTGTGTGTGTGTGAACGCTTGCATGCTTGGGAGTGAGAAGAGGCAGTGGAAACATTTCAGGCAAAAGGAATGAGGGTACAGCAGCCGCTGAGGGCTGGGTGTGTGTTGCAAGCAGGGTAGAAAATGAAGACATATTTCACCTAAACCGGGGGAGGGAGTCGAGAGATGGAAGGGAGGGAGGGAGTAGAAGAGGTGCTGCTTGCCTACAAGTCTGGAGGTAAGCTCTTGACCTGCCACCGGGCCTGGCGCCAGAGCACCTTCATAGCAGAGGAGATAGGAGCTGCTGAGGCCTCATCTCACAAACAGTCTGGCTGCAAAGAAGCTTGTGCAGTAGCCTAAGCAAAACAATGTTGGATTATAAACAACATAGCAGTGTATGCAATGCAGCAGTATAGCATACATATGCAGCAATACAGTTGTGTAACATAGCAAATAATCAGATGAAAAAAAAAAATAAGAAGATAAATCACATTAATGGTTTAGGCCTACCTAAATAACAGCAACAGAGAAAGGATAGCAAAGAACAACTTGGACTTGAGTGTCTCTTATAGCCTAAATAATCAGTGCCATAAAACCAGACCTGGACAAGGGGGCATAAGATCTTAGTTCTAGTCTGACCTAGAAGCTGTTAGAGACCTCAAGTGCAGACTCTAATGAGTTATTATAGGTTAATAAGCTTTTTTTCTCTTGAGGTCAGTGCTGGAAAACAGGCCTTTGTTTGGCATGCATATAAAAAAGAGCTTTAGGGAGTGGGACATGCACTTTGTTCATGTCTACAGGACAATAAAGCCTGGGTCATAATTTTTAGGGTCAAGCAGTTGTGCATGTGTAATATGAAGTGTTTTCTTTTATTCTTTCTTTTTTTTTTTTACATTAGCTACTGTGAAGGATTTGGAACTTTAACAGTAGGATAAAGAAGGCTACAGAATTCAGCTTAGCTGAGAATTTTTCATTTTAGTAGGCCTATGCCTTTATTCTAGTGGTTTTTAAACCACAGCCTTTTTTAGTGGCACTTGGGGCTGCACAGTTCAGGCTGTTAAGTTTGGATTGGGGTCTGTTCGATAGACTAGCCTATAGGCCTTGGTCTGGTGTCGCTTCTGCATAATTAGAGTCCCTGGCTGGCACGGTTTATGGCAGATAAGTTTGGATCAGGGTCTAGGCTACTCGATAGGCTAGGCTATACGTCTCGTGTCACTTTAGCATTAGAGTCCCTGGCTGGTGGTTGGGGAGGGGATAAAAGGCGGGGTCCCGGGCAGTGAGGTCTGTAATTGACTGGCGTTGCTGTTTTTCGTGGCTTTGCTTTTCTGGAGGGGTGGCGGTGTGATTTCTACCATATGAATAAATAAACGTGCAGCCGTCGCCTCAATTACAGCTCTACGGTACAAATGAAAGTTACAAAAAAAGGCACTTGGAATGAGGAGGACAAGTGACTGCCACATAGTTGTACGTGGGCACTGGCCGATTTTAGGCCTAGATGTTTTATGGCACGTTTGAGAATGCGACGCTTTCCAAATATGATCTCTCCACCACTAGTCTTCGATTTTAAAGACGATTGTTTATGAATTGTCTTTAGAGTTTTGCAGCCATATCAGGCAAATTAGCACGCTAAGGGGCATCTCTTTTTTTCCATTCTCTCGCCCACTGGAGAAGCACTTGAAGCCACCTGCCCCCAGTTAGGTTTTTCTCAGGAGACCAGTGGCTCCCTGTGTGTGTGTGTGTGTGTGTGTGTGTGTGTGTGTGTGTGTCCTAGCGCCGTTCGTCGGTTGGTGGTGCGGCCGTGTGCAGCTGCCGTCTCCATCTAATCATTTTCCTCTTGATCTCTAATCCCCCTCCTTTCGTGGTGGCGACGGCTGGCAAGTGAAGCAAAGGAAGGGGAAAAAACACTCCCAATCTTGTTAAAAGGGACCCGTCTGCAGAGGAGGATGTCCCATGAACAGATGAGTGAGGCAGTGCAGAGCGCAGGGAAGGCTGCTTTGTTGTGGGACGCTGGTGTGTGTGTGTGTGTGTGTGTTGTGTGTGCGGCACACAGCCAGCCTGAGCCAACAGGCGTGACGACCACAGAGCCACCCCACGCAACCCCACCCTGAGCCAGTCCCATACGCCTGGTGCTAATGAATACAAAAACATTGACAAATCACACAAAACCCCTACTACTACTATCCCATATTATTATAATAACATTAATACTGATTAGTTTGGCCTGTGTTACTAATTATGTTTAATAACATAGGTTAATAACTTATATATTTTGATACCTCTGCCAAGGAGGTTATGTTTTCGCCGACGTATGTCTGTGTGTCTGTTTACAACATAACTCGAAAAGTAGGCTACTGCACGGAGATGAAAGTTTCGTACAATGTGTGTATTGGGACAAGTAACAACTGATTTTATTTTGGTGGTGATCTGTGATACAGAACACCATCTGGAATTTATATTGTGTCTGTGACCACATTGCCTTGGCGGAGGTCTGTGTTCTCTGAGTGCTTTTTCTAGTATTAGCTAATTATTGAGTGACAGTATCAGCCACTGAAGGTCTTTCCTATTTCTTACGTCCTCCTACATCTGTTAGACTCCCTCACAGGATGCGCCATTGGCCTGTGTCTAGGCAACCTCCTGTTTCCTGGGTCTCCGGAATTTTCCAGAGATCTCCACAGGTTGGCCTGCCTGCCTGCCTGCCTGCACTGTGGTTGCTCCTTTCTAATTGTGTGAGCAAATAAACAAAGCAGTGGTGACATTAATGAGTGCACAGAGAGAGAGAGAGAAAGGAAGAGGGAGGTGTAGAAGTGGCAGTAGCAGTAGCAGCGTGACGCAGCATCCCTCCGTCTCAAAGGACTGCTTGGCTGGACTCCATTTGCCTTTGCTTGTCTAAACACTACTCAGAGCACGTAGCCTAGCTTGCAGCCGGAGAGAGCGAAGGAGAGAGAGAGAAAGAGAGAGAGAGGGAGAGAGAGAGAGAGAGAGTTCTGGCTGGGCTATGCAGTATTTGTTTATTGGGAGCTGCGTAGGGCTGTGCCAGTGCTGGAGGTAGCCTAGTAGTCGGCAGCGGAACAGGCCCGGCTGGGCTGGTCTGGGCTGAGCTGAGCTGAGCTTGCTCAGGACTGCAGATGGATGTTGCTCTCACAAACACTAATTAGGGGGTTTCCGTATTTCCTCACCCTGTCATCATCATGCAGGAGAGAAGTTTTCTTCTCGATGCACATTTGAAATCAAGTAGATGAAGGACGAAGCCTAGTTTTGGTTTAAGTATTGAGCTCTAGTAACACATCCTCTTTTGTCTTCCCAAGCTGAAAACACAAGATTTCACTGTTTAAATGTTTTTAGGCTACTAGACCTGTCTAATTATGAGTAAAGGTCATCATGATTATGATGTAAGTTTAGAATTGCAGTTTTTCTTTAAGTTGTTCAATGCCCACATACATAAAGGAAATTATTATGACTTCCTACATACTTTGTATTCTGTGCTACATTATCAGTTGCTGAAGATGTGAAGCAGAAGAAAACATTTTCATCTCAAACCAAACCGACAGTTTCTTTAAACCAATACAAAAACCAAAAGAGTTTTTATAGCCGAACCAGTTTTTTTGTTTTTCTGTTTATACGAGGTAGCATAAAGTTGTTTATGTGGAGCAGTAGGCTCCACATACACTTTCCTGGCTTTCCACCATATTGTCTGCATCCTCTTATGCTCTGAACAGGTACAAAGGGTTAGCATGCCATGAAAATTGTTTCCAGATAAGACAAAGCTGATGGCCAACTGCTTATGACCTAATCAACTAAACCTGTGATCGTTTATGCTTAATGATGGACTAGCCCCTGTGCTGGCCATCGTGGGATGGTCATTTGCTCGTTTTTCCATCTAGTGAGTACATGCGTGTGTGAAAGAATGCTAGAGGGGGGCAGCCCTTCCTTCAAGTGTGTGGCAAAGGACAGGATTTGTCAAGTCAGCATAGCTCTTCCCCAGGAGAGGAGTGGCCTGAGATTATGGGAAACAGGTGGGACACTAAGTGTTGTGTTTGGCTGTTTAGCAGCTCTCTGTACCCCCCAGCAACAACACCCTTGCCTCTCCTCTCCATGGACTTTAGCAGCATACTTGTTTAGGCAACATAAACTCTTGTTACCTTTATGGTGTGTGTGTGTGTGTCTTGCATGTGTGTGTGTGTGTCTTATCTGTGTGTGTGGCCCACAGAGTGTCAGAGTGTGTACTGTATGTGTACGTGTGTGTGTGTATGTGTGGACTGGGAAGGAAGGGGTTTCGTTTGCACATATGTCAGCAAGAGGTGCTGGAGGTCACCGTTTAATGTCTTTCTGTTGATCTCTGCTTACGCTTGAGACATCCTGCCTCTCGCTCCGCTGTCAGCCCTCTGACAAAGACGGCAGCTTTATCCCTCAGCTCTTCCCTTATGTGACTCAGCATTTCAGCATGCTCTCTCTCTCTCTCTCTCTCTCTCTCTCTCTCTCTCTCTCTCTCTCCCTCTCTTGCTCTCTCGCTCACTCTCTTTTTCTCTCTCTGACTTTCACCCTCAATGTATTGCTCGCTCACAGCCCCTCTCTGATATTAGCTCATTAAAAAACATTTCTTCATCACTTGATGAGAGTCTCGGGCCGTGAAATTACACCGGTGAAAGCAGGAGGTAGGCTCATTTAGATTCGCTCAGGGCCAAAAATCTGTGCAAGCCTTGAACTCTTGCCTTATCATGTTCAGATTGGTCCATCCATTACTGTTTGGAATGTAATGGTGAAAAATAATGTTATAATGGGAGTCCATAATGAAGTGTTATTAAGAAATGGTCATTTGGTCCAGGCTGCAGGTAATCATTTTGAGGGTGCTAAGCGTTGTTTGACATTGGCCCACTCAAAGGAAGACTCCAGAGGTACTGGCCAGTGTCCTTTCCACATCTCCTATCTGTCAGTGCTGCACATGATAGGATGAGCCTAAACAAGCTAAATATTGACATTATTAGGCCTATATAGAGTCTTAAATTCTACCATAATCCATGGCCAACATTTCAACAAGTTGTCCACAAAAGCTTACTCTTGTCGTGAAATGCTTCGGTTGCAGTTTGTTCCGAGCACTGACTTCCTGAATGGAAAATTTAGATTTTCTGTATCTCAGCATATAAACTAGTGTTATTAGACTCCCAATACAAAATGACCCCAAACATAGGCCTATTTGAGGATGTGTGATAGTTAAAGTTGTAGCCCAGGCTATTTAAGATCATCTTCATCATGCTAACATAGGATGTTTCTACTGGCACAGGCATCTGTAATGTTTGAGAGCAGAATGAATTCCAGGTGGCCAGAGACACATCATGCTTGCACAGCCAATCAGACTTAGGCTAGCGCCTAGTAGTTTAACTCACTCCTCAGCTTTGTCTTTTTATGGTTGTCATCAAGTACCCCAACTCTTGAGTGAGACATAGGCCTATTCAATTTGGTTAGGAACTCCCTTACCAGTTCCGGACCTAAACCTTCCCAAAGCCAAAACCCCAACCCCCACCTAGGGGCGCTTGAGACCCCTCTTGAAAAAAAAAAGAATCCCAGCAATAAGCTCTGTAGAGACTGCCCTGCTCTCCTGTAACTCTGTACTGTGTCCGTGCCCATAGACCCTGTCAGCAGCCCTAAAGGGCAACAAAGAGCTCTCTTGTTTCCACCCGCTCGTCCTCTCTGCCTTTGTCGTTGCTAGTTGCCGTGGAAGTTTTTAACAAGGGCCTCACGAAGAGGGAGGGCTTGGGTTGAGGGGGTGATTGGGATTGGGACTGGGACTAGGGGGGGAAGTAGAGGGCTAGTGTGTGTTTCCACGAGACCCACCAGGCCCGGTACAGGGGAGTCTCTGTTGCGCCCGAGGCAATACCCCGCCCCCCAACCCCAACCCCAAAATCCCTCATCTCTGTGGAGGCGCTCTCGGACAAGGTCCAGGATGAGTTCATCGTGGAAAAATGCAAGGGTGATTTGGAGGTGACCTGTCCGAGCTGCCTGCAAGGTTGACAATGGTGACATAGCACCAGTGTTATGTCATGCACCAGTGTTATTTCCAAGCAAGACAGGACAAGGGGACCTCCATGAACTCTCTGCAAAAGACAGAGAGAGAGAGAGAGAGAGAGTAGGGGGAGTGTGAAAGAGAGAGAGAAAAGGAGACTAGAGCCAAATCAGTTGTTCGATTTGGTTTGACCGCAGAGCTACAGTACTCCCTAATCAAATCCGTATCTCTGTGCATGGTCCCCCGTTTAAGCATTATTCCTTGGGCCCTGACCACAACAATGCTTCCCCTCATTTTTTTGGCCTCTGTTTCTTTTGATTGCCTCAGGGTTTTCTCTACCAGACATTTTGCCTGCATGACTGTTGAGCAGTGAGCGTGTTTTTCTCTGAGAAACAACTGCAGGTCCTGTGGTCATCGTCGAGAAAACCCAGAGAAAAGATGATGCTCTTACCATACTTGAAACCCTGCACCTCAGACAGCTACGTGTCACGGATGATGTCAGGCTCCCGAGACGGCCAAGCTCTGGTCCCCCCGGAGCGGAAAGGTTGACTTGGCTCGCCCAGAACGGCCTCTCCTGCTCCGCTGCAGTATGAGCAAAACAGCAGCCGCCAGTCCAAAGGGATCTTGGGATCTCTATCTCTCGCGCACTCATCCGACCACCATTTCCCCCTGCCAACAAACAGTTTTCTTTTTCCGTCCCTCCTGGTCCTCAGTGTATCTGCACAAATAATCTCCCTGGCCCGGCCCGCAAGTGCTGCCTCAAGAAGTAGGCTTGTGGCCGCAGGTGTGCCTAGAATAAAACAACCCTTTTGTATTTTGGGTAGTTTCTAAAGCTTTTACTTCACAAGACAAAAGTGGCCAGGAAGTGAGAGGGAAAGCGATGGGAAGTAGATTCAGGTAGTGTGACTCCTGGCGTGCGTTCAAAGTCACCTAACATACGCGAACGTTCACTGCAAACATGTTCGCATATTTAACAGTGGAATTTGAACGATTTCGTGTAATGTTCTAAAATGTTTGTTCTAAACTGTAAACGAAAATGACAAACTGAGTAGAAATTACTCGTAGGAGGCTATTTATGTGAGACAAAGTTGCTTTGAGGCATGCTGTTAAAATACAATGCTCTACTGGATGTATTTCCAATCCAACAAATTTTCTATCCTGCATACAGGACTGTTAACGGCGCACTACCTCCTCAGACCGTTCGCCTTCGTTCGCTAACGTTAGCCAAAAACTTGCCGTTAGCCAAAAACTGTTCGCCTATGTTCGCGAACGTTTGCTATGTTCAGCGAATTTGAACACACTCCTGATACCTGACTAGACTTGATAAGCCCATACAGTATATACTAGGCTACACAACACTGATGCTGCTCTTGCCCAGGGGCTTCTCCTTTCTGTGTGCGCTTCTCTACGGACGGTAGAGAGGGGATAATGTAACAATAGGGAGAGGGAGGGAGGTGTGGTGGGACCAGGAAATGACCGCAGGCCAGAATCAAACCTTGGTCACCAGGCTCACCTGTTTGCTTATGTTCCAGCCACTGTAGCCAGCTGTGGCAGCTCAGCCTCATGTACTTGGTTGTGAGGTGTTGTGTAAGGTCAGGGAATGGACCACACAGTCTGTTATCCTCACCAGCCTCACTGTACAGCTTCAAAGGACCTTTAATGAGGTGGCTTGGACCCATTGCATGTCAACTTCTTGCCCCTTGAATGGGACCTACGTTTTGTTTTGGGGACACGTCTCCTGTTTTTTTCCGCTCAGGGCTCTGTGTGTTTCCCGCGAGCCGTGACGCTGTTTTCACATAACGGTGCCTGTTAAAGGCCAATCATGGGCGCTAACGAGCGGCTTAGAAGCGGCCCGTAGCGCTCCTCCAGCGGCCCGTGGTGCCTTTGGTCTACGGCAGGCTTGTGTTGCAAAAGGTGGAGGACAAGGAGGAGGAGGAGGAGTCGGATTGCGAGTGCCTCTCTCTCTCGGCACGGCAAACAGTCTTGACTGTCAGTTTGGCAAGTCCACTGGCCGTTTATTTTTTACCGTGGGCCAGGGTTGTGTGTGTTTGGATGGGCTCAAGGGAAGAGACCAAAGCAAAACAGCCTCTCACTATAAATAGTGTGAGAAAAGAATGCTGGACTCGTAATTGCCCATTGGCACTCAGCAGCACGCACATAAGCAGGATAGGAGATGCAGGGTAAACAAGCAACAAGATGATGTGACAGGTGCTGGGAACAATCAGGCACATGAATTTAACTACATCTGCAGACAGAGCCAAACCC
The DNA here is from genome assembly GCA_027497455.2 of Sardinella longiceps. NCBI lineage: Eukaryota > Metazoa > Chordata > Actinopteri > Clupeiformes > Clupeidae > Sardinella > Sardinella longiceps. The sequence goes on from JAODXP020000021.1 coordinate 5,388,085, forward strand.
AAGCACATGCTTTTACATGTATGCATTTACATGTACAACCTGCAATCGCACATGTAGGCTATGTATTAACACATGCATAACACACATATGCATAAACATTCATGCACACAGCAAGCATTGGTACACTATGCAACCAAACACACAAAGCTCCTCTCTCACACAAACACAGGCAAACCCACACCCTTCCACAGAGGTGGGTCTGTCTGTCTGTCCAGACACAAACATTTGTCCAGTGGTTCTATTCAGTGGGATACTCAGAGGCCCTTGCTGGAGAGGAGGAAGAGGAGTGGTGTGTGTGTGTGTGTGTGTGTGTGTGTGTGTGTGTGTGTGTGTGTGTGTGGGGGTCGGGGTGGGTGCTCTGAGAACAAAAGGGAAAGAAAACTCCAAGTGGGTGGCACTGTATATCACAACAGATTACGCCCCTAATCTGGCTGTTTAAAAGAAGGACCCGAGCACTCGGAGGGGCGTGGCGGGAAAGTAAACGCCCTCTAAACCACGAGAATGCTGGGAAGACAGCCACAGTGACCCAAAACTGCAGCATTTGTTCAGCTCAGTAACACTCACTAACACACACACACACACACACACACACGCACACACACACACATAGAGTCCAGAATGCTCCCTTTTGTTTCACTCTCTTTCTTGTCCTTTCTTCTTTTGTTTGCCTCCTTCCCTCCTTGTGTTGGGTGTGTTTAGTGTTTTTCCACTGATGGTATTGATTGAAAGGAAAAGACCCCCTCAAAGAAATCTCTCCTCTTGAAGATCCCTCCTCTTGAAACACTCGAGGCTTTCCCTCACTTTCCCTCTCTCTCTCTCTCTCTCTCTCTCTCTCTCTCTCTCTCTCTCTCTCTCTCTCTCTCTCTCTCTCTCTCTCTCCCCTTCTCTCTCTTCCTCTGTCTTAATGGCAACTCCATATCAGTTTACTCCCCGCCTGGCCTCCTAAAGCGGCTCTGTCATTTGGCCATGTTTTGAAACAAATTATAGCTTTTACTTTTTGAAACTTTGTGGAGGTTGTGATTGACCTCATTCGGTGCAATGGAGAGAAGGTGTGGTGTATGGAAAGGCTGGGGTGTTTGGTTGTTGGCGTTTAGCAAGCTGGAGTGGCAGATTCCACACGTATCGGGCACATAGTTGTTAGGGCACTTTGCAGTGTGCAAGGGAGAGTGAGACGCCATTTAAAGTCACAGTGCAACAACTCTGCAGTTCATTTATCCTGTTCTCTCTTCAGCTACCAAGAAAAGAAAGAAAGAGAGAGAGAGAGAGAGTGAAAAAGAGAGAATGCATATTTTCCACTCTGGCTACTTTCACTACTGCTCTTTATCCAGTTCATTCACCCTGCTTAACGGAGTGGTTGTGCACACACCCAGGAAAAAGTGGAGGAAAGAAAAAAAGAAAGAAAGAAAGAAAGAATAAATGCAGAAAAAAAGAGAGAAGGAAGGAAAGCAGGGGAAAAACACTTATTCTCCTACCCTTGCCACTTTCACTTCTGCTCTCTCCCCAAACACCTCAGTGCAAAGCCCTCCATTCTCAGGCTACTGCATGTGAAAGTCCCTCGTGTGTGTGTGTGTGTGTGTGTGTGTGTGTGTGTGTGTGTGTGTGTGTGTGTGTGTGTGAGTGATAAAAGTTAATTGCACTATTTCAAAGTTTCGGTTCCCTGATGACCCAAGCAGTTTTCAGCGTGTGGGTTCGCAGTAGCCCCAGCTTGGACTTTGCGGCCCTTCTTCTGGTTTGGCCCAGTGCGTTGTAAGGAGCAGCCTATTTCTATGCCTTGTCATGTGTTTCCCTTCCCCCGAATGACATGATGTAATACAAGTCAGAATAAAAATATCAGTCGGTGCCAGCAAGGTTAGGCCCAGATTTAGGTCATGCATTGTCCAGATATAGGGGCCAGACCCAACCCTGAGGTTTAGGGGTTTGAGTTTGCTTCCTTGGTTACGATGTCAACATAGCGACCGTGCTAATATGTGTGTGCCGAAAGCACCTTGGAATGTCTCTCCATTTTCCTCCCAGAGAATGTCAGTGGTAGGGTGCCCCTTTTTTATTTTATTTTATTCTTTTTTTTTTTTTACGACAGCAAAACCCAGTTATAATGTTTAAACTCCCAAAGGAATTTGGCCAAACCAAAACAAAAAGAACCCAGTTCCCTGCCTTACACCACAATAGAGGCTGCTCTTCCCTTGGTGTTGCTCTTGGTGGTTCAGAATAAAACTTCTGTTCTCAGACAACTGAACTTAAGCTAACACTTTTGCCAGATTGCCCTTTCACCACCTCAAAATGCACAACCAAGCACCAAACACCACCCCCCCCCTCCTCCATCCCCAGGCCCAACAGAAGAAGACATCTGAGATTGAGGAGTCTCGCCCTTGCCCTCCAGTGCCAAGATTCCCAAAGGCCATTTTCTAATTATAGCACTGCGAAAACAGGACGGACGGACATTGTGGACGTTCCTGAGAGTTACGTCTATGTGTGTGTGTGTGTGTGTGTGAATTCAGATCCACCTCATCACACTTGCACCAACAGTCACACACACACACACACACACACACACACACACACACACACACACACACACACACACACACACTCACAGGGGTTGAGGATGAATGTTATCTGATGGGGTGTCTCATCTCATTACCACTGGCCTTTCAGTAGAAAATTGCTGTGTCGAGGAGGAGAAGAAAAGCCTGTATTGATTGGTCAAGCGCAGCCCTTAAGTAGCATACAAATTGATCACTTTCACCAAGTCATATTAGCACACCCTTACCGCATAAAGAAACCAAGATCACACAGCAAAGAAAAGAAAACTGATTATGGAGATCCGCAGAAGCGCGCACACACACACACACACACACACACACACACACACACACACACACACACACACACACACACACACACACACACACACACACAGGCCTTGGCAAGCAGAAAATGGCTTCCCTTCAACCTGGCACCTGAAAGGTGCTGACACATCCATCGTCTCACCCAGTTGCAAGGTGATTTGGGCAAACAGAGAGTATCCCATAAAAAAAAGGCAGCTATAAAGTCTTCAGGGGAGCAATTGTGTGCAGGCGAGCGCTTTATCGCCGTGGATGTTGCGCTCGTCCTAATGCGTCGTAATGAGTGCAGCTCCGTCCCAGCCGAGGTTGTGGGATCAATAGCACAAATAAAAGTATCAGGGCAAGGAAAGACATTGTGGAGTGGAGGAGGAGGAAGAGGAGGAGGAGGAGGAGGGGGGTCAAGTAAACAGTAAACATGGAGCTGCTTTGTGTATACAGCCCTGGCGCCCCATTCCACCCACCACAGATATGTGTGCTCCGCTGCAGTCGCCCCCCCCCCCCCTCACCCCCTCTGCCACCCCCCCTGGGCCTGATAAATATTTCAGACTAAGTGGGTATTCTGCACACAGCAGGAAGCGACGTCCCTGGAATATATGAAGGCCACGCTCATTAACCGCCCGCCAGCCAGACTGCCAGCTTGCTTGCCTGCTTCCTCCTTCCCAGATTGAGTCGTTTCGTTCTCTCTCTCTCTCTCTCTCTCTCTCTCTCTCTCTCTCTCTCTCTCTCTCTCTCTCTCTCTCTCTCTCTCTCATTGTTTGATCTCTCTTTCTCCTCTCTCCCTCTTTCCTTCTCTCTCTTTCCCTTTCTCTATCAGTTTGTCTTTCCGACTCTTACTAGCACTCCCTCAGTCGCTCCCACTCTTTCTTGTCTTGTCTCTAGATGTTTGTCTCTGTGTTTCTCACTCTCTCTTTCTCTCTCACACAGACACACACACACACACACACACAGATACACACACACACACACACACACACACACACACACTGGTACTATTTCCATCTCTCTCTCTCTGTCATTTCCTTTCCATTTTCGCCCCCCATCCTACATATCTCATCTCTATCATCAACAGCAGTTATCACTAAGGCTATAAATCACTGCAAGGGTTGAGCTGCTTTCACCGCGCGGACAAGCAGACACAACAGCAGCTTTTGCTTAAGACATCCAAAGCCTGGGGAGCGGCTCTGTGTCTCTTGTCTCTCTCTGCACTTCATTTTTGTCTTTCATTTTTCTTCTCTCCTCTTCTCCTTCGCCTCCTTCGTCTTCTCCTGAAGTGGAGCAAACACTCCCATATTATCCTCTGGGGTCCCTAAAGCACGTAGGAAAGAATGCAGGGGCTGAAGTGAATGAAGGCACAGGCTGAAGCGGAGGACAGGCGAGCGAAAGAGCGAACGGACGGACGGACGCACGGGACGGACGCTGATGAAAAGTGTCGAGTGTTGTATTGCGTTCTCTTCTCTTCCTCCAGCCTTCCAGCTGCTGGGAGAGACAGAAGTCTCTATCATGTGTTGCACTGAATATGCACACACACACACACACACACACACACACACACACACAGAGTTATACACTCTGCTCACACACACACATGAGCCAGATCTCTATCAGCATGAACTCACTTGTTGTCCATTTCCTCCTCCTTGGACCTGCCAGTACATTTGACAAGTTGACAGAGAAAGTCTGTGTGTGTGTGTGTGTGTGTGTGTGTGTGTGTGTGTGTGTGTGTGTGTGTGTGTGTGTGTGTGCATATTTGAGTATGAAATGATCATGTTTACATAGTTTCTCTGTCCATTATAAATGTGGAGTGGGTAGACTGAGAATGCTTGAATGTGATTGTGTTTGAGTGATGTGTGTGTGTATTTGGGATCTTTCTGTTTGTGTCTGTGTTGTCTGAAAGGCCTTGTGGGAAGGAAGTCCAGATGAGCCAAGTCCTCTTTAGCTCAGCTCTCTCGTTTCATTCTCTCTCTCTCTCTCTCTCTCTCTCTCTCTCTCTCTCTCTCTCTCTCTCTCTCTCTCACACACAGACACACACACACACACACACATACCCACACACTCACTCTTTCTCCCTCTGCTTGTGCCTCATGAGACCCGTCCTGGCGCCCCATTTCCGAGTGTGTTCCCAGGCCCAGCCCAGCCCATCCCAGCCCAGCCCGACCCACTGCTTCATGTGCTTCTGGGGCCCTGGCCGCCACTCCTGACTCTCTTCTCTGACCAAGCCGACCCGCTCTGGGAACAGTCCTGATGCTGATGCCGCCGCCGCTGTGCCTCAGCTCCTCTGCTACCGGAGCACTGACCCAAACCCGCTGCTGAGACAGAAGCAGAAAACCCCCTCCAGGCTCCCAGGATGAGAGAGACAGAGACAGAGAGAAGGGAAGAGATCACAGCACAGGCCTTCATCTCCAGCCTTGCTGCTCCACAGAGCCGTGTCTCTCTCCCCCAGAGGCTCCAGTGCTCAGTTGTTTATTGGACCCTAGCATGACGTTACAGTGAAATAACAATGAAATATGAACAACTCGCATCACGGTTGGTGGGGGGGGGGGAGAAAAACAAGAGTCTCTTAAAATAATGAGGCAGAAGAAACGGCCGTTCTGTGCCATTGCAAATAGTGGATGTTCATGGGAAAATACGGCCTGTCCTCTCGGCAGTCACCACGTAATGTATCACCACGAAAAGAAAAAGAGCGAAAGGTTCAGAAGACGGTCTGACTGTCTGAGAGAGAAAAGTGGGAGATACAGAGATGGAAAGGGAGAGAGAGAGAGAGAGAGAGAGAGAGAGAGAGAGAAAGAGTGGTATAGAGAAGGGGAGGGGGGCTCTTCGGTAAATTAGCTCTCGTCTGTCTGTCGTTTCCCACTGTCTCGATGGCTGCCGGACTGGGAGTTATCAGCACATTGTTGACCATTTGTTTCATTGAGATGGAAAGGAAAGCAAAACACTAGAGCCTTCTCTGCTCCCTGAGCTGGGGATGGGAACGAGGATGGGAAACAGAAGGAGAGAGGAGAGGAGAGGAGGGGAGGGGAGTTAATTCACTTTACTTATCTGCTTATGCCATTACGGGCTAATGGCCTCAGAAATTTCATGCTTGTTTTGAGTCTCCTAGAGTGAGAGGCTGAACATATATGCAGAGTTTCCAGCTAAGCGTCGTTAGCCCCTCTCCGTCGTTTCGAACACCCAACAGCAAACAGCTTAGCTAAACCCTCTATTCTCACTGCAACTCATTAGGCCTAAGCTGCTACTCCCTGTGCGAACATGCCGTCGGCTCTAGTCAGAGGCGTTTGGTTTGTTGTGAGGCAGTTCGCAGAGGGTGTCGTCTTATCATCCATGTGTCACTCAAGGAGTGGCCGACACCTTGGGGTCAAATGGAATGATCCTAATACTCACTTGACCTCTTCCTTGACCCCCCTCGACCCTCGGCACCCTCAGCACCCACAGCCTACCTCCTCCCCTAAACACAGCAGGCCCCTAAATTAGCAGCTGTTCATTGACACGTCCGAGCGAGAACACACCACGGTGCGAGCGGCTCGTGCCTCCCCCACACACACACACACACACCCCTGCCCCAACACACACACCCCAGCCCTCCAAATCCACTCTCCTTCTCCTGTGTAAGCTTGCGTCCTGCTCCAGGCCTCTTTGTGTGGATCTCCTCCCTTCCATTACTGCAGCGTTCCTGATCCCTGTGCCCACACAGCACCACTTCCACCAGCAGCAGACAGACAAGCTAAGGTGAATAACAAGGCTTGAGAGGAAGACTGACAGACAGAGAGACAGAGAGAGAGAAAAAAAGAAACCCAAATCTTCCATCTTAAAAGCCAAAGTTCTTAAAGCCTTTCCTGTAGTGGCCAAGCGAAAAGCCTCCTCTGCCGTGACACTGCAGCGCTAAGGTCCGCTCGCGGTCTTGGCTTGACCTTTTACACTCTGGTGAGTGGCCATCTGGCCAGCGGAGGAACGCGGATGCCCATAGAGACTCAGAGAGGCTTAAGTGGCACTTTTGCCCGGAGGCTGCGTGCGTGGGAGCTCCTTAATTGTCTTTTTTTTTTCTCTTTTTTGTCCTAAAGGGTTTTGGGTTAACATTCCTTTGTGTGGTGGTGCGAGTCATGTAAATCCCAATAACAAAAACACCACACCACGCCCCGCCCCGGCTGTAAACGCTTCATTCAGAGACTGACTGACCAGCGAGTCAGACTAGGAGTCTTGGCAGCTGGATCCATGTCAAGGTCACTTGCGTCATAGCAAAAACAGTGTGGTTATCAGTTGGCCTAGTAACCTTCATGTCAGAAAATGTGTAAACCTCATGTGTACTAGTCACTGCTCTCACAGTGTCAACTGTAATCTTCTCATTGGACAAAGAGCATAATCAAATTTGACTGTTTGGAGAAATCTGAGTGGGGTGGATGTTTATTGGTGTTTAACTGTTTGTGTTAGTGTGTTGTTTTGTGTGTGTTTTTTTAAGTGGGTCTTGTTAGCTGTATGCACGCCATTGTTTAAGTTGTTTTGATAATCATGTTTAGGCAGCATGAGTTATCGTGAGTTCTTGGACCCTCCCATGACACAACCGCTTTCACATTTCTTAACGTCCTGCGTTGCGAGCGTTCCTACCACCGGGTCTGAATAAACTCCATTAAACACTCACACACCCTCCGACTCACAATTCCTGGAAGGAAGCCGACCTGTTTGCTGTTAACCTCTCCTTTGCCCGCTCCGTTTCACACTAGGAGTGGTTGCAGCGGAAAAAATATTGCTGTGTAATAAGTCATTGGCGGGCCCAGGGCCCCGCTTATCGGGGTGTAGACTGCAATGCCAGCCAGGAGCGCTTGTTTCCCTCTATTGTAGACTCATTTTCAGGAGTCCAATCATTTGACAAGTTGACTGTAAATCACTCTCCGTCTATGCCTGAGAGCTAATCTACCATCCACGACCAGAGGTCATTCTGTGTACATGTGTGTGTGTGTTTGTGTCTGTGTGTGTGTGTGTGGGTATGGGTGCACACACGTGTGTGTGTTTGTGGCTATGGGTGCGTGGGTGGTTGAAGGGGTTCGATGGGTTTATGCATTCTTTAAAACTTGTTGCTTTTTCCCCTCCTCCTCCCTTTTCTTTGGTCCTCCATTGTCCTCTCATATCCTCTGTACCTCTCCCTCCCTTCAACTCCCCCTCAGTCCTGGAGACCAAGCATGTGCCACACTACAGGAGCACAGAGGGGACCCAGTAGCACCCACACACACATACAAGCACTCTGCTTCCTGTGTGCCTGGCCGACCTGGCCCAAATAAACACCACACACACACACGCATGCACACACACACACATGCACGCACAGCACACGCAGGGCATGGTGACTCTGAAAATGCTCCGGCGACATGTGGGCCAGACACTTACAAATTGTCAGTTTAACTTTTTTTAAAAAAACTTTTTTAACTTCTTCTTCTTCTTCTTCTTCTTCTTCTTCTCCTTCTCCTCTTTTCCCAGGCCTAATTATGCCATGTTTCCTTCTGCTTCATCCTCTGCTTTTTCCTTCCTAATTGGCAGGTTTCAAATGTACAGTCATAGGCTCACTGCTTCCTCACATGGAGCTTGTGAAGCACTTCAGGTTTTTTTTAAGTGTTTCTGTGGTCACTGCCCTCCTCAATCCTCACACCCCATTATTCTACAGGGGCAGATAAGGTACAAATGACAGGAATGGCATTTAGGCTTACCATCAGGGGAGGGGGGTAGCAGGGTGCTTGTTGCCTGTCTACCAGGGAGGAGGGACAGCTTGTCAGTGTGTGTGTGTGTGTGTGTGTGTGTGTGTTGGGAGGGGTGAAAGTGGTTTAGGAGATAAGAGGTGGGCGTTTGAAGAAGCTGGGGGCCTCTGTGGTAAATCCAGCCAGTCCTCTGTGCCAAATCCTCACTTTTAAAATTGAGACTCTCTGACTGGAGAAGGAGGGAGGGGGAGAGGGGGCTGTTGGTACTGCAACCCAGCCTTTAGAGATTGACTGAAAGCTCGGGGCTAGCTTTAAATACCTCCCTGTCAGACAGGACTGAGATCGTCAACCTTTTATTTATTCCTCCAGATGAGCTTGTGCAGTTCTTTTACGACGCGCACACACCCAACCCAACCCGTCCATCTCCTGCGCTTCATTCCACATTTCATTTAACATAGGCTAGCTATCGGACATCCTTCCCTCCTTCCTTCCCTCCGTCCCTCTTTCCTTCCCTCCCTCCTTCCCTCCCACCCTGTCCTACCCCATCCCATCCTGACTCAGCTGCTGGTGCTTTCCTGTCTTCCCATGCACGGCAACACAAGACCCGTTCACATGAGAAACTTGCGAGTTTTAAGTCTGTTCTTCGAGTCGTGCGGGGAAATGATTGTTTGAGGTTGTGTCTGACGTGAGGTCATCGCTCACTGTCTGTTTTAACTGGCACCGGCGTGAGTTTGCGGAGGTTCCGTGGAGAAACGGGGGCCAACTAACTCCCCTCCTGAAGAAGCCCGACTGTTTGTTGTCACACGGCCTTCCACTGCTTGCTTTCAAATCTGTCTCTTTCGCCCTGCCTGCAGCACTCCCATCGTAGGACACCTCCCTCTCTCTCTCTCTCTCTCTCTCTCTCTCTCTCTCCCTCTCTCTCTCTCTGTTCGCTCACTCTGTGTTGAGATCGACATCAGGACTTTGAACTCTGTTGCCCTCCGTTTCCTTTCCCTTCTGCTTTTCTTTGCTACCTTTTTTTTCGGCAACAGAATGAACTTTTCTCCATCTGGTGAAGAGTGGGAACCTCTTACTGTAATGACTTGCAGTTTGGCATCCCCTCCCTCCCTCCCCTCTCCTCCGCTCTGCTCCGCTCTGGTCCTGTCCCTTCCCACAAGGCTTTTTGTTTTCCTGACCGAGGTCTCGCTGGTGACTCGAGGAAAAGGGGCGCAGCACTAGAAACGGCGAAAGCTGAAGTAGCGAAGTTGTTCCCCCTCAAACATGACAAGTAGGCAAATTAATTCTCTTCGCTGCTCGGAATCCCAGGGTAGAGCACGACCTTTTGTCCTGAATGCTGCCTGCCTTGCAACTGTGTGTGTGTGTGTGTGTGTGTGTGTGTGTGTGTGTGTGTGTGTGTGTGTGTGTCTGTGTGTGTCTGTGTCTGTGTTTGTGAGGAGGGTGAGAAAATGAGAGAGAACCAAGTTCTGTGAGAGAGAACAGGATAAGGAAAGCGAAGAGTGTATGTGTGTATGTGTGGAGTGACTGAGAGAGAACAAGTGAGTTTGTGAATGTGTGTGTGTGTGTGTGTGTGTGTGTGAAAGTTTGAAAGAACAGAAAAGCAGCACCTCTCCAAATGCCCACTAGTGCGTGCTTGCCCAGTGGCCAGGCTTCAGCAGACTTGGCATCCTCTCACAAAGAAGGGGAGGGTGAGGGGGGGGCACAGGGACAGTAGGATGGATTGAGACACAGACACTGAGAGAGTTTGAATGACAGAGGGAGAAAAAGAGATGGGACAGAGAGGTGATTGGGTGGATGGGAAGAGAGAGAATGGGATGGGATGTTGAAAGAAAGGCAGAGATGGAGAGAATGAGAGAGAGAGAGAAAGAGAGAGGGGGGGCGGTTGGTGTATGCATGCATGCGTAGAGAGGGGCACATAGTGATGCTCAGACACTAGATTCTCCTTTGTGTTGTAGGCTAGTCTAGATGCCAAACAGGGCACAGCATTCAGATTCAGCAAATGGAGGTTGAAGATTCAAGATTAGTGCATTTACTTTGAACTTATTTGTGTTTAAACATTCCACATTGCTCAATTTAACACTCCAGCATCTATATTAGTTTGCCTAGAACGACCTCATCAGATTGTTTGTTTGTGTTTGCAAACAAAAGACCCTTTGAAAAGGTTTGTGAGTGTTTGCCGCCGCTTGTTAAGTTTTGAACTCTTTATTTCGCCTGATTCCGGGTGTAATTAGACGTCAAGGGAAACTTGCTCTCCTTAACACATTCAGCAGTGCCAACAGGCTACACCCCGACACATACAGACACCGAGTATACACTTGCTCAGTGAGAGAGACAGAGAGATGCAAATACTAACAAGCATGCGCGCGCACACACACACACACACACACACACACACACACACACACACACACACACACAGAGGTGTGTAAATTTCAATATAACAATTTCTGAATGAGCATCAATCTGTATGTCCACAGGCAAAAGGCATTCTAGCAGGTTTAACATAAAAATAGTCAAGATTGTTAGGCTACTTCTTTAGCCTAAAATTAGTTTTTGCTCTGCAATCATAGAGAAGATGATAAAAAACTTAAACTTAGCCAAACTTCCAAGCAGTAACACAATAGCAGTCCACGCAGTGTGGATCAAATACAGTGGCCTGTTTTCAAATACTCTCAAAGGCTATACATTTTGAAATTACATTTTACAGCCAAAATTAAAAACACGTTCAGATATATGCTAGGCCTAAATAAACATGAAAAAAGTGAAAATTTAACATGCGTTAAATGGCTAACATGCTTTAAGTTCATCCGTTAGGCACGTCTTGGGGAAAGGCAAATGCACTTTTGCCGGCTGCTGCGTCTTCCGCAGAGAGGGCGAGAAGAGGGGAGAAGAGAGTGAAGCACTTTCACTTTCAAACTACCTACAAACTAAGCAAGTAGTCAAATCAGGTGGGCTACACCATGAATTGCTGCAAATACGCTATTTGGATAAGTTTAGGCCTTCGCTAAATGGAGGCTATATTTTTAAATTTAGCCCGTATGAAATGAAATTTGTTTTCGCTCTGTGAAAAAGG
>JAODXP020000021.1:5404675-5407175 GCA_027497455.2 Sardinella longiceps
ACCCGTGCGTTGGCTCAGGTCGAATGGCCCTGGCAGGGTGCTGGACTCCGCTCACGGCATCCCAGTCCTTTGCCATCTGGCCCTAAGCCCCCAACCCACCTCCACCCGCCCCCAAGTCAGTGAAGAGCCCATACATAAGAGTGCATACACACACAGTCACACCTTTCCTCACAAAACCTAACATAGTTACATGCACACACACACTTAAAAGGTTTGCTCACAAACAAACTTTAACACACGCGGTAGAAACAGTCTGCAGCAGGCTTCAGCTGGAGCCTAATTTCACGGACAGGCTACCGGCAGCTAGAAAAACAGGAGGCTTTGCTTGTAGCTTCCTGCTTTACGCCAGTCGCTCCTGACTGAAATGAAATGGGAAATGGCCAGAGTGCACCAACGCTTTGCTGCCCATCAGAGCCCTCCTAGTGGCTTACAGCTTACTGCCTCAAACATACAGTACACCAATATAAACTGCCTTATACCAAAGGCTAACAAGGTGTTGTTTAGTGAAACCCGAATGAGCTTGGATTTGATTACGGCTCTTTTTTCCACTCCTCTTCTACACTCCTCAATTGGGGCTTTGTGTGGTTCTTCTCATAGCAGAACACATGTTGCTGAAATTTACACATTTCTCAACATCACCCATGTTGCCACACATCACTTCAGCCTGACAGACACACAATGTATCCCAGTCCTCTGCCTTCCGGTGGTAAGCGCCAGCGAAGGCCTAGTCTAGGTGGTGGAAAGCAGGCCGAGCCAAGTAGCTGTCACTCCCATACTCCCATGTGCTCGCTCTGCCTCCACACTGCGCTCCAGTCGGTCTACTGACTTCCACCCAGCCCAGGGCTGTGGGCTTTGGAGGGACGTTGCGGCTGTTGGGAGGGAAGAAGGACCCCTGGCAGGGGGTCCTACAGGCAGGTTTGTGGGCAGCCCTCGGGGTGGAGGAATGAAATGCGTGCTGCAAGCGCAGCACTGGAACGTGCCAGGTGTGCTTGGCTGGGCTATAGGAGTCCCTCTGAGGAGGGTGGGGGGGTGTTTTCACAAGCCCTGGCTGTTCCTCATCAACACACACACATCCACACACTCACACACACACACACACACACACACTCACCTAACAGTGACTATTATGAGAACTGGTATTTGTGTCTGGAGGTATTTCAGGGTTCCACTGACCACATGCCTGTGTGTGTGTCACTGAGACACAGGGCTACTGAAGTGTGAGTGCCGGTAGCTACAGGGAGTGTGTGTGTGTGTGTGTGTGATTTCACACAGAGGACAGGTGACAGCTGCCCTTTCCCCTCAGCCAGAAATGAAGTGGAGACAGCATGTTCATCCTGACTCTTAAACAAACACACATACACTCTCTAACACACACACACACACAAACGACACACACACCCCTTAAAACAACAGAGTCTTGGCTGCTGCTCCCCAACGCCCACTCTTACCATATGGCAGCAGTGTGCAGTATTTCTCTAAATGAAGCATTTGGTGTTTTTCTCTCTCTCTCTCTGTTCTCGCACGCCAGTGCTCTCTTTGCCCATTTTTACAAGATCTATCTTCCATCTTCATTTAGCTGCCTATCTTTTTCTCTTTTTATGCCTCTTTCTAGCTCTCTCATTCTCAATTCTCATTTTGCCCCTCTATCATTTTGCCCTTCTTATCTATCTATCTATCTATCTAGATCTATGCATATGATTTATACATCTGAGCTGTTTTTTCTATCTACCTATCTATCTATCTATCTATCTATCTATCTATGTACAGTATGCCTATAGATTTATGCATCTGAGCTGTTTTTTTTATCTATCTATCTATCTATCTATCTATCTCTATCTATCTATCTATCTATCTATCTATCTATCTATCTATCTATCTATCCATCTCTCTTTGACTTTGAATGTCTGCATTTCTCCTTATTGCTTGCTGTCTTTCTCCTCTCTCTCTCTCTCTGCTTCTGTACTCCAACCTTGCAATTAGTCGTGGAGGACGGGGAGCCTCTCCGGCCCCTTTTAGTGGCAATATAATAGCTGAGGTTTACCACCACCGCTGCTGTTCCTCTGCCCGCTCACTCGCTCGCCCGCCTCCCAAAATACCCCTCCAGCAGGTCGGTTGCTCTGTGGCCGGACGGCAAAATATTACTCACCCACGGGCCCCGGGGCAGACCTGCGGAGCCACGCACAGGGCCAGTGCGCTGACGGATGGGGGCTTAAAGACCAGTGTGCTCACCGAATATCAGCCTGATGATCCCTGATCAATCCCCCTACAGGCCTGTACAGTTGGTTTGCCCCTCACCTCTAATTGGCCAGGTTTAGAAAGCAACTGAACATCGTCCCAAGGTGAACCCTCCAAAGTCTGTCTCCCCCCGCCCCCCCGTCTCCCGCTCTTTTCACAACGTACTGTGTTTTACAGTAAAATCAAAAACATCGTTCCAGCTTGGCTTGTTCCACCAAATAACACCCCCCATCCCCCATCCCCACCCCCTCAGCCGCTGTGTTTT
>JAODXP020000021.1:5417175-5429675 GCA_027497455.2 Sardinella longiceps
TCTCTCTCTCTCTCTCTCCACCTGGACTTGTCTGTTTGAGATGTAATCAGGCCAGGGGCCTAAGCTCCATTTGTGCGTGGGTGAGAACAGGGTGCGCTAGGAGAAGGGGGTGGCTGCCTGCACCACTGCCTGACAGGAAATCATTGGCCTCTCCCCACTGCAGGCAAGAGACTGGGCAGACCTTCTCCACAGTGCCCCACAGGACAGGACCAGGACCAGGACCATCATGGGGTCCAGGGACAGGCCACCCTAGGGATTCTGAGGAGGGTAGAAGATAGAGAGACGGACAGGGGGAAAGAGAGAGAGAGAGAACACCATAGGCATAAAGGGAGGGAGGGAGTGAGAGATGCAGAGAAAAAGAGAGAGAGATCAAGTTGTCCCTGGGGACAAGAGCAGAGGAGAGGGGCTAAGATGAACTGATATGGAGAGAGAGAGAGAGAGAGAGGGAGAGAGAGAGCGAGAGAGAGAGAGATTAAGTCAGCCCAGGGGAGAGAGGAGAGTGGTTGTGAAGAACAGATATAAACAGAAGAGAGAGAGAGAGAGAGAGAGAGAGAGAGAGAGAGAGAGAGAGAGAATGTGGGTAGTGGGACTCCGAGGTCGGATAGGTGCCAAAATGTCCCCCTTTCCCCCCCCTTCATGTCAAAGTTTCCAGAACCCCACTTAAAGTTCCTCAAACGAGCTCCGTCAGCCCAGGGGGGAAAAGGATGGGGGGCAGTTAAGCCTGAATGCCCCTAACCCACCCACCAGCCCCTCTCCACTCCAACCCCCCCCCCCCCCACCCCTTTCACACAACCCAGCAGCCACCCTCCTCATCTCCAAGTTTCCAGGCCCTGGTTAAATGCCCTGTGTCTTAACGGGGATGTGGTCGGGTCTGGTCGGGTGGGGTGGGGTGGGGTGGGGTTGGGTTGGGTGGAGGGAGGGAGGGAGGGCTGGGGAGCGCAGACAGGGGGAGAGCAGAGCGGAAGGGGGGCGGGTGAAGCTATATTTAGAAAGTTGGGGTCTCAGGGTTACTATGATTTGTCACTCCACTGGGAAGAGGGTGAGACAGAGGGAGGAGGGTATGGGGGTGTGTGGGGGGGTGCGTAGTAGTTGTAATAGTAGAAGTGGTGGTTGGTTTAGCTTGGTGGGGTGTGTGTGTGTGTGTGTGTGGGGTGGAGGGGGGGTTGTGGTGGTGGAGGGGGGACGGGGTGGGGGGCGGCCTTGTCAGGAGGATTAGGTTGAAGTTGGGGACGTGCGTACTGGGACTGTCACACACACTGGCAGACTGCGCTGCAGCTGTTGGAGAGAGAGAGAGAGAGAGAGAGAGAGAGAGAGAGGGAGAGAGAGAGAAAGAGAGGGGGGTGAGGAAGGCAAGGCCAGGAGTAATGATGGAAAGCAAAGGAAAAGAGGGGCTTGTTTTATTCTCAATTCATAAAGGTGCCTCTGTGGTCATTATGGACTACCCAGCCTCTCTCTCTCTCTCTCTCTCTCTCTCTCTCTCTCTCTCTCTCTCTCTCTCTCTCTCTCTCTCTCTCTCTCTCTCTCTCTCTCTCTCTCTCTCTCTCTCTCTCTTTCTTTCTTCTCCCTTTCTTTTCTCTCTCTCTCTCTTCTCTCTCTCTCTCTCTTTCTTGCTTACACAGACACACACTTTCTATGTTGCTCTTTCTCCCATACTTTTCCTTTTTGTCTTTTGTCTTTGCCCTCAATCTCCCTCACACACACACGCACACACACACACACACACACACACACACACACACACACACACACACACACACACACACACACACACACACACACACACACACACACACACACACACACACACACACATACAGTACTCCCTCTCTCTGTCTCTCTTTCTCTGTCTCTCTATCTCTCTTTCTGCCCTACCCCTCTGCTCTCAAACTGTTCGCCAGGTTTGACAGCTCGTTATTAAGAAAGAGCATCTTTTTTTCCCCTCCCTCCCTTTCTCTTTCCCTTGCTCCCTCCCTTTCTCTTTCCTTTCTCTCCCTGCCTCCCTCCCTCCCTCCCTTTCGTCCCCCTAGTGTCCCCACTCTCTCCGTGCGTGAAAGGACATCATTATTCTCCGGCAGCTTTGCCAGGTACAAGCCCCTCTGTGCCGCCGGGGCCGGATTCCTTGCTCACCAACACTGCCGCCACAGCCACCACCGCTCGTTCTCTGACTGGCTCGCTCTCTTGCTTGCTGGAACCTCCCACTTTAGTTACCTTGCTGTTCCCTGGGCCAAATGTGTGCCACTTCTCTAGAGGCCCGTATGCATTGTGTGTGCTTGCCTGGCCACAGGAAGCTACTGTAACATGAGCCCTGTGCCTCTCCAGAGCCCCCCCCCTCCCCCCCCCCCCACACACACACACCCCCCGCCCGGAGCCCACAGCGTGGAGCAGGAGTCCCTCACGCCACCAAACGGCCCCAAACTTAGCTTAGCCGGCCAAGGCCCAGCAGCGCCACAATAGAGACGCCTCATAGGCAGCGGGGGCTGCTGTGGCCTCCAGACAGCCCATAATACCACTACTGTTTGTGGAGCGGCCACAAGGTACTTTTCCAGGTTCCGTTCCATGTCACGTACGGGAGAAATACAGTCTTAACAAGTCTGGGACGTTTTTTTTTTTTTTTTTTCCTAGTCTCTCTCTCTCTCTGTGTCTTTATCTGTCTTTCTGCACCCCCCACCCCCGCTCTCTCTCTCTCTCTCTCTCTCTCTCTCTCTCTCTCTCTCTCTCTCTCTCTCTCTCTCTCTCTCTGTCCCTGACACACATGCACACACACACACACATCCGTCTTTTTTGATTCTGTTCTGTTGATGTACGGTACAGCACATTAGGCAAAAAAAACATACACACCCACACTTTTTTACATTCAGCACCACGCCGCAGTCCTCCGCAAAAGCCACAAATAGACAGAAACACACACACACACACTCACACACACACAGGCAAACATATCTTAACGTCCCCACCCCTCCCTCACAACGCTGTGGGAAATTGACTTCCCTCCAAAGAGCTCCCCTTATATCCGATTGCTTGCCTCATCAATTTTTAATGGAAATCCGCGAGATCTCCGCAATCAATCTCCCGCGCCCCGTCAGCATCGTCCACTGTGGCCGGCACAAAGTGTCCACGCGTGCGTGCGGCCGCCTCTCCTCTCTTCTCCTCTGCCCAGCCCAGCCCTGCTTTATGATGTGTATTATTTATTCATTTTGTTATTCAATGGATCGATAGCAGTAACTCATTCAGTAATCTATCCTCCATTTGCCTTCCATATTTCTCTCATCTTTGTCTCACTCTCTGTCATCTTGCTCTCTCTCTCTCTCTCTCTCTCTCTCTCTCTCTCTCTCTCTCTCTCTCTCTCTCTCTCTCTCTCTCTCTCTCTCTCTCTCTCCCCATTTGTCGTTTACCTCTTGTCCTTCTCAGCAGATATTCTGATCTCATCTCTTGGTACTACAAGCTTTGTGAAGTTGTTTTTTAATATAGCCTATTTGTGATTTTTTTCCTTTGTCCCGTGGCTCTGTTTTCATGTTTTTAATTGTGCTGCTATTTCTCATTATTGTCACTGTCTTACCTTTTTTCGTTATTGTTTTTGCTTCCTCTTTATGACACTAGTGTTTCATCCTTCTTCCTGTACGCACAATCTGATCGCAGTGGGTTGGGTTTATGGATGTCCTTGGTTGGTCCAATAGCCTATAAACGTCAGTGTGCTGGTGCGCCACTCTTTCTTCTTTAGTGTGTCTATCATCATCTATTTCCCCTCTTCCCCACATTTAGTGGAGGTGTTGCAGTGTCCCAGCGCATCTGTTGATTGGCTCACTATTGGAACCTATAGTCTGTGTTGTTTGCAGTTTGTCAGAGCGCTGTACCTAAATACTCTCTCTCTCTCTCTCTCTCTCTCTCTCTCTCTCTCTCTCTCTCTCTCTCTCTCTCTCTCTCTCTCCCTCCAGTGGAGCCTAAGGTAGAAGTGTTGCCAGGCCCGACGGCGCTGCTGGACGGCGGGAACGAGACCACAGTGGCCACGTGTACGGCGGAGCGCGGGCGTCCTGCCGCCGAGGTCTTCTGGGAGACGGAGCTGGACCTGCAGGGTCACTCGGAGGGCCAGCGGGAGGACCAGCCCAACGGCACCACCACCAGCCAGGTGCGCTACCTGTGGACGCCGTCACGCCACGCCCAGGGCCACATCATCACCTGCGTGGTGCGACACCCAGCCCTGCCAGGGATCGAGATCCGCAGGCCCTACACTCTTAACGTCCAATGTGAGTATCTGACTCTGGCCCTACACCCTTAAAGGAGAAAGCCGGCGTGAATCAACACGTAGTCCTACTGTTTTGTAGTGCCAAGCGCTATTGTTAGCCACCTCAATCACTGGATTTCATGCAAGGCAGACTGAGATAGCGAAACGGCAGCTAACGTTAACATAATGGGGCATTTCAAAACGAAAGCAAATCGATAAGGTTTCGTTTTTGACATGCCTCATTCAGTTAGTGTTAGCTGCCGTTTCGCAAACTCGGTCTACGATGCACAACATTTTATCATTGAGGTAGCTTTCAGTAGCGCTTAGCAGTATAAAACAGCAGGGCTAGGTGTTGATTCAGATTATGCCTGTTAACATCCAATGGAATATCTGATCTGGCCCACACCGAATGCCAATGTAGAAGCGACCTGGCACTTTACACTGAATCAATGGACCTGACTATCTCGACGTCTGGCCTTCGACAATCTTCATTTCAATGTGAAATATATTGCTGCTAGAAGGCTTAACGTCCAATGTGAGTATCTGACTCTGGCCCTACAATCTTAACGTCCAGTGTGAGTATCTGACTCTGGAAGAGCCTTTTGGAAGTAGCATATGGAGCGAGGCCTACTGGAGGGGGCTGTGTGTAAGATTACAGAGGGGATGAGATAATGAGGTCATGTTGGTGACGGACGGGGCTTGTTCACTCTTGTGCTTGAGTCTGACCCCGAGGTTGGCTAGTTAGCGTGTTTAATTGATGCCAACAATCATGGGTGTTTTTGACATTATTAATAATTTTCGAATGACTTAAAGTAACAATCCTGCACACTTTGGCCCTTGAAAAGACAAAATGGTCGTGGGCTGGAAAAGAAAACACTGCTTTGTTTGCGTATGTTTGTCCACCACTGACCGGCCACAATGAGCTCATCTCATACTGCTGTCCCCCCTTGTGGAGGTGTCTGGTGATGGATGTCCTGTGATCACTGGACCCCTAATAACTTAACAAACTCCAGTACATTTCAATAGTCCTTCCTTCTCTCTGCTCCACTTTAGTTTGCCTTGTTATCCACTTAAGCCAGGTTAGAATGAGTCCCAGGTGTGTTGGCACAGGGACACCTTGAGCAAATAGGTGTGCCCCCCCCCCTCCTTCCCCTCCCCCTCCCCCTCCCTCCCCCAGCATCACCATCAGTTCCAGCCCGTTCTCCTAGCCATAAACTCCTCCATTAGGTGGGGGGGGGGGGAGGCCTGATGCCTGATGGCTTCACTAAAGTGGACCTGCCAGCAAGAAGTCATTGGCAGCTTAGTGTTGTTTTATTCAGACCATAAGAAGTTTGTGAAGCCTTTAATGTCTGTCAGGCCTGGCCTTGAGGAGTGGAACACTCACAGAGAGGGGGGGCGAGGGGGGGGGGTGGATAGGCTCTGTTATCAGACATCACGTTACATTGTTTTATACCGACTGGCGGCCTGTTGTTCTTGGCCGGCGATCTGTCCATATACACTGCATCAGGTTTCAGCCCTCAGCTTGCTTATCACATTTCCACAACAAACACACACACACACACACACACAGTGAAGCTTTCAACTTTCAAGGCAGGCAAGCTCCTCGAGCCCTCGTCCCCCTCCGTGTCCTCAGCTCATCTCCCTCCCTTAGCCCTGTGTGAAGTGATTAGGGGTGGGGAGGGGAGGGTCATCTCAGGGTCTCTAGAATGCATTAACGGGCCTCCATTTGGGCCTCTCTCCGGGCACCAGTGAGAGTGTGTGTGTGTGTTTACTGGGCCGCTCAGTAGGCACCAGTGAAAGTGTGTGTGTGTGTGTTTACTGGGCCGCTCAGTAGGCACCAGTGAGGGTGTGTGTGTTTACTGTACCTCTCTCTGGCTCCACTCAGACAGTGGGATGTGTCCTGGCCATGGGAGGTTAAAAACACACACAGACACACACACACACACACACACACACACACACACACACACACACACATGAGGCTGAGTGCAGGCAGACTCAGACGGAGCACTCTCACCCAACATCGATCTCCATGATCGACATGAGAGCAGGAGGAGGAAGAGGAGGAGGAGGTGGAGGGAAGTGGTCTGGGAGGAAGGAGCTGAGTGGTTAATGACTTGACGTTCTACCGTTTCCTTCATGTGAGATAAAACCAAGGTGCTCGATAGAGGCCAGACAGAGCACTAACACCCATAATTGATCTCCATTGTCGACATCAGATGAGAGAGAGAGAGAGAGAGAGAGAGAGAGAGAGAGAGAGAGCGGGAGAGAGAGGAGGAGGAAGAAAAAGAATAAGGAGTTGTTCAGAGAGACAGTGAGGCGCTGAGTGAGTGGCCAACCGCAGACGAGCGGTGGCTGGACGGCGGCAGCCTGCCGGCTCGATAGCAGCACGGAAAGCAGAGAAACGGAAAGCCCATCTCTGACTTTTGACCTATCCCCAGACAGTGTCTAGTCCTCTCTCTAGTCCTAATCAGTGAGGAAGGCCAGCCACTGGCTGAGGACTGCGTTGGGAGTGAGAGCTAAAGGGCTACTCTGCGGATACTACTGTATGTAGCTAGTGATTCTACCTGGGCAATGGGCACTTACCACAGGTGAATCCATTAATCATCTCATCTACCTGGCGGAAAAGTCAGGCCAGTTACAGTTAACTGGTTAACTGGGAGTTTACAACCAATAATGTGACACAAGCGCTCTTTTCTGAAGCCGAACTTTGACCCCTTTGAATTACTTACAGTACTTGAATTTACTTACATGTTTATCACATCCTGACAGCCACGAAGGTTAGCTCAGTGGTGTTTTTTTGCCCCAAATGGCACCTTCCAGGCAGCACAGCCTAAAAGGCACTACCCTTACCCTACACCTAACCCTAACCCCCTCAACCCTCAACCCTCATCCTAACCCTAAACTGAGTGGAGTTGTGCCTTGAAGGCAGAGCTGCCTGGAAGGCACCATTGAGGGCAAAAAATACCAAAGACCCGAAGGTTACAGACCTTGCTGGAGCCATTCACAGGATAAACACAGGGGATAGACATAGGTAACCTAATCAAATCTTGGATTTTATTCTGCAGCACTGAATCAGAATCTTGTTGTGGCAGTCATTAATAACACCTGTGCTTACCTTGTGACCTCTTAAAAAATGTCTGTTTTGAAATAGGTGTGTGACATGAGGGTTAAGTATTTTTAAACTGAATTTTTAGTGAATTGAAGAACTGGAGCGCCAAGCCTAATGCAGAAAAATAAATTCTCTCCCAATTTACTTTTTATCATGATACAGGCCTGTCACACTGAAATGAACTCGATCTTTTCCAGTTCAAGTCTACAGGCCTTTTGCTGTGCCTGGCAGCAGCGTGAGGCTAGTGTTGTTGTCATAACATTATTATGGTGTGGTTTGGCTCAGTAACCTGCTAAATGTTTTTCAATCCATCATTTTCCCATTCAGTACCTCCTGTAATTAATAACATAATAAAAGCTCTTTGTGCTCCTGCTGAAGACAAAAATACCCATATTGCCCCAACCCAGAACCTTAATCCAAAGCCATCTCTCTCTGTTCCCATTTCGCCCCTAAGCAGACTCTCTCAAGCACCCTTTCCCTCAGGGGACTTGCCTTTGTTCCATTTGTCTGCACGCACCACGCTTCTCCCTGACACTCTTTTTCATTTCCGCATTTCCGTTATCGCTCAGCTCGATGCTCACGTATGGCACCCTGTGCACGCCTGTGGGGGCCACGTGGAGGCAGCGGCAGCGGCAGTGGTAGCAGCGCTGGTTTTGTTCCCTTTTTCAGAGGGACGCCACATTTTTCACTGTGACGCTCGTAGGGGTCACATTGACCAGCGCAGCCACCGGTGCAATTCATTTCCATTATTGCACTTCTCCTCTCTCTCTCTCTCTCTCTCTCTCTCTCTCTCTCTCTCTCTCTCTCTCTCTCTCTCTCTCTCTCTTTCTTTCTCTTTCTCTTTCTCTCTCTCTCTCTCTCTCTCTCTCTCTCTCTCTCTCTCTCTCTCCCTCTCCCTCTCCCTCTCTCTCTCTCTCTCTCTCTCTCTCATGGAGATCAGTTTTTGCCTCCCCTGCCTGAGTTAGCTTGTACCCCCTCAGCATCAGCCTCAGCACCAGCCTCAGCATCAGCATCAGCAGTGTTTGAGTGGCCTGCCCTGCCCTGCCTGGGCCTCCATTGAATCAGCAGCTCGGCTCAGTGCAGTGCAGTGCAGACCAATCAATGCTGTCTGCGTTCATTGTGACTTGTGGCTGTTGCTCTTGCCTCCGCTGCGCTGGTCATGGGGTGTGACGTTAGACGTTAAGGCTTCATTGCAAAGCCTCTAAATGATTGAATTGAGTTTTTATTTTATTTTGGGGCGGTGGGGGTGTGGGAGGGGGTGGGCTGTAGAGAGGGAGCTACAGAGCCATTTGAAGGTGAACTTCTCGATTGTTATCCATTATCCATTACACCTTTTGGCCTGCTCAGTGAATTGGCCCTTGTGCACATTGAGTTTTCCATCAAGTGTGTGCTTTAAAAAAAGCTCTTTTGTTCATGCATACAGTAGTGCTGGCTCTGGGAATGGAAAGCAAAGAAAGAAAGAAAGGTGTTTGGAGTCAATCAGCAAAGGTGCTCCAGCAAAGGTCCTTTGGTTGGCCATTGAGCTCAAATCTATTTTCAGTTTTTCTGATTTTTACCTCCGCCAAGGAGGTGATGTTTTCGGTCGCGTTGGTTTGTCTGTCTGTTTGTTTGTCTGTTTGTCAGCAGAATGACTCGAAAAGTACTTCACGGATTTGGATGAAATTTTCGGACAATGTGTATATTGGGACAAGCAAGAACTGATTCAATTTTGGTGGCGATCGGTGATCCAGAACATGATCTGGAATTTATATTGTGTCTGTGGCCACATTGCCTTGGCGGAGGTCTGCGCTCTCTGAGCGCTTTTCTAGTTTCTGTTGAGTTTCACTCACGTCAGTGAGCTTTAGTGACAGTTTTAGTGACAGTTTTCAGTAAGTGGACAGAGTGGTAGCACATCCTCTCTCTCTCTCTCTCTAAGCCCCTCTCTCTCCTCTCGCTCCTCTCCTGTGTGCAGACGCCCCTGATGTGCGGGTGCTGGGCTACGACTCCAACTGGTTCTCAGGGCAGGAGAACATGAAGCTGGACTGCCAGGTCAACGCCAACCCACAGCCCTACAGCTTCGCCTGGAGCAGGTGAGACCCACAAGCACCCTTCGGCCTCCACAAGCACCCTTCGGCCTCCACAAGCCAACACAATGGCCTCTTTTTGTCTGTTTTATGCATTTACCCCCAAAATATTAAACAATATTAGACTTTTAGACAATACATTTTACTGTACTTTGATTGTCAGCTCAGAGCGACGATAGAGATGGTTGACATTGGTAGAAAGAAGTCACCATTAGAATGCCTCTTGAACAAATAGTGAACAGCACCCTGCCTCCACCCACACCCCCACCCACCCACCCCCACACACACACACATACCCCGCCTCTAGAGGCCATAAAGTATTATTACTGTAACAGAGTCAGGAGGAGGACATGGTTTATCTATCCAGTCTGTACCTACAGAAGAACGCGGAGAAGACCAGGTACAGTGTGGCCTCGGGTTCAAAGTATTTTATTGCCGTGACAGTGTTAAGTATCGTAATCTGACTTAGACAGAGTTGCCAAAGCGCTCACCTTCATGCTAGCTCAATGACGGGACACAATGGCGTGCTATTGTAAGAGAGGTGAAGTTTATGGCCTGTTCCTGCCCTCCATGGGTGAAGTAGTAGTAGTGATCTATGGGTGGTTGTGTTAGAGGGCCGGTTTAGAGGTGATGATGCTGGTGGTAAAAGTAGTTGGAGTGGGAATAATGATTAGAAGGATTCTCTCACACATTTAGGCCCACAAAGGTCAGGAGAATCCAAAACCGTTAGCAAGATGAATAGGAAGAATGTGAGACCTTTCACTGATATTCCCACATGGACCCACGAGCGTGTGTACACACACAC
The DNA here is from genome assembly GCA_027497455.2 of Sardinella longiceps. NCBI lineage: Eukaryota > Metazoa > Chordata > Actinopteri > Clupeiformes > Clupeidae > Sardinella > Sardinella longiceps. The sequence goes on from JAODXP020000021.1 coordinate 5,427,375, forward strand.
ACACACACACACACACACACACACACACAGTTACACACACAGACACACACACACACACACACACACACACACACACACACACACACACACACACACACACACAGAGAGAGGGAGACAGAGAGAGAGAGGGAGACATCCATACCCAGACATGTCACCAGGGACTTGCTTTGAAGTGAACAAAAGGCAGCTCGGAGGAGACAATACAATACAGAATATGTACACGAGCGCAGCACAAAAGAAAGGTCATAAAAGAGAATGTGGTAAACAAACCAAAGTGATACATTCTCTTTCCCCTCCCTCACTCTCACTCCCTCCTTGTGTTTACTATTCTCTCTCTCTCTTTCTCTCTGCCTCTCACTCTCACTCCCCCTCTTTTCCCCTGCTCTCTCCTTTTCCCTCTTGGGAATGAAGTGCTTCACTATGCAATGCAGTGAGTTGTAGGGGCTTAACTTCCCATGAGTGCAGAGATGTCTATTGGATATTAATCACCGGTGTGAAGCAGCAGCCTTGGGGGGTTTGTCTTGTCACATGCAGCCTTGCGTACGGAGTCAGTCCACCCCATATTTCACTTCCTTTAAGTGCAATAGGGAGAATAGAGGTATCAAAAGTACAGTGTATGGTATCAAATATGGCGGCCCAATTTTGAATTGGACTTTGGAAGTCTCTCTGTCTTCCTCTCTCTCTCTAATCAATGACAGCATGGTGGCTAATGCTGTAAAACGGGGAAAGAAAGGAAAGGGAAAAAGACAGGAAGTTCAGCCACCAAATTGTAGAAATGTTTATCTGATAAAGCTAATTATGTAAATAAGCTAATTATGTAAATAACCATACAGTATTTATGTGGGTGGACATTATATTATTATTATATATTACACAAGTATATTCACAAATTAAAATATTCTCTCTCTCTCGCTCTCTCTCTCTGTCTGTCTCTCTCTCTCCCTCCCTCTCAGGGTGAAGGGTGCCCTGCCTGACGGCGTGCTCCAGATCAACAGCAGTCTGATCTTCACCCGGCCCCTGGAGCGCAACGACTCAGGCCTGTACCGCTGCGAGGTGCGCAACGTCATCGGCATGCGCTACCAGGACAAACACATCTGGGTGCAGGGTGAGAGATGCTCACACACACACACACACACACACACACACACACACACGCACACAATGTCTTGAGCTGCCATTTAAGATGAAAACTAAGCATCGAGATTGATCTGCTCTACCAAGACGCCAAAGTCAGACGCACATACACACACTCACACGCCTGATTCTCCACTCTCCTAGCCGTTGATATAGACGGCATTGATCGGTCGCTCGTGTGTGTGTGTGTGTGTGTGTGTGTGTGTGTGTGTGTGTGTGTGTGTGTGTGTGTGTGTGTGTGTGTGTGTGTGTGTGTGTGTGTGTATTTGGCACCGCTGACGTCATCTCTTCTGAGTGTGTGCTCAGCAGTTGGTAAATTTTACACACCTCTCTGACAGGAGACGTGCATACACACACACACACACACAACCACACACACACACACACACACACACACACACACACACACACACACACACACCGATCAGTCCTGGCCAACCATCATGCTCTCTCCTTAGAAGGACACACACACTACACTGACTCTTTTGATTTATTCTCCTTCTCTATCTATCAGCCTCTCTTTTCTCTCTCTATTTCTAAGTTTATCCCTTTCTGCCTCTCTCTCTCTCTCTCTCTCTCTCTCTCTCTCTCTCTCTCTCTCTCTCTCTCTCTCTCTCTCTCTCGCTGACACTTTCTGTTTCTCCCTCTCTTTCTCTCTCTTCCTGTCTGTAACCGCCATGAATAGACAAAGAGAACTATGAAGTATGAAGTGTTAGTCCGCCTTCCCTCTCTGTCTATCGCTACTTTCCTCTATCTCTAACTCTCTCTCTCTCTCTTCCTCTCCCCCCTCTCTCTCTCTCTCTCTCTCTCTCTCTCTCTCTCTCTCTCTCTCTCTCTCTCCCCCTCTCTGTGAATTCCACAGCACTACTCGGGATGTTGTGTGTAAAAGCGTAACCTCATCTCGCCTGTCATCTAAGCCCATTGTTTTAGTGCATACCAGGGAGCCATTGTGTTTGGAAGACCACTGTTATGTGTGCTTGCAAATGTCTGAATGCCTGAAATCCATACGTCTCCTCACGAGAGCACCACACCAGGCTCTCTCATGCACTTTGACCACGTGGCCAATGTGTACACACACACACACACACACACACACACACACACACACACACACACACACACACACACACGCACATGCACATACGTAGAATATAGAAACACACATAC
>JAODXP020000021.1:5434675-5442175 GCA_027497455.2 Sardinella longiceps
CGAGGAGTGGGGCGGGGACCACCACCAACCGCCCCGCAGCATCGGCCGAGACGGGGGTTACTATAACGACCATCACATCAACAACCACCATCCCTACCCCCAGCACCCGCAGCCGCAGCAGCAGCAGCATACCAGCACTCCACCGCCACACACCGGGCACAACGGCTCCCCCTACCTGCCGGGGGACGACTGCTACGACAACGGCACCGACAGCGACTACGTGTCGCACATGGACGGCTCGGTGATCTCGCGCAGGGAGTGGTATGTGTAAATGTGCCCTGCTTCGCCAGCCCAGACACACCCACCACTTCCTAGCTTTCAGCAGCCACCCGTCCGTCCGTCCAGCCCAATGCAAACACAAACATCCCACCCAAGGTCAGCTACTGGGCTCAACTTCAACTTGCCACCATGTTGACCAGGAAAAGAACAACTAGGTCTATACTTTTTAATAGATCAGCAGAACTGTCATTTGAAGAAAAGAAAAAAAAAAGACTGTTACATGCATTGAAATAAAATAAAGAAACTGTAGCATCTTTGGAGTGCTATGCTGTGTGAACTCTCTGAACTTGTAGCAAAGATGCTTTGCTGTCATTGCGGTAGTTGTGCCTGCAGCCAGCCTGATTTGTATTCAGATCAGTACTTCACAGTACTGGGGGGGGGGACACGCGCATCCTGCAGAAAGGACAGTCAGCAGCGACTCTTCCTCCTCGTCCTCCTCCTCCTCCTCCTCCTCTTCTGCCCCATTCGTCTCGCTCTGCCTTTTAAAGGAGATATATTTTTCTACCAATAAGACAAAGAAAGAAAAAAAAAGAACTTCAGCCTAATATTTCGCATGTTATATTGAAATGGTGCGCCGACAACGAAAGTTTACGTTTAGCCAACTCCACTAAATGCAGAATTTAGCTGTGATGTTTCTTTTCTTTTTTTTCCATTTGTTTGTATCTGCTCTGGGCACAAATCTTAACTTACTTCAGTAAAGAAATGAAATATACTGTGTGTAGATACATGACCCAATGTGAGTGAGTTGGTGATAAAGGTAAAAAAGGGACTGGTATATAACTGGCTGTTGTACACATGGAATGAGGCCTCGTACAGTAGCTCACCTCTCTAGTAAGTGAGCAGCTTCAACTTCTAGGTACAGAAAGTGGTTAGAAAACACTAGAACCTCTGATAGTGCAGATGCTTGAGAGGTACAGGAAAACAGCGGGGCATTTTTCTTGTGTAGCCTTGGCTTGCAATACTGAGGCAGCAGGACGCCATGTTGCACTCACACGGGACGGCTCCAGGTGAGGTGGAAACTTCTAGAAAGTCTGTGCTTGTGTGAGTGAGTCACTGAGGCCTTGTTCATGGCTTACTCATCTAGGCTGCAGCTCTCCCATTTCTCAAAAAGGTCACAGGAGGAGGCATACACGCAGGCTTTCTTGCGCTCTGGAAAAGTGTGTTAGCCGTGTGTGTGTGTGTGTGTGTGTGTGTGTGTGTCTGTGTGTGTGTGTGTGTGTGTGTGTGTTACAGTAGATAATGAGGGAGTTTAAACAATTGCGCTTCCAGATGTCAGTACTATTAGTAGCACTTGGCGGCCGTCCTGCCTTTACGTCATTTGTTCATATCTCTCTAAGTGAGTGAAAACAACCTCTTCCTCATGTTGAACTCCGAGACAAGACTGCATCATCATCATCATCATCCTCATCAAAGACAGTCCAGCATCAGCATGACATGAATGAATGATTTGCCAGCGTTCAGTATGTTTTGCCCTCCTTTCAATTTCGCCCAGACACTCCCTTTGAGCTTGTAAACTATATTTGGCCCTCCTTGTGTTATCAGAGCGAAGCACTCGTCGTCGTACAATGTAAACACGAAACCAAGCCACAGTCTGGTCTTTGGTTTAGCTGCCCAAAGGGAGCCCTTGAAGTGAGGAGCGCGAGCGAAGGGTTAAAAGTGGGATCAAAAACAAGCTTGCGGGTGTGTGAGCTGGAGGTCTCCCGGCAGATGGCGGACACTCCTATCTATTTTTGGATTGATTTCTGTGCCGTTTTCTGTTTCTTGTTTTTGTTTTTGTTTAGTTTTATTTTGTTTTGCTTTGTTTTTTTTTCATCCTTTCCCCCCTCCTTTTTAGCTTTTGCCGCCTTCCAACCAGCCTTTTCTCTCAGTGACTCAGAGTAAAGCACTTGTGCGTGCTCTTTCTCACACAACAAGTCGCATACAGTTCACGCACAAAACACACTCCAAAACATACTCACACACATACACGTACACACACACAAACTCAAACATGTGCACCCAAACGCTCCCATCTGCTTCAGATGCTGTCCCATCTGCTACTGCGGTGGCCTGGTCTTCAAAGGCAGGGTCGTGGTCATCCCTTCCCCACACACACACACACACACACACACACACACACACACACACACACACACAGGCCTCTCTCTGCGGTGTGAGGTTCAGATAGTGTGTGTAGCGCCTGGTTGAGTCAAAGGCGCTGAAGTCCCACCCAGTGCAGTAGCTACGTCTGTAGCTCCACTAACATGGATGTATTGAGTGTTTCGCAAGCCAATGATCATTGGCCACTGTCATTCTATGGCACCTGCCTTTTGTATTTGAGTGTATTTCCAGAAGCGTGTGGACCGGTCTTGGGTCTTCACTCTCTCACTGAATGTCTGTCATCACCTGAACAGAATCCAATACAGTGTTTAGGTCATCCTCCTACAGCATGATCTGCCATGTTTTGAACCCTCGTAAGTGGGTTTTGTTTGTTTTCTTGTTTTGCTGTTTAAGGCAAACAAACAGACATTACATGTTAAGCTTTGTGTAATCGGCTGGTTGTAAAAAGTTTTTTTGTTTGTTTGTTTGTTTTTCTATCAAATATGTAAATGAGATTCATATAGCGTGCCTTCGTAATATTTGAAGTGATACACCGATGAAAAAGATTCCTATGTATTATATCCTCTACATATCTGAGATTCCTACTCTGATCATCTGCTTTCCTGGCTTTTAATTTAAGCTTTGCATTGTCAAGTCAAAACTTAAGTTAAAAAAAAAAATAATAATAATTTAACAAGTGGACAGACTTCCTACTTGGAAGGTTTGAAGAAGAAGAAAAAGGCTGGGTTTGAACTGCGTACAGCTCTTAATTCTAATGAAAAAAAAACACAATATATTGTTATTTATTTTCACTTTCCAAGTGCTGGCCGATAGACTGTTAGTCCATGATCAACGGCTCTGTTTTGGCTGTTGGGCAGTTGTTGCAACATATTATGTTTTATTTTTAATCAATGCTTGGTTCTCCGTTTAGGCTCGTCATTAGATATTTTACTTTGCTATTTTGTGGACGTTGTTCGTTTAAAAAAAAAAAAATACTTTTGCAAAAATAAAAATGACTCTGCCTTATATATATCTACAAGATGACTCCTGTAGCATCTGAGTTACAAAGCACCTGAGACTTGTAAAATATGTCACTGGAAAGATTAGTGAAGTACAGTAGCCTTACTAAGACAGCCAGTGGTAGAATAAACTGTGTATGTAAATATTCTGTCAGGGATGTATTTGTTTTGTTTTTTTTGTTTTGTTTTTGTATTTTTTGGTTTATCTGTTTGTATGTTTTTATTGTTGTTTATTTGTCTGGGATTCGAGGACGTGAACTTAGGATGAACAGTGCAGTGAGATCCACATTTTATCTCTGGCATGTCTTTGTTCTGGAAAGTTCTTTTTGTGTTGTACATACAATCAGAGTTGCCAATATGATTTAATGTCTTACAAATCACACCTGGAATTTGGAAAGAGATGTTTATCTCTTTTTTTGTTTTGTCTGTCAAGTCTTCTTCAATTTGTAATAAAGGCCCATGTTTTCATTGTCCATGTCATTTCATTCATTTTCAATAAACGTTTTACTACAAAATAATGAGGACGTGAACTTAAACAATCTAGCCTATTTGAAAAGCCTTGATGTAATTTCATTTTAACATTAACATGCGTTCACATATGCAGCACTACTGTTTAATTCCCATGTAATACCCATGTGTCAGCTCATCTGTGAAAGGGGCTTAAAGCAATATACCGGAGTAAGTTTAAGCATAGTCCTGCTGCACGAGCCTTCTAACAGCAATATATTTCACATGAAATGAAAGATTTTCGAACAGCACAGACCTAACACGAACGCGAAACACTTTGCATTGAGTCAATGTAACCTCAGATCTTACTTATCGGTTTCCAACAGTCAGGTCCCACTGATTCAGTGTAAAGTGCCTGTTCTGTTCGCTTCTGCGTTCTTATTCGGTCTGTGCTGTACCAAATTATTTTGTTCCACTCGCTAACTAGCGCATTTAGAAAGCTCTTTCAACAGGGCTATGTTTGAATTATAAAAGTATAAAATGAAGTATAAAATGACCTGTACATTCATACAGCAAGTGGAGTTAGAGCTACTATACAGTCGACCAAACCTAAAGACAGGAAAAGGTAACTTTACTTGAAGTTTTCAACATGATTGACATAAAGATGGCATTGAATTTATGATGAACATGTAATTTTGTTTTTTGTTCTGTATAAATGTCAATTGGTTACTTTAAACTATGAACAAAAATGACAGTTGTCATTTTGCAGTTGACTCAAGCATCATCCTCTGCATGCTTAAGTGTTTACCAAGCCTCTAACATTAGCCTCAAACACAGTATGGATGATCTCGTTTCACTCTGTCAAGCCCTCAGGGGCAGCACAGCATGCTTTCTTTGTTTAGCTGTGTGAAGGTTTCTGTTGGAATCCATTTTCACCTGTGACCAAAGGCGTGTGTGTGTGTGTGTGTGACTGCCTGTCTGTCTGTCTGTCTGTCTGTGAGCCCCAGCTGCTCTGGATGCCAGGCCATTCCCAGAGCCACAAACCTCACAGCCCAGCACAGGTGGGATTTGGGGGGTATTAAAGACCTGTCAATCCAGGACCTGGAAATAGTCCCTCTGAAGTCAGACCTAGTCTCCCCAAATGCCTTGTGTCTGATCTTAGTTTGGGATAGGATGTCTGGCCTTGGAATGATGTTATGGGTGATTTAGTAGCTTACCGCCCTTTTTTTTTTTCCAATCTTAGGAGAAAGCTTAAGAGACAGGATTTTAAATCGTGCACATTTTATTTTGCCAATGTGATGTCTTGTTTACCACGGAAGAATCGAAAAATGGGTGAAAGTGACCCATGTTGAACCCCAAGCAACCTCAGTTTTCTTTTTAAAAAACATGAAAACGGGCAGTCATCACTCTTAATGTATCTTTCATCTTTCTCTCTCCCTCTCTCACCACCACCCCCCTCCCCCCCCCACACACACACACACACACACACACAGACCACCCCTGGGTCATACTCAGCACTCTCTCCATCAATGTTGATGTAAAATAGGCCGAGCAGTCACAGAGGAATCGATCACTCCTGGCCCCAGACGCTATAGGCCTCACACCTTCTTTTCTGTCCCGTATTGACATTAGACCCCCTCCATCTTTGCTCCACCCGGCGAGGTAGCGAGTGATCCCCGCGTCTCCCTGATTGATCTGATGAAGTGAGCAGGGTTTCTTGTTACTGTTGTTTACAGAGGAGAGAGAGAGAGCTGGGAACCACCATGCTCATGCGTCATTAACTTTTTTTTGTTTTTGTTTCTATTGGTCTGTTTGTTCTCTGTGATTTATCCGTATCCAGAAGTTTTCAACTAGAAATGTCTCCATCTTGGGTCCACCAAAAAAAAACAACAGCCAGCGAAACCAGCTAACAGCTAACCCTAGCCAGTTACACAACTAGCAGTAGTAGCTAGTAGCAGTAGTACAATACGAGGCCTGAGAAGCTGAAGGCAGCAAGTGACATTTTGCTCCAAACTGAATTCTACATCACTTGAAAACTCATGGTGAGCTCTCTCCACTGACTGAGACTGAAATGTATAGAAGTAAAATAATACATTTAGAGTTTAACAAGGCTAAACACAAACCGAAAGTCTTAAAGGAATATACCGGAGTGAATTCAAGCATAGCCCTGATGAAAGAGCTTGCTAAATGCGCTAGTTAGCGAGTGGAACAAAATAATTTGGTACAGCACAGACCGAACGCGAATGCAGAAGCAAACAGGCACTTTACACTGAATCAATGGGACCTGACTGTTGGAAACCGAAAGTAAGATCTTTACAGGTTACATTGACTCAATGTTAAGTGTTTTGCGTTCGCGTTAGGTCTATGCTGCTCGAAATTCTTTCATTTCATGCTAAATACATTGCTGTTAGAAGGCTCGCAGCAGGGCTATGCTTAAACTTACTCTGGTATTCCTTTAACTGTGAACATACAGCAGGTAGAGCCAAAGGGGCATTTTTGACTAAAATAGTATTCTTATCCATTAAGTATTGTGAAAGAAGGTAGCATAAGGGCACACTGTGATCATTTTTCTTTCGACTCTCCTGTCAGTTGGTGAAATATCACTTTGGGCTTTTTGGCTCTCAGCCCTCAAATAGTTACAAAACTACTTTACTGTTTTATTGAGAAACACACTTTTGTCAGAATGCTTTCTAAATCACACAGATAAACATGGAGAAGGGAAGGGCCACTCCTATAATAGTGGGTTTGCCATATTACATTAGTCATCATCATATTCAGTGGTGGGAAAGAGCACTGTACCTCACCTCAGGTCCCTTAAAGGAGAAATTCATTGTAAATCTTTCAATAGCCCTGTTGTTCCAGGTACCTGAAAGCTCTCATTCATAAAAAGAACGAGAAAATTTGATGCTACCTAAACTGAATAATAAATCAATTACTAATGCTGACTCAATGGGGCATAATAAAATGGAAAAAGGAAGGGCCACTGCTATAACATTGGGTTTGCCATATTACATTGGTCATCATCATATTCAGTGGTGGGAAAGAGCACTGTAATCACCTCAGGTCCCTTAAGATGGTGCTGCCCATTCCCCCCACAGTTCATAATGAGTATCCATCTGCCCCCTGGGGAGGCTGTGCTGTGGTGTCTATCTGCCTCTTGGCCTCTCTGGCCTGGGTTAGTCTGAGGTGGCCTGTGCTGGTGCTGGGCTAAGTCTCATCCCATCCATCAGTGACAGGGCTAGTCAGTTTGTGCAGGCTGCGTGTAAATAGCCCCCCCCCACACACACACACACACACACACACACACATACATTCTGTGAGAGAGAGAGAGTGTGTGTGTGTGTGTGTGTGTGTGTGTGTGTGTGTGTGTGTGTGTTGGGGGGCTTGTAGGTGGGCTGACAGCTTTCTCTCTTGTCTCTTGCCTTCCTAATGGATGTCCAGCAAGTCTGTTGCCCACTCCTTGTGTTTGTCCACACTTCGTGAATCTGTCGGCAGGTGTGTGTGTGTGTGTGCTTGCGCCTTTGTTACCTGATGGCATTCCTTAACGCCACCAAATAACAGCTCCAACACCCAACACACACACACACACACACACACACACACACACACCAACATATTGTCATTGTGAGGATCATCCCATAACATGACACCAGTGGAGAGCTTTCTGCCCTGTTGA
>JAODXP020000021.1:5454675-5485649 GCA_027497455.2 Sardinella longiceps
ACATGGCTCCAAAACAGAGTCACATGAAGGGACAAACCAAACCAAAGCATAAAGCTATGTAGAGGGTACACAGGAGATTTCACCAAATTCCTCAACAAATGTGACCTTTGAGAGGCTTATAAGGTCACACAGGCGTGTGTGAGTATGAGTCTGTATGTCAGCCAGAGAAAAAGAAAAGGACAGAGGGAGGGAAAAAGAGAGTCTGAGTGTGTGTGTGTGTGTGTGTGTGTGTGTGTGTGTGTGTGTGTGTGTGTGTGTGTGTGTGTGTGTGTGTGTGTGTGTGTGTGTGTGTGTGTGTGTGTGTGTGTGTGTGTGTGTGTGTGTGTGTGTGTGTGTGTGTGTGTGTTGGTGTGGGCCACCACTGTGGCAGGGACTAATGGTGTTTACACACTGACCTGGCTCGTGTTTTGTTTCGCACCTGTATGATCATCTCAGAGGTGGCGCCAGACCTGGCTGGACTGACATTTTCTGTGACATTCAGATACTGTGGACTGTTGTAACTGACCTCAGACCTGTCATAAGGGCCCCCCCTCTCTCTCTCTCTCTTCTCTCTCTCTCTCTCTCTCTCTCTCTCTCAACAAGTAGATATGAGAAGCGGCCTCTCTGCTCTCTCACACAAGTCATTATTCAAGGAAGGGGTCATGCTATGGACAACATTTCATGCTGTCGTATTTAGGAGAGTAATTTATTGCAGTGCTGTACAGCTAATTGCAATGCATCAGCCGTGCCAGACATGCAGTGCTTTGGGTTCTTCTTCTTCTCCTCACGTTGTCTCAGATTGTTAATTAGCATTTCAGCTAATTGACTGATTTTAGTGTGCAGCAGTGTCAGATGAGTCTTGGGTGTTACTGTATTACTCTGACCAAATGGATCATCATCAATCATACAGTATGTCCTTTTGAAGGGCACTTCAGTGGATCTGATTCTCACTGGACTTCTGAGAGTGCAAGTGCACACTTGCAAGTGCACAAATGGAGGAATCTCAGGAGAGTTTGTAGGGAAAGTGCACATTAGCTAGTCCACAGATGGAGAAAAAGCACATGCATTCTTCAAAGGGAAATGGCTCATGGTGGCAACCACCTTCAGGACATGACTAATTGCTTGTAATTTACTTTGTCCCATTAAGGCAATCGATCGCGCCATCAACAATGTTCTGGTGGTTTGGCTGCCTACTGCTGCCTAAGGCTTTGGATCTGGGCTGGCCTTCTTTAGCGTGTGTGTGTGTGTGTGTGTGTGTGTGTGTGTGTGTGTGTGTGTGTGTGAGTCTGAGGAACACATTGAATGTGAAGAATGTTTAGTGATCAAAGCACAGTGAAGATGACTATGATACTGAAACTTACTCAGACAGCTCTATCAACAACACATCAGGTAAGCAGTAGGTACCCAGTAGTCTCCAGTATTTATAACTGACATTTATCTGAATAGCAAAGTAAATACTGTATAAAGTATTTACAGTATATAACAGTAGGCTGTATAACTGATAAAACAGTGATATACTGTATGGAATGCAGTGCTTTTGCAGTTGCTAAAATAACCCGCTACATCTTCATAATAGTCACAATGGTCATATTGAGTTCCACCACACAATTTTCACTCTTGTTTATCACCATAGGAATCTGGACTAGAAACTCCAGCAGGCGAGCCGATATCATTCCTCAGTCCTAATTCTCCCGGTGTTCCCCTCTGCTCCTGCCAGCACTTCCAGACACAGTCTGTCTGTAGCTGACTTTTCCCAGGAATGCACGCCCGAGCTGAGCACGCCGAGGCACCACCGGGGATTTCGGGGATGAGCGAGCGGACAGCCCCGCTTATTCATTCCAAGGGCTCAAACCTCTTTTGACTCGCCAGCTTGTCTTATCACGGTGAGCTGCAGTCAGTCAGTCAGTGAGTCAGGACTCTGGGGACAAGTGAGCGAGCGCAGCATCAAGAGACGGGGAAGCTTGGGGAAGCTGTGTGTGTGTGTGTGTGTGTGTGTGTGTGTGTGTGTGTGTGTGTGTGTGTGTGTGTGTGTGTGTGTGTGGCTCTGTAAAAGATGGCTAGGGTGACTGCTGCTGCTGGCGGGGCGGGCGGCTACTTTTAGACTCATTAGCAACCGGATCAATAGCGCTGATTAGTATGGACGGCAGAGGTAGAGTTTGCAAGGGTGACAAAGCATTTCTATAAATTCCTCAGGCCCTGGCTCCTGACTTTACAAATGTCAGGTAAGCTCATTTATGTGAAAGAAGAGTCTGAAAAGACTGCAGAAAAAGTCAATTGCCATTATAACTTTCATTTAACCTATTAATGGTGGATTTCATTAAGTTTGTTTTGGAATTTTGTCCACGTGGATTACTCTTATTGTTTGCATTTATTGATTACTGTGGACCTGATACCTTGTTTTTTAGCCTGCAAAGATAATTCAATCTGCATGTGTGTGCGTATGAGAACTGTAAAGTGTATCTGTGTCTCCTTTACTGACCCATAGGTGGCGGCCATGAACCAAGATAAAATAACAGTACAGCAAGCAAGGCTCATAAAGGAAAATGTGCTTTACTTCATGGCTAAGCAAAACAACATATGGCGTTTTGCATTTGCAAACACAATCTCTCTCTCTCTCTCTCTCTCTCTCTCTCTCTCTCTCTCTCTCTCTCTCTCTCACACACACACACACACACACTCACACACACGCGCACACACATCCCTCTTTCCCCATAGAGTTAAACTGGAGGGCATGGCTGTTGGACTGTTCCCTCTGGTGCCCTGCACTGGTAGTGAACCAAAAAGTGTCCTCCGGTGAGCAGAGAACAGATTCTAGATGACTGGCCCTGTCCTGGAGAGAGGAAACAGGGAGGTGTGTGTGTGTGTGTGTGTGTGTGTGTGTGTGTGTGTGTGTGTGTGAGAGAGAGAGAGAGAGAGAGAGAGAGAGAGTGAGAGAGAGTGTGTGTGTGTGTGTGTGTGTGTGTGTGTGTGTGTGTGTGTGTGTGTGTGTGTGTGTGTGTGTGTGTGTGATTGCAGCCTGTAATAACATATCGATTTGCCATTCCTCCTCCTCTCAGAGTCCCATCTGCGTCCCTTGGCGTGGCGCGGAAGGTTTTGTCACATCAGCACAAATGGCTCGCTCGCATGAAAGAAAGGCCTAATTCTAATTACGATGCGTTTAATTAAAAGCTTGCTGTCAGGAACGGAAACATCTTGGACTCATTTATTGGCCTTCGCCACGGACACCCTAGAAAAGACCCTGGGTGAATTTATCAGGCTCAGCAAGGGCACGGCCCATTGCTTTCATACTCTAGTACTGTAAGCTCATTTTCCTTTAACTAGCCCCACTCACAGCAATACTTGCGCCTTTAAGAGATGTGGAAAATTAAGATTTTATGTATCAATCAATTGATAATGGTGCAAACCATATGGTGTACCACTGCAGTGACTGCAGTCTATTAAGGTAATGGCACTTTGTAATAGTTTATCAATGAGATAAGTGGAGAATGATATTCCCAGATGCACTAAAGGTCCTGCCCTGCTTTTACATCTTTGGCAAAACACTACTCTTCTGGGTCTTAAATGTGTCTTTTAAAAATATTATGGACCCTGCTGTCAGCATATACTTATAGAGTATACTTGTGTCTATTTTTAATCACGCAGTCTTGCTGAGCATTCAAAGAACACTCCTAAGAGAGCAAAGCAAGCATCATTTTTTGCATCTTGTTTATCATTCATTTGATACTGGAATGTGTCGGGCCAGGACTTGGACTTGACCTTTTTTCCACTCACACATAGCCAGCAAGCAAGGTGTGTCTCCTCCGATACACAGCTATTCTGCAGTGTGGTTTGGCCCAGACAGGCAGGTCTTGTTGCAGTAGGGGAGCACAAGTAGCCAACATAAGCAACACAAACCCTTCAATCCCCTCAAAGGGTGTTACTTTAAAAAAGGCCCAAATGACTTAACAGTCATTCTCAAGAAACCTCTACAAAAACTTCAACTTGACTTGACCATAAATTGCTGGTTTCACATGGATCCCTGGTTTGAGTAGAAAAACATGTAGAAATATTTGTAGACAAGTTCTTCCACAGATCTCACTGAGAAGAGATCATGGGGCTGTTTAAAGTGGTCTTGTGAGAGATGGCGGAATCCCATTCTCCTCCCTAACACCTAAGTCCTCAACTCTCAAAAATGAATCTGGCATGAATCAACTATTGGTAAAATTAATTCATAGACTTGTAGTCAAGACCGAGACAAGACCAGAAGCTAACAAGACCGAGACAAGACCAAGACAAATTGAGACCAAGACCAAGACCAGACTAGGCTATCTTGGAATTTATAACTTACATGATTTGAATATCAACATCGGTTTACATTCAACACATTAGAGAGTATTATTCCAACTGCTGGGAGCAATGTGGGCAGAAAATAAAAATGTATCTTGATATCTGTTTTGATAGCCATTGAACCAAAGATTTTTTTAAAAAATGACCCTGTTTTTACCAGCTAGAGTGCACAAACCGCCTACTGAGCTCATGGTAAAAAATAAGGCCAACTCAATAGCAATATTAAGCTCTATCAGGTGATATGACCACCAAAAAAGCACCGCAACCCCCCAAAAAAACATTCCCACGCTGTCTCACTTGCGCTGTTTGTCCTATATTTTGTGATCAGGAAAGACATATCACTCGCAGGAGATTTGACATCACTCACAAGCGTCCATGAAACACTTAAACATATTAAGGTTTCCGCAAGACCTGGGATGTCTGTGTCTCTGTATCCTAAATTTACTAAAAATGAAAGATGAAAGAGTTCCATAAATACATTGGAGATCACATTAACTAGCATGATATCTCCCTCAGCCATCATAGCGTAGGCCTACACAACATTCCATAATTAAATACGCTACATTTTGTGAATGGAAAGTAAACTTTCAAAGTAAAGTAAATCTTCAGTGCTGGTATTGATTGTGTAAGATGATTGTATTGTACTTCAGTGTACAGCTTTTTTGATGGTAGCATTATTTTGACATGCGGAAGCCAACGTTCCACCCTGTGGAAACCAAGCTCATTATGCAAATTCAAATTGAAGTCTGGTGGTCATAATTTTTTATTTAACGTTCTAAATTAATATGCGCGGCTCTGTCACTGAGAGAGACCGGCCCATAATTGACTTTGAGAGCCTTGCTCTGCTACAGCAAGGGGCGTCTTTTGTGCGCACTCATTTTCGTTTTGGTGCATTTCATTGTTTAGGCTAAGTCATTTAAATCGGTAACTCGATATCGTAAAAAAAGCCCTAGACTTGCATATTTATTGCATTAATTTATCTTGTCTTGGTCTTTGTCTTGCAAGACACCAAGACAAGATCCGAGACCAAGACAAGACCAAGACAATAGACTGCCAAGGCCAAGACGAGACCGAGACCAAGTAAAATTGGTCTCGAGACCATCCAACTCTATTAATTCATGCCAATCTAGTCTTTGAGCATTCAGCCTAGGCATTAAGGAAGGCATTGAGATTCAACCATTGTTTCAGCCTAGATTGATGCCAATAGCATTCACCCAGCTTAGTCCCAGGGATGGGGGATTTGCAATAAACCCTGCTAACCAGGAAGGTATTAGGCCCACTCAACTGTATGAAAAGTCTTTTATTCTAGAGCGGTGCTGATGCTCCCACAGAGCTGAGATAAAGCCAGAGATACTGAACTGTCTCTGATAAAGCCCAGCAGCTAGTATGTAGCAGCTGCACCTGTGCCCATGACGTCACCTATAGAGACAAGGGGCCGTGTGCGGATCACCTGCAGCTTACCTGTGCTGTTGGCATGGCATGGCCTGGCCGTCACCTGGTGTGCTGGCGAGAGCTCCATGGCAGAGAGTGACACAAGAGGTGCCAAGCACTGTCAGAACCTGCTCAGCTTCTCTGCTTCCCCAGCTGGGCCTATCCAGACCCTTTTCACTTCTCTCTCACTCCCCTCTCACCCGCCCCCTTCCACACCACCCCCCATCACAACCATCTGTCGCCCAGTATCTACGGAAAAGGCATATTATCATTCAGACAAATGTTACAGCAACACCAGAATTACTGTAAACTGTACTCTTGACTCCACAGTCAATAAAAATATTATTTCCAGCCTCAGACAATTAGTGGGAGGGAAACGTATTTCCAAATTCCACATGACCATAGTCAGAATAGATTGCTGCATATTGTATTTGCATAGTTGCCTAGGAAATCATACCTTGGAAAATGGAGAGTGTTGCTTACACTGGCTACAGTGATTTCTGCCATGCAGGCCCTGAAACATGCCTGTGCTCCAGTCGATCCTCTCCGCTTCCACAACAGCTGCACGGTCGTGTCCAAGAGCTCTTAGGCGCTACAGCTGGAGCCGTAACTTCTCATCCCCTGTGGCCTGGCTCCTTAAAACTCGGAGCGCGTGCCGTAAATTAGCGTGCCTTTGTGTGCATGTGTGTGTGTGTGTGTGTGTGTGTGTGTGCATGTGCATGTGCATTCTTATGTGTGTGTGCAGGTTAAGATCAATTTTATGTGTATGCTTGCAAAATGAATGTGTGTGTGTGTGTGTGTGTGTGTGTGTGTGTGTGTGTGTGTGTGTGTGTGTGTGTGTGTGTGTGTGCCATGCTTCACAGACACATAGTTGCTTCCACATGTCAAAGTGAGTGAAGGGGAGGGGAGCGAGATGGGGGTATAAATACCAAAGCAGTGCTGTGCTGAGCTGAAACCAACCCATTTGCTGTGCCTGTGAGGCCCCTGTCTGTCTGTCCATCTGTCCCCCCCTTACTGATGGAGAAACACAAGCATGATGGCCAGGGCATGTAACCTAATGGCCGTCCATTTTCCACAACCAATTCCAAATCCCACCACGCAGCTCACCCAGCTCACTTACTGTAATAGTCCACAGGGCACCGGAGGGTTCGTTGGAGCACTTTTGGAGACCGCATCACCCCGAACGCTGCCGTCCCGCCCCGGGGAAATTAACAGCCACTCAGCAGCACTGGCCAGGCCACTCTATCGTCCAGCAGCAGCACTCTGGCCCTGAGTGAGGAATCAGATACAGTAGTAGTGCAGATCATGTGAAAAAGAGAAGCCCATTCTGAGCATTAGGTCATTAACACACACACAGCTCCCTGCATCCTCACGGGGTTTGGAGAGAGAGAGTTATTGGGCTATCAGTAAAGTGAGCTACAGTACGTGATGTTGCCTCCAGAGTCGCACTTTGGCTGGCCTGCTCCAGATGACGAGTGCTTGAGTGCTTAAACGGTGACAGCATTCTTCTCTTTTCTTTTTTTTTTTTTTTTTGTTGCAAAAAGGAGTTTGGGGAGAATGGGTGGGATAGTCTTTTTCCAGTGATTTACGGACGATATGGCAAGAGCCCTGGCTTTACCTTTCCTCTGAGAAATAGGCTAGAGAGACAGAAAGACAGAGAAATAGAGAGAGAGAGAGAGAGAGAGAGAGAGAGAGAGAGAGAGAGAGAGAGAGAGATGATGTGTACCATTCCATAAGGGTCAGTGCTGGTGAGAAGGAGTTTTGCAACCTTGGACGGAGGCACTGCTATGATATTTCCCTTGAAGACCATTACAATGAAAAGGACTTTTCCAGCCTTCTCTCCAGTATGTCTCACTCTCCCTGTGCGTGTGTGTGTGTGTGTGTGTGTGTGTGTGTGTGTGTGTGTGTGTGTGTGTGTGTGTGTGACAGCCAGAGAGAGATAATGTGTGTTCCGTAAGCATCTGCTAAATGCATACATACCTCAATTTCCCAAATATTTCAGATGTTTTATCCCCTGTAAAATAGGCCTTAGACAGCTAACATTCCGCACTGTTTAAAGAGCCTGTCGTGCTAGGATAAGTGCTGATTAAATATTAAAGATAACATCTTTCTTCTATATTGAAGTGTCACCACTTCAGCCAAGTGCAGCATGCAATCTTTCCAGAGAGTGTGTCACGTAGCCCCTGCACCAACACAGCAGGTAGGCTGGATTCAAAAGAATTTTATCAAGCGTAAACTGTGACGGTTAAAAAAAACACTTATGACCTTATTTAGGTCATTTTTTAGATCACCTCTAATAGTGTCAAATACATCATGTCTGTCACCACTGAAGACAGACAGAAGTGTGTGTGTGTGTGTGTGTGTGTGTGTGTGTGTGTGTGTGTGTGTGTGTGTGTGTGTGTGTGTGTGTGTGTGTGTGTGTGTGTCTTTATGGCAGCCACAGGGATTATGAGGAGCTCCACAGGAAACACAGTTGAGTGAAGTGATTGGTTGACTCAGACTCTTCCTGTTTACTCCAGAAAATGACACATGTGGTTTAGCACTTTTTTTCATTTATATAGTGTATCTGTCTGTCTGTCTGTCTGTCTGTCTGTCTGTATGTCTGTCTCTCTCTCTCTCTCTCTCTCTCTCTCTCTCTCTCTCTCTCTCTCTCTCTCTCTAAACTATACAGAAAAACATACAAAAATATTATTAAGATATTTAAGAATATAATTAAGAATTTATATTCTAGAAGTCTTTGAGTACTGCCAATACCCTGGCTTCACCAGCCATATTGTAAATGTAATGGCAACGATTGATGAATGATTGAAGAAACCACCTTAAAATAAAAGAAAACTTGTAGTAACAGCATGACATTTCTATTTTATTTGTTATCAGACATCATTAGCATGTTCTAGTACTGCTAGGAAGACACTGTGTTTGTGTTACCTTTTATGTAGTTAGTTCACTAGTTTTATAGTTACTATATAAAAATGACACAGTGTCCCTTTAAGCATTTCTCTCCATCTCGATTGAGCAAAACTCGGCCCTGACATCCAGTTGGATTGATTGAGTGATATTGCTGATAAAACTGTAAGGTAAAAATATTCTAAAACTCTGAAAATGCAATTTGACATGTTGAATGTTTAGTGATGGCTTGAAATTACTTGCAAAGTCATGAAACATTTCACATGATGGCTGCAACTGGCTCAGAATTGGCCTTTAGACACCTTACTCTCCTCAATGCTACAGGTGCTCAAATTGCCTTTTCTTCAGCATCTTCAGCAAGGCACTTGCTGGTGTGTTTATGGGGTCATAGCATGTTGTAACACAGCCATGCCATGCAGGCAGTCCAGTTTCTGACTGGAGGGGATGTTGCTCTGCTTGGACTCTCCTCTTTGAACTAGCAGTGACTGCAGCCCTCTTGCAGCCCTAGACCATGATGCTACTTACTTACCTTTGAGAGATGCTGTAGTTCTATCTTTAATAATGCACTCAGATCCATTTGTTCTTAATGGAAAACAAAT
Source organism: Sardinella longiceps (assembly GCA_027497455.2). NCBI lineage: Eukaryota > Metazoa > Chordata > Actinopteri > Clupeiformes > Clupeidae > Sardinella > Sardinella longiceps. The sequence goes on from JAODXP020000021.1 coordinate 5,463,918, forward strand.
CATAGAATAGTTATGGTTTTGATACTGCACGTGGCAGACTTTATGGCAGTTTTCATCACCACTATCACAACTCATGGTGGTACATTTATTATGACTGATTGTGGTGGTGTTGCACAGTCATGGCGGCAGCCAAATATGCACCTACTTCTGCAGTGCAATACAGAAAACCTCAAACCCTGATGCCAGCCGGAGTGAAACATCTTGTTTGTTCAGTGAATGGGTGAAGAAGAAACCGTTGGAAACCACATTCTACTCATGCATACTGTTTTTTTACAGGTCAGTTATATCGCTCTCTGTGGTTAAGACACAAGACTCAGTGCCTACACTATATGGCAGAGCAGGCCTAAAAAGGAAATTCTAACTTCCTTTGAGTGAAAGTAAAGTTTTAATGCCAGGCTAGATGATGCTAGTTGTCACGCTCAAACAATTCTCAACCAAAGAGTAAGGAGTTTTGATATAAATCTATAGGGCTAGTAACATACTTCATATTTACCTCCTTACTGTACCCCCATGACCCCTGGTAACTGGGTTAGTCCCAGGGGTGGACTGGCAATATGGCACACAGGGCAAATGCCCGGTGGGCCGAGACACTATAATCATACTGTAATCACACTGTAATCATAGGCTTATTTTCTAATGGTCTGACCAGTATGGTGGGCTGGTCTCGTTCGAAATGCCAGGGACGATTTTTTGTCCCAGTCCACCCCTGGTTAGTCCCTTGAGCCATGGGTCTGCCCAAGGCATCTTCCTAGATAAGGAGTTTTTCCTCCCCTTGGCCTGCTGTTCTTGGGTGTTGTTTTTGTTGATGCCCACCCCACCCCACCAGTCATATGAAGCTTCTTGCCAAGCAACCTTTCTCCTACTGCATTTCTCAACTTCATCACTCCTCTATTGTTGTTGGGAACCAAGACATACACAACAGGTCTACAAAGCTGAATCCATTTCTCACACACAAGTCAGTGTGATATGTTGCCTATTCTGTATATTATGTCCTGTCAGGTTCAGTGATGGTTCCAGGGTTCTTAAGACACCATTCTGTGTTCTGGTGTCAGGAGTGCTTGTAATGGGAGCTGAAGACATGCACTTGGCCCGGCCAATCTTTTTGCTCTCTGTGGTGTTGGTTGGCAGGTTAGTACATCTTGAGCTCCCAGTGGCTGAAAATTGTGTGAAATTCTTGTTTGCTAGTTGTGTCTACCAGACAAAATGGATTACTGTATTTAGAGTAATTTATAGCAGTCTTGTTTGACATGACCCCAGCTGAAACAATCACATGCTTTTTCCCATGCTAGTTGTGCTGGCAGAAAAAAAGCCTTTGGCTGGTCAGACGCATAGACAGAGCAAAAACCGTTTGACACAGTGTGGAAAGAAATGAGTTTTTGAGTATCGTTCAGAAAGATCTTTTGACTCACATCATGTGGGAAAGACGAGCGAGAGAGAGAGAGAGAGAGAGAGAGAGAAAGAGAGAAAGAAGAGTGTTATGACAGATAGACATCAAGGGGGAAACTAGTAATGATACAGTTAGAGAATAATGAGAGAAAGTAAAATAGAGAAAAAGCAAGATGACCTGAGGATAGAGCATTAAACTGAAGCACTGTGGAGATTTCCTTTGCCTTTCGATGTGTTTCATGCAAGGACAGGATGGAGGAGGAACTTAGTTAGCACTTAGTTTCTGTCTTCATTGTTTCATTCTCCTAAGTAAGACAGAAATTACACATATACACACACTACAGTACACACACACACCACACATAGATGAACACACATCACACACTCATGTGGCTCCTCTAAATGGCTGGGTTTGACTGAGAGGTGAGTTGAGGTCGTAGAAAACTGAAAGTGCTTTTTTGGAGGTAGATTGTAAACAAACTGTAAAGCTGAGGCCAAATGTATGTAAGATGTTCGTAATGATTTTTATATGATGTATTCAGATGCTAAAATAGCTCACAAATGTGAAGTTGATTGTTTTTGATGAACCCAACCCTGCACGACTTAATTTGTCTACAGTATTTATTTTATATGGACTTGAATGCCATTGAATCTGGACCCACTATAGCTGTGTGCAGGATAGAAGTAGTAGGTTGATTATTATCATCATCATCATTATTATTATTATTATTATTATTATTATTATTAAAAGGCCCCAAGGTCAAAGAGTGAAGGATAATAATGTCTTTCTGCATATGGATAAAGAATCAGTGAGAGTAATCATCATAAGTATTGTTTTCATTAAAGTAAATGTGAAGTCAGAAAGCAGGAAAAATGACTTAGAACACACAGCTGAGTGAAGCACAGCACACAGTGTGGCTTTTCTGTACCAGCCTATTTGGGTTTGGGGTTAGAGACACTGACGCACACCACCATGCATGCACGCACACACACACACACACACACACACACACACACACACACACACACACACACACACACACACACACACACACACACACACACACACACACACACACACACACACACACACACACACACATACACAGTCACACACACACGCACACACACACACACACACACACACACACACACACACACATGTACGCACACACACACACAGTCACACACATATGCACACACTTCTGTCCTGTTCTCTTTTTGAATAGCTCTGTTGTGGCACAGTGTGTTTCCCAAGAGTGAATCAGAAAAGAGGGAGTGAAAGAGAGAAATATAGAGAAGAGAAAGAGAGGTGTGTGTGGGAAAAAAAGAGGAGAGAGGAAATGGATGCAAATATGGATTTGATCGAAACCAGAGAGACAGAAGTGAGGGAAGAGTGAATAAGAAGGAGAAAATGACAAAAACAAAAAATCACACTCCATACACATACACACACTCACTTACATATCACACACACACACACACACACACACACACACACACAGGCAAAGACACACACGTACATTATATACACAGACAAAAAATACTCCATACACACACACACACACACACACACACACACACACACACACACACACACACACACACACACACACACAGACACAGCCCAGACAGACTCACTCACACACCTCCCAGCTGACTCAGAATCTCTCTCTCTCTCTCTCTCTCTCTCTCTCTCTCTCTCTCTCTCTCTCTCTCTCTCTCTCTCTCTCTCTCTCTCTCATCTACTTGGGGACAGATCTGTGTAAACCTGTTGGCAGTCAGCTCTTGCCAAATGACACAATAATGGGACCCTCAGTGCTTATGATCTTAGGGCTTCTCCTGAGCCCAGCAGTCAGCTCAGATATGCAGGGTAAGTCCAGTGTGTGTGTGTGTGTGTGTGTGTGTGTGTGTGTGTGTGTGTGTGTGTGTGTGTGTGTGTGTGTGTGTCAGAATGGCTTAGGTTTATTGGATTAGTTTATTAGTCCTCATTGTATTATGTAAACCATTATGGCATCTTGTCTCAGCAGAAGCTGAGAAGAGTGTGTCCAAAATCAGGTTAAAAATGAAGAATAACAAGCAATTAACTAATAAACACATTATATTAAAATGTTTTAGTGGATTTTGATTGCGCCCAGTATCAGTTTTAAATTTTTAGTGGATTTTGAATGTGCCATATCGTTTCTTTATGGGGCAACTATAGGAAATTTGGGACATTTTTGTCCTGATGCATTGAACTAAGCCTATTGTTGTCATTTGCAGAACAATGTTGTGCTTTATTGGTGAGCAAGCAGGGGGCTTCAGTCCCAAGCATGCTAACCCTAATAAAGTGGAAAATGAGCTCACTGGGAGCATACAGTAACATGCCTGACTGAATCCATCACAAGCCCAAATGTGTAGATTTGGCATTTTAAAATAGTGGTAAAACTGAGACCGACCCCTTTAACACTAAAGAGAGTTCAAATGAAGTCAAGGAAACTAAGAGCTGTTGGTGTTTTCCAGTGTGTTTTCTGTGGTGACAGAGATCTCTTGCTTTTTTTTAGATATGACAGGTACAAACTGCAGGTCAGTTTTAAGAGGGAAAGAATGGACAGACATGGTAGAGGATGCTCTAGTCTATTGGGATGTGTCACTCACGTATTATCTGTCTTATAAGCTGAATGGCTGCCTTTCTGTCTGGCTTTTATTGCCTTGGATGATGACAAGACAAATGACAAGCTTGGTGTTCTGGCTCCTCTCGCAGGCCACTTGTCCCAGCACTGTCCATCATCACTGCACTTTTATGACGCTGTGTTTAATAAGCCTCTTTATCGTTTAACCTGGAGTCTGTGAGCTCTCGTGAAACACACTGTTGTAAGTCGCAGGAGTGCTGCACAAGTACTGGATTAGTCACCTGGGTCAGTTTTGTGGCGCCATGCAGTTTCACTCTCATTTCTGACTTCATTCTTATTTTGGTGTCAGGTTTTTTTTGTTGTTGTTTTTTTTTTCATTGCAGCTCATGCAGAGGGGCTCCAGTGTGTTGTGAAAGTCTGTGAAACTGTCCTATTAAAACAGACATGATGTGTGAGGACAGGTCGTTTACGTCACCATTGGTGTTTGTGTGAGGATGGGTGTGTGTGTGCGCTAATGTGTTTGTAAGTGCCGTGCATGCATGTGCATTTGTCTGTGCCCGTGTGTGTGTGTGTGTGTGTGTGTGTGTGTGTGTGTGTTTGCCTGTGTGCGTGCTTATGCCTGTGCTTGAAGGATGTGCTGGAGCCTTGCCAAAAGTGGGGTTTTTAGAATGTAACCACAGTCATGTGACACAGTACACACAATCTGTGTCTATAGTCTGTTTGACCTAATTTGACTGCTACGCCTGGTTTGGTGCAGTTGTGTTGTGATTTTTTATTTTTTTTTACTGGTGTGTTCTAGTGTGCTTTGCTGTTCCACCTGCAGACTGACAGATGATTAAAGGAACAATAATTTAAAAAAAATTGATACTACCTTAGTTCATGGTCTTTCTCTCTTGCCTGGTTTGTTTATTTGTGTTCCCATGTTATTGTCTTATACTTCACACAATTTAAAATATGTACCTGTAGCTTTCCTTGGCAGTCTGCTGATGGTGTAATTCTGAATTAGGATTACTATGCCAAGTGAGTTAGCACACACAAAGACTTTTGTTCAGCTAATTATGTCACCCAACAAGGCCACCAGGAAATCACACTTAAAAGGTTTGAGTCATCAAAACACCAAAATTGTTACCCAAATGTGCTCAAATAACACTCTGGCAAGCACTCTTCCTATCTTTCTCTCTCTCTCTCTCTCTCTCTCTCTCTCTCTCTCTCTCTCTCTCTCTCTCTCTCTATCTCTATCTCTTTCTTTCACAATCTTTGTGTGTGTGTGTGTGTGTGTGTGTGTGTGTGTGTGTGAGTGAGAGAGAGAGAGAGAGAGAGAGAGTGCGAGCGTGTGTGTGTGTGTGTGTGTGTGTGTGTGTGTGTGTCTGTCTGTGTGTTTGAGTTTGTGTTAGCAGACATAAGCACTGACACAGTAAAAAACATGTTCTCTGACGATAAGTTATGGTGTTTGTGTGTCTTTGCCTGTGTGTGTGTGTGTGTGTGTGTGTGTGTGTGTGTGTGTGTGTGTGTGTGTGTGTGTGTGTGTGTGTGTGTGTGTGTGTCACAAGAGAGGAGGAAGGCATTTTGAGTCTACCTCATTTCATCGCTGTCATTAGCCTAATGGAGGTGTCCCTAAATCTTGTATAGCCCGAGTTTGGCAGGTGCCACAGAGAGAGGCGACATTTTTCAACAGCTATTCTTAGTCCTGCATTTCATTCTGCTTTCATTCTGAATTGCAATCCATAGCTAGCTGCAGTGCAGCCTCTATTGGGATCTCACACCCAATAGGGTTCAGGAAGACACTGGAATTCAGCCTATAGAATCCAGTTGAAGAACTGTGACCATGAATAAAAGAAGTGAAGGACAGCACTCTTCAGATTTTTTCTATTATTTATTTGCCTACGAACTTTTCGGGCAGGACCCTTCTTCAGCGTATAATGGTGCTAATAATTCAATCGCCATTATACGCTGAAGAAGGGCTCTGCCCGAAACGTTCGTAGGCGAATAAATAACAGAAAAAATCTGAAGAGTGCTGTCCTTCACTTCATTTATTCATGTATGCTTTACGTGGGATTCAGCACCCAGTTTAAAAACTTCTATTTATCAGTATAGGCGATAGTGTGAGCGCGTCTCCTCCACTTCATAAGAACTGTGACCATAGCAGCTGTATCTGGCACAGACCTAGCCCTGGTGTGACATAAAAACAACCACTTGCCTGTCTCGGGTCAGCCAGAAGTAATACAGACCTGGGCCAGTCCAGACCTATTTACGTAATTCTCAGCTGCTGTCTGGATTAAGCCTAAGCAGCAACAACAGACTCAGTGCAGACTCCAAGCAACACACAGGTAACAACTCTAGCCAGGGATTCTGTAACCTCTGACAGTCAATAAAGATCTGTGGAGTAAGGCAATGCTGTCCTCCCTATGAAGGAAATTTATAGGCTTGATGCGGTCTGTCGAGGTCTTTATCGGCACAGTTCTGACCTTAAAAGGTTCCAAATGGAAGGTATTGTTGTCTGGCCAAACAGCTTGCTAGTAATTGCTTTGTGGGCTTATGGTCAACTTAAGTGATCCAGAGGAAGGCTTGGGTGGCGGCCAAAGATCACTGGATGGCCGGCTAATAGAACATTTCATGTCTGAAATATGACAACAGACCAGTTCAAAGGCAGACAGAGTAGTTTCAATCTACTTGCACTTGCAGTGCAGGTCTACAGGCCTAAATTGTTTTTATACTGAAGTCATTAGTTTGTAAACTCAAAACATTTGCTTGCTATTTGTATGATTTCTCTGTATAAATTGGTAAAAGTGAAGACGTTTTGCTCTCCCTATGAACTAAACTCTTCAAAATAGACTTTGAACTGTGCAGAAAAATAAATGATGTATGACAGTTATATGAAGTTATATCGGACATTTAAACGTAATCTTTATTTCTGTTAAATTTAGATGGAGACCTAATAATTGTCCAGAAGAATGTTAGCGGCATTCTTGGGGAGGACGTGTACCTGCAGTGCCTCTACACAGGTGAGAATGTTGATGATCTGCTCTATTCTACCTGGAAACGCCCTGAAAGCAGGAAGAAGAAGTTGGCAGGTTACTTTGGCCAGAAGCTGCTCACATCAGACGGCTTCTCTGCACCGGCGTCTCTTAGCAACCTGACGGTGCTGATGCAGGTACTCAGTCTGGATGCTGAGGGGAAGTACATGTGTGAGTTTGCCACTGACGAAGAGTCGCTGATGGCACAGGTCTCCCTCACGGTTTTAGGTGAGTTCAAAAACACAAGCTCGTACACACGCGCATATAATACACAATACATTTTTTTCATTTACATTTACCTGCATGAAAACAGTTCCTTCCTTAAAAACATACTTAGTAATGAGCAAAACATGAGCTTTTCAGAGAACTGTCTTAATAAGGATTTCTCAATCCAGTCAAAGTCAAAAGCAAGCATGGGTGAATGAAACATTGTTTCAGTCTTATTAATTAAATTCATTACATTTCATTGTTTTAATTTACATTGCCATTGGACATAATAATCTATAAAGGTTGGCACATATGTTTTTGTTTTTGTCTGTCTCACAGTCAGACCTGATGTCACCATTGAAACAAAGGAGGAGAGAGAGAATGGCATCCACTACCAGTATGTGAGGTGCACTGCAAGCGATGCTAAACCAGCACCACACATCAGCTGGGAGATCAATGGCAGTGCCCCCAGCGCCCATATTTTCACCATCCAGACTGAGAACGCCAGCCACACCAATGGTACCCTGACCCTCAGCAGCGTTCTCCGCTTCCCCACTCACCTGAATGACCAGAGCACTGTTGTGTGTCTGCTTCAGCACCCAGCCCTATCTGGGCACCTGAGAATGAACGCTCTGGTGCAAACGTTTGGTGAGCTGCAAGCTGTTTCCTGTTTGTTTGTATTGTATTGTGTGTGTGTGTGTGTGTGTGTGTGTGTGTGTGTGTGTGTGTGTGTGTGTGTGTGTGTGTGTGTGTGTGTGTGTGTGTGTGTGTGTGTCTGTGTCTGTGTCTGTGTCTATGTGCTGTTTTGTTTTCCTTTGAGGTTTGATTTGCACTTGTTTTTTCCGTTCCTGCTTCTCTAGCTGTTTTCCATCTCTTTTTGTCTTTCTTTCCCACCACTTCAGTTTCATCAGGTTCTCTAAGTCTGACACACATTCAGACTAATTGAAATCTGCTGTGAAACTCTGCATTCTCTCTCTCTTTCTCTCACTGTTTCACAAACACACACACACATGCACACATAATCTCTCCCATATCTTTCTCTCTTCCTCTCTATCTTTCACTCTCTGTTCCTCTCACGCCATCTCTGATCACTCTCTCTCTCCCTCTCTCTCTCTCTCTCTCTCTCTCTCTCTCTCTCTCTCTCTCTCTCTCTCTCTCTCTCTCCCTCTCTCTCTCTGCTGTGTATGCAGCACTGTTGCACAGATGACTGCCTTTGTGGAAGTGAAGCAGGTGTTCTCCTTGGGTTTGTGCTGCTTGGTTTTCCTGTGGGTATATTAGCTCTTGCAGTCGTCTGTCTGGCCATAGAGCAACCTCATTCATCACTTTTCTCTCTCTCTCTCTCTCTCTCTCTCTCTCTCTCTCTCTCTCTCTCTCTCTCTCTCTCTCTCTCTCTCTCGCACTCAAGAATGAGATCAGTGCTTGCCTTCCCATCAGTGAGCTCACTTGTGTGCCTTAACAGCCAGCCGGCACTCATTCTGGGAGGCTGCATTTCAAGCTCAAAATAATATTAAAATAAATAAATAAATACATAAACCATCAGCGATAGTCATCAGTCACAACGACACACCCACATGAGGCTGGAAGTATTGCTTGCTTAATCTGTTCCATTCCATACACCTCAAGGGATTTTGAGGTGACCTTTTTCCCTGTAATGAGATTTAATCTAAAAAGGCACCTCTCCCTTTATGCTGATATTTATAGCTATCAAAACATCTGCTAAAGAAGGAGTCCATAATACTCAGTACAGCAAAGATATGTGTCATCAGTCTCAGAGTGGAGTGAGTTACTGGCAGGTTAATGCTTTGACCTTCTCAAAGAGCTAAAAGTCATAGCTGGACTGAAATATGCACAATATTCTGCACATTTCAAATGATGTCTCTTCCTCTACACCCACGGCCGCTCCCCTCACCCACCCACACACACACACACACACACACACACACACACACACACACACAGACAAAGACACACACACACACACACACACACACACATTTGATAACATAACTCACAGTCTGGATGATCAACATGGGTGTGAGTGTGTGTGTGCTCCTCGGGGTTTGAACCTATGACTTTGGCTCTGTTAGCACCTTGCTCTCCCTGCTGGAGCTAAAGCAGCTGTTATTGCCATCTGCTCTCAGCTGTGCCTCTGTCCAGCTGCTGGAGCAGGTGAGAGCTTGGGCTTGGGCTTCAGCCTCCTCAACCCCGGAGGTCCTGCTCCGTCTACAAGGGTCTCCCTCCGATAGAGACGGCATAGCGCTGTCAAGACTGAAGAAGGGTCTCTTTCCAACCGAATGTTGTCAAAGAAAGGTCTCCTCAATGGAGCCGGCATAGTACTGTCCATGACTGAAGAGGGGTGTCTCTGTTCAGATACCCTGTGTGCACGGAGGCATGTTACAAGTAGATGTTGACCATTTCTTGTACTTAGACTTTACATTTGTAATAAGGCTATAGTACGAGCTTGCTGTGGTGTTAATGTCCTCTCTCTCTATCAGATGTATATCAGCAGCAGGGCTGGTTCTAGCCTTTTTGGTGCCCTAGGCCAGATTTGAGTTTTGCCCCCACTTTTTCTAAAAATATAAGAGGAAAACTGAAGAAAAACAGTAAGAAATGTATCGTGATGCCCCCCTGATATTTGGTGCCCTAGGCGACTGCCTGGTTTGTCTATGCCAAGAACCGGCCCTGATCAGCAGATACTGTAGCTGTTTATGGGCTTGTCTGTGTGGACTATGAGAGTAGGCATTCGTGCAAACCTAGCCTATTGAGGAATGAAAGCGGCTTTGTGATGTGTTTTTGTAGGTTAGTAGATCCAGTAATAACCCAGAAACTACAGAAAAACAACCACATTGCCAATCTGTAGTAGTGCAAGGGGAGACCTTTGATTTCCTCCGCATGTGGTTCGGAGCATCATTGACATAGTCTCTCTCTCTCTCTCTCTCTCTCTCTCTCTCTCTCTCTCTCTCTCTCTCTCTCTCTCTCTCTCTCTCTATCTATCTATTTCGGGCCAGTCTGTGTGGTGTGTGTGACTAGAACTGATGACATGCACATGGTAGCGAGGCATTCTTGGTTGCCAGAGGTGTGTCAGACAGGCTGTGGTTTCATACCGTCATTGCAGAACATGGCAAGACTATTTTCTATTCAAAGAAGTTCAAAAAGTTTTTTTTTTTTTTGAGAGAGAGAGAGAGAGGGGAAAAAGTTATCCCAGGGCAGCTGATTCAACATTTTAACAGCTCCCTGAGGTCACCAGCAAGCTCTAGGTGTGTGCCTGTAAAAATGTTTCTGTGTGTGGTCAAAGCAGGGGAATGTGGAAACCATTTGATTTCCAGACTTCTTCTTGCACAGTCATTGCAAAGCAAGTGAGTAATGTGGCCACCCAAACACATGAATAATAAGATCAAAAACACAAACACATAACTGTCTTTTGTTGACGCACAGTTGCTCCAACGGTAACCATGGAGACGGGCCTGGTTCCGGAGGCTGGGGATGGAGTAAGGAGAACGCTGAGGGTTGTCAACTGCACCGCACTGGGAGGCAGACCTCAGCCCAAAATTACATGGATACTGCCTGGAGGAGAAAACACACTGGTGGCCCGAGAATGGAGTGATGACGAGGATAATGATGATGACGATGATGATGAAGGCACATTCATCAGTTCAGTTTCGTTCCCTGCCGGGGCTCACGAGGGGGAAAACATCACCTGTGTCGTCACTCACCTGAAACTTGCCAGCGCTGCCAAAAGAACTCTGACTATGCCCATCTACGGTGAGTAACTGTTTTTTGTGTTAGTTAATTCGTTTAATTAGGAAACTCCAGTGCTGAAGCTGTTAAAGAGTCAAGCTTTCATTTGAAATGAAAATTACAAAGTACTAAAAAGGCTAGTCTTAGCATACTTTGGTCTTACAGTAATGTCATCAAAGTCCCTATATGGAATCAAGCATTGAAAACATCATTGGTGAACAACACTGAGCTTATCAAAAACAAGGTAAGTGCACAGTTCACAAACAAAACACACTATACATATTGTACCTCAGTAATGTTTTCAGTGCTCAATTCCATGTGTGGGGACTCTGATAATGACATTCATCATGAGAACAGATGTTAGTGGTTAAGGATTAAATGGTGAATTGTTCTGTCATGGTTTACTGAGGAAAGGAATACATATGCATACAGTCTGCTTGCATATGTGTGTGTACATGAGCTGAATGTTTCTGTGTGTGTGTGTGTGTGTGTGTGTGTGTGTGTGTGTGTGTGTGTGTGTGTGGGTGGGTGTGTCTTTGTATGTTTGGCCTAGTTAGATGTGCATTTTAAACCTTGGTCATTAACACACACACACACACACACACACACACACACACACACACACACGCACATCCCTATACATATAAAATACAGAACTCTGTTTTTTTCCCAGACCTCTCCTCAGTTGAGTTGCTTCTCCTCAATGAAAGCTTGAGTGCCCAGAGAGGTGTTGCTATGGATCGACTTCACCTTGAGGAGGGGGGGCCTGGCATGGCCTTGGCACTGGAAGTACAGGGGGATGTGCCAAGCTATCAGACTGAGTGCACCAAGTAAGTGATGGCATTCTCTTCATCTTTAATATCACTTTCAAAACTTCTCTTTATTAGTTTACTTTAAGCTTCTTTCAAGGCTCCTACACTTGGATGTGCTTTTTGAAGTTGGTATAAGGTGACAGAGTTGAATAATTGCAGTGGTTGATTTTTTGCTCAGACACTTCAGTTCAGTATGTATAGACTTTTGATCACTGTCCCCAAAATAATACTCTCTCTCTCTCTCTCTCTCTCTCTCTCTCTCTCTCTCTCTCTCTCTCTCTCTCTCTCTCTCTCTCTCTCTCTCTGTACTTGTGTAGGGATGGCGCCTCTCTTCCACATGGTGTTGAGTTGGTAGAGGATGAGCTCACCTTCCGGGGCCCAGTAGCTTTGCACTATGCTGGACATTACGAGTGCCACGCCTCCTTCTACAAACACAAAGCATCTGTAGAGCTGGACGTCACTATTCAACCAGGAATACAGGCACCTAGTATGTACAGTACAAGTTCATACAGTAGATTATTACAGAGGCTGACATTCCAGTAAAAGTTCTTCCACTTTTTTTTGTCAAGCATTCTGTAAACAGAGCTGATAGTTAATTAGCTCTAGATCTTCAGCCAGGATCAGCTAATTGTAGGTGAAATCACCTTTGGTTACCCAGATAGGTAGAGGCTGGTGGTCTAGCAGTGGCCCACTGGAGGCCAAGCTTAATCAGTTCTCCTGCCGTCCACAAAGCCAGTCACTATTTCACCATATTACACCGTATTTAAAGTAGCACATATAGAGTATGGTGAAATAGCAGCAGCCCCCCCTGCTGGCCAGGGACATGCCAGCTTCTTGCCATCTGAGTGAGCACTTAGTCAGAAGACGCATATGACAGGACTTCTACTTCTCATCATGTACTGAAAATGACATGCTCTTAAATCTTAAAGTCTTAAAGCTCTAGTCTAGTTGTTGTTTGGTTATCATGATCTTATGCCAGAGCTACACTGATCAGGTCAAAACAAAATACACTTAAAAGACGAGGTCTATTTTTATTTGTATATTTTTTTTTTTTTAGAATGCCGTTTTTGGTGTAGTCATTTCCATTGATTATAGTGAAAGCTTATTGTTAGGCAAGGTGCATCTTTCTTGCTTGTATCTGCTGTAGCCTCCCTGTTAATCACCAACACCTCTGCTCAGTTCCTGTAGCCCCAAGCATAGACGTGAGAATGTGGAGGGATCTGGACAGTGTCATCATTGAGTGCTCAGCCTTGGATGCAGTCCCTGCCCCAAACATTTCCTGGTCCCTACCCCAGGAGCTGAAGGCAGAGATATCACTAAATGTGTCGTCACACAACAGATCTGAGAGAGCCACTGTAACCCTGCCGGCCTGTCTGCCTGAGGAACACAGGGTGCTGTGCCATGTGGACCATCTTCTGTTTGAAGAGCCAGTGAATAGGCAGATTATACTGCCTGCTTGTGGTATGTCCAAGACCGCCAATAGACAGACATTTTCTAAATTTGCCTAATCCCAGACAAGTTGAGCAACCACATATTTCCACAGTCTCTTCCTCAAGAGTTTCTGCAATTTTATCCGAAGATTTTATCATATGATCTTTCCACAAGTCTTTCTACAAGCTATTTAGACTTGACATACTTGTTAGACATACATTCTATACTTGAACAACTATACCGATTCTCTGTATCTGTTCCCAGCTCGCCCAAACATAAGAGTCCAATCCAGTGTTGTGTGGGAGCGAGGTGCGGCCTACGCAGAGCTCCACTGCAGGGTGGAGAGCGTCAGACCCAGAGCCAACATCTCCTGGCTGATGACTAACGACAACAAAGCAGGTGGCCACGGTGTAGCTAGTGCTTTGGAGCTCTATGACTATGGCGAGGAGGAAGCCATAGACGTTGAAGGGCTGAACGTAATGGTGAGAAGCGCACTGCGGCTGCCCTTGGCGGAGCACCAGGGGAAGACTGTGGTCTGCGTGGTGAGACACAGGAGTTTGCTGAAGCCGGAGAGGAGGGAGATCCAGCTGCAGGCTCCAGGTGAATTTACACGTGTCAATGTACCAATTAAAGTGTTAAATCATTTACTTTTAATTACAACAAATCAATTAGTTTAATTAAGTGTCACCTTCCAGTGTTCTGGTGCACACAGGGGACATATAAATGGCTAGCTGTGAAATAGGATTTTCTAATTACGAGGTCTCCTCCTTACTAACACACAATGCCACTTAAATGCCTGGAGTACACATTACAACATTAGATTCATTAACTCAGAGCACAACCTATAACAACATGTGCTAATGTACTTTGTAATAAATTATATTATAGGCCTACTTTCAGATGAACACATCATCAACCTCACAGTAGTTATTAACAGTTGAAGCAAAGCATAAGATCAACATGGCAGTACCTCATCTGCACTTCTCTTTCAGACCTCCCGCTGATCCGAACCTTCCTGGTTTCCGAGCGTAGCCTCCCCCTGATGCGCGCTGTGTGCACGTACTCTGGCGAATCAGGCAGCGCCAATGTCTCCTGGCTCCTCCATGACAACAGTACCGTAGCAAGCGTGGTGTCATTCTCCACTCGGGAGGGGTCAAAGTTCAAGGGCAACGCTTCATACGAGTTCCCCCTAGCGCTCCATGAAGGCAAAGCTCTGACCTGCCTCATACATCAGGAGTTTGGCCCTGTGGAGAGAAGAGTGTTGGAAGTCCCCAAGTTCTGTGAGTATATGGTCAGACAAAAGCACTACAGACTACAGGATATACAGAAAATCTATCAACGTTGCGTTTAAGGAACCTGGTTAACATGAAATTGTAGATTGGAATCCCCGCTGCCACTATTGTACCCATTGAGCAATGCAGTTAACAATGACATGCTGTAGGCATGACTTTGCCCCTAAGTAATTGATAGGTGATGAATGTAAGATGCTGTGGATATGGTAGATATGATGTGGTATGTAAACATGGGTTTTGTGATTAAAGTGAAGCTCCAATAGTCTGAACTGAAAAAAGTAAAAAAAAAAAAAATATATATATATATATATATATATATATATATATATATATATATATATTTTTTTTTTTTTTTACTTTGTTCAGTATATATATATATATATATATATATATATATATATATATATATATATATATATATATATAGTTTGTCTAATGGAAACTAAATTGCAAAAAAACCTAGTCTGCAATGTTGGATGGTATAGAGGGTGAGGTGGTGCATATGGGTTATTATATAGGCTCCCCACTGACAGGACAGGAGGCCCCATAGGATATAATGAGTAAAAATGTTGGGCAGCCCAGTATATGAATATTGCCATGGTACACAAAATCTGTAGAAGCAGCCCTGGCTGAGCTCCGGTACTCTCAACCCCACCCCCACACTCCTCCACCATCTTTGGCCCTCTGCACCAAATCTATTGGCTGCTGGCCTCACTTTCCACTTTACCTTGGATGGCAGATTAAGAGAAAGGGGCAACAAAAAAAAACTCTATTCATAGTTCGCATTGCACTACCTTGGTTCCTGTACCTGCCCACCCTCTTTCTTCTCCCAGTTGGGACGTTAGGTGTCAGTAATTTCCTGTCTCTCTTTCCTGGTTCTTCTCCGGTTCTCATTCCCTCATGTGCTGACAGAGAGGACAGGATATTATTGCTTGAGGGCATGGAGGAGAGAGTCAATGGTG
Organism: Sardinella longiceps; assembly: GCA_027497455.2. Lineage (NCBI taxonomy): Eukaryota > Metazoa > Chordata > Actinopteri > Clupeiformes > Clupeidae > Sardinella > Sardinella longiceps. The sequence goes on from JAODXP020000021.1 coordinate 5,479,372, forward strand.
GATGAAGGTTCAGCTTTTTCCAAACCACTGCATCTTTCTCACACATTTATTTAACTTTACAACACTGATCACTGAATCAGTGTATTTATGGTTCAAATTTGGGCGGAATAGAAAAACATTACTGCAGTCAGAGCATTAAAACCGAACTTTTCTGCAGTAATACCCAGTTTCTTAGAGGATATGTCAACAAGGGGAAGAGTGATTGGTTGAGGGCTCTGGCTCTACAAGCTACAAAATAGAATTGAGCCCTCAAAAAGAAATAGGATGGAATAGTCTGTTTTTTTGCAGTATGGACGCTAATTGCCCTGAAATCTTAGCAAAGAACTAAGACTGTATTTGTCTGTCTGTCTGTCTGTCTGTCTGTCTGGTTCTCCCTCTCCCTCCCTATTCATCTGTTCTGGGGACTGTAATCGTCTGATGCAGATATTTCCTCCTTGAGTGTGATGAACAAGAGCACATGTGCTCCAGGAGACGGGCTGGTGGTGTATAGAGTTGCTCTGCAGGAGCATGTTGCTCACCAGAAGATTCTTCTCCGGGTCAACGGCAACGTGCCCTACAGCAAGATCTCCTGCTCTAGGTAACCTCTCTCTCTCTCTCTCTCTCTCTCTCTCTCTCTCTCTCTCTCTCTCTCTCTCTCTCTCTCTCTCTCTCTCTGTGTCTCAAAAGTTACACTCAGCTACATGAAACCGTGTTTTGGCAGGAACACCCTGTGGTGAGAGTCTTATCATACAATTGTTAGAAGGCCATCAGAGCACAGACGTGAGGTTTAGATCTGATACCTACAGTACTTTCTCATGGGTTTCATGAAACAAACACATTCTCACAATGACTCATGACACTATGATTGAAGCAACGTGGCTTTTCATAGTATTTATTTTGTTCAATCTGATATGAGCCCAGAACAGTGAGTAGAGCAAATGAACAACATTTGAACTTTGTCTTTTCTTAACTAATCTCTGTTATCTTCAATGCTAGATTCGGCTACAGCCCATCACAATATAAATAATCAAGTACTGTATTCAATGACTCGGAGCTCAAATGCAGCTCAATTAGGCTAAAGAAGGCTTATTCCACTCCATTCCACCTTCCACACTTGAGTTTCCGCTTCCGTGCCCGCCAACTGCCTGCCTGACGGCTAGACGCGCAAGTTACACGATTGTCGCTCGCTTTTCTTTTGTTTTTCTTTATCAGTTTTCTTTTCCTTTAATGCACTTTAAATGATTTTAGTCTAACCAGTCTATTGGCAAAATCGGTACTCGATCTCGACGCTAATCAAACACTGACAATAGGCTACCAGAAGCAATGTCAACGGGGTCCCACGAACCATCCTTGCTGGATGTGGCAAAAAAACAGATTACTGACCTGCAGGAAGAGATCAACAGGCTGTCTGCTGAGCTCCGAGAGAAACAGTCTCTCCTCGCCTGTATCATGGATGTTACTGTTGGGCAATCCAAATACATAGCGTCGCTGAGCGCCACCATCCAGGACACCGTCCTCTGGGATCCCTCCACAGATCCACGTCGAGCCGCCTCTACTCCTCGTAATCCGGAATGGACTGAAGTGAGGTTAAAACGGGGCCGTTGTAGTTTGGTCACCCCTCCGCCTCCCTTGCGGCTCTTAAACAGTTTTGGGCCGCTAGCGGAATGCAGCCCAGCCCCCGCCGCCGCTCTCACTGCTGTACCGCTGCTGTCTTCTGAGCCGGCTGCTGGTGATGTGGCTCAGCACGAGCCTGCTCCGGCCTCCTCGCCGTCCAGACGAACTCCACCAGAGACTCTGCAGGAGCCTGCTACCCCTTCGCCGATCCGGGTGAATCCGCCAACGGAAATCCCTGCTGTCCGACCTCCAGCTGCCGACGCACGGACTCCAGACTCACCGCCGCGTAGCCGAACAACGCAAGCTCCAGGGGATGTCTCCGAGTCTGCTGCGGTGACTGTATCCGATCATGGCGATCATCGAGGATCTGCTGGTCTTGACGTCCATCTGGATCAGACTGCGCCCCCCACCTCGATCGACGCGCCTGAAGCCGCCTCCAAACCAGCTGCTGGGAAGCAGCTGCGACGGTCGTCCGGGCCGGGGAAATCATTGTCTTCTACCCGTCGAAGGCTACTCCATGAAGCTGTCCACAGAAGATCTGGCAGTTTTCCTGGGGTAGTCACTACAGCGGGCGATCAGACTGGAATCCCTCCAGTGGCTGCCGCTTTTCCCCCGCCTGTCGGCTGCTCCCGGCAGGGGAAGTCCATCCTTCAACCGGCTGAGTCAACGACCCCACTTGGATCCGGTACCCAGCTGGCTAGGCCTCCACGCTCCACGGGTGCTGATAGCATCCGACCAGTCATCCCCCCTCTGTTTCCTCCAACAACCCTGATAGTAGGTGACTCCATAATCAAACACTTGCGTTTTTTCGACGCAGTCACTCATTGTCTCCCCGGTGCCACGGTCTCCTCTATTCTTAAAAAAATACAGGAGCTTCTTCCTTCACTCCCGGCCACTGTAACCAGGATTATAGTTCACGTTGGCACAAATGATGTGTGTCTGCATCAGTCTGAACTCACTAAGGGCGACTTCACAGATCTTTTAGATGTTCTTAGGAGATGTGGCAAGTCGATTTTTATTTCTGGGCCAATTCCGACGTTTGGACTCGGGGACTGGCGTTTTAGCAGAATTCTCAGCCTTCACACGTGGCTTCAAAAGATGTGTAGATCAAATGCTTTGCACTTCATTGACAATTTTAACTTGTTCTGGAACCGTGCTGCTTTCTATGCCCACGACGGCCTTCATCCAAGTGCCTTGGGGGCACGCCAACTAGCAGCTAATTTCCAGCACACTGTGCACACACTTCGAAACATGGAGAACTGACTACAGACCAAACCCGCTCCGGAAGCACCCCCTCTCTCCCCTTGTCTTCCGGTTCAGCGGATCGCTGATCTGAAAACTATCGCCCCCTGGTGCTTTCCCACTATCTTACCCTCCCTCATATTACCGTCCAGAGCGTCGAGCTACTTGGCTCCCAGGCCCTCAACAAACTCTATCCCTGTTCACTGGCTACCACGCCCCCTGTAAATAGAGTGTCCTATGGCGGAGCAAACGCCAAAAACTTGCGCTCCCTGACGCTCTGTAAGACAGCAGAATCTATTCGGCGCTCGGACTGTCTAAATGCTAAATTCGCCCTATTCAATGCCAGGTCGATAACAAATAAGACTTTTATTTTAAATAACATTGTGTCATCTCATATGCTGGACTTATTATTCCTAACTGAGACTTGGCTAACCCCTGGTGACATCGCTCCTTTTGGAGACCTCTGCCCCTCCCACTACAGCTTTTTAAACTCACCTAGGCCGTCGGGCCGTGGAGGTGGTATAGCCACCATTTTTAAAACTTGTTTTAAATGTAAATCTGTGCCCATTGATGCTTACTCCTCTTTTGAAGTTCAAGTGCTAAAAATCAAAGTCCCAGTTACTATTTTATGCGCTCTTGTGTACAGACCCCCAAAAGCAAACAACCTCTTCATCCAGGAGTTTTCTGACCTCTTATCATTTTTAGCTCCACTGTGTGATAGACTCCTAATTTTAGGTGACTTTAACATCCACATATGTTGCCCAGACAAACCAATGGCTAAAGAATTTTTAAGTGTGATTGACTCTTTTGATCTCTGTCAGTCTGTCTCAGGTCCAACTCATCATAAGGGCCATACTCTGGACCTTGTACTATCCTCTGGCCTCTCTTTATCTGGCTGTGAAATGGTTGACACAGGCATATCTGACCATTCCCTAATTATATTTGATATTTCCCTGCCCCACCTCTCCTCAAGCTCTCCCCCACCAACAACACTGACCAGGCGCATAAACTCTGCCACTTCAGCAAAATTTGCAAACACTTTTACACTCTCTCAGTCACAACATATCTCTTCTGTCCTCTCGTCCTGTAATGATACTGAGGAGATTATTTGCCTATTCAATACCTCCTGCTCTGCCACTCTAGACACTGTGGCACCCCTAAAACCTGGACGGCGTAACCCCCCCTCCAGGCACACTCCATGGTTAAATGATGCCACACGCTCTGCCAGGCAAGCATGTAGGAGGGCAGAGAGAAAATGGTTAAAGGACAAGCTACAAGTGTCCTATGAGCTATTTAGGGAAAGTCTAAAGGTGTATCAGAGCACTGTTAGGGAAGCCAAAGAACACTATTATTCTGATATCATATCTAATAATGCTCACCGACCTAGAGTGTTGTTCAACACCATAAACATTATTTTAAATCCGGTCACTACTGCAGGCACAGTAACCCCATCTGTTGAAGCTTGCGAGCGCTTTTCCACCTTTTTTACCAACAAAATTGATCATATAAGAGCCGGCATCATCCCTCCTCCATCTGACCCCTCAGTCCCATATGTCAGTACCTTCCATATGGAAGAGTTTCAGCCAGTATCATGTAAACAGCTGACAGAAGTTGTCAAAAACATGAAGCCTACCAGCTGCCCTCTGGACATTCTGCCAGCCCGCCTTTTTAAAGAGGCTTTTTCTATCCTATGTCCTATTACCCTGGCCCTCATAAATAGTTCTCTTACAAATGGTTGTGTCCCCTCTTGTTTTAAACATGCCATTGTACAGCCCCTTCTTAAGAAACCCTCACTTGACTCAGATAACCTAAAGAATTATAGACCTATTTCTAAACTGCCTTTTATGTCTAAGATTCTGGAGAAAGTTGTTTTTAACCAAATTTCCTCTTATTTGAAAACATGCAACATATATGACAAATTTCAGTCTGGTTTTAGGCCCGCACATAGCACAGAATCCGCTCTGTTAAAAGTGCTAAATGATATATTTCTCACTGTGGACACAGGGTCCTGTGCAATTTTAGTATTGCTTGACTTAAGTGCAGCTTTTGACACCATAGACCACAACATCCTCTTAAATAGATTAGAGGAGGATGTTGGTCTTAAGGGGCATGTGTTAAAATGGTTCCACTCCTACCTAACAAACAGACAATTCTCTGTTAGGATGGGAGACTGCTCCTCCTCCCCCACTCCCATCAAATGCGGGATCCCCCAAGGTTCCATATTGGGTCCTCTGTTGTTCTCCCTATACATGCTTCCTCTTGGGTCTATTTTTAAAAAGCACAACATTTCCTATCACTGCTACGCTGATGACACTCAGTTTTACCTGCCAGCCTCACCTGTTCCCCACTCTGCAAATAGCCTCATCAGCTGTTTCAGTGACATCAAATGCTGGATGGCCAAGAATTTCCTCCAACTCAATGACAGCAAGACTGAGGTTATCATATTTGGCCCCTCTAGTTCAGCAACCAGTATTTCCCCTACCCTTGGTCCCTTATCTGCACATTTGCACAGTGAGGTTAAAAACCTTGGTGTTATTATGGATAACACTTTAAATTTTAACAAGCAGGTAGCAAATGTGGTCAGAGGCAGTTTTTATCATCTGAGAAACATAGCGAAATTGAAGCCAATTTTAGTATCTAAAGACCTTGAAACAGTCCTCCATGCTTTCATTACTTCCAGATTAGACTACTGCAATGCACTTTACCTGGGCCTCACTCAATCCACCCTTTCACGGTTACAGATGGTCCAAAATGCTGCAGCTAGGCTTTTAACTGGTACTAAAAAGAGGCAACATATCACCCCCATTTTAGCACAATTGCACTGGTTACCTGTCAGGTACAGGATTGATTTTAAGGTCTTGCTATTTGTTTTTAAAGCTCTTAATGGCCAGGCCCCTCTATACATTTCAGAACTTCTCCCACCATGTTCTGGCCCCAAATCTCTAAGGTCCTCATCCCAACAGCTGCTTTTAGTCCCTCGTACGCGCCAAAAAACAAAAGGGGATAGAGCTTTTTCTGTTGCTGCTCCCAAACTCTGGAACAGTCTACCTGCACACATCAGATCTTCTCCCACCATTGACTGTTTTAAATCTAATTTAAAGACGCATTTCTTCTCTCTTGCTTTTAGCACCCCATGAGGTTTTAATTTTTATCTTATTTATTTACTTATTTTTTACTTTATTTTATTGTTTTAATTACTCAGAAATTGTCAGTCTTATTTTATTTGTGATCTCTTTTTTAGTGTTGTCAAGTCCTTTTATATAAATTATTCTTTTAAATTGTCTTTTGCTGCTCTTTTGCTTTTATGCATTTATGCTTTCTGTCTAAGTTAAGTTTATGTTTTTAATGTGTTTTTTACCTCATTATTTATGGTGTGTTGTGAAGCACTTTGGGGCCAACTATGTTGCATGTAAATGTGCTATATAAATAAAAATGACTTGACT
>JAODXP020000021.1:5485749-5524407 GCA_027497455.2 Sardinella longiceps
TATCCCTTGTTACTTTTTTGTTACACCATTCTTACCTAATACTTACCCAGTACTTCACGGGCTGTAAATTAAAGTGTTACCAGGAGCGGTAAGAAATAATTTGTCTCCTGCGCTTTCAATAAAAACAGAACGACTACCATGCGTAAAAGTGCCAATACGTCCATGTTGCCTATCCAGATGTGTGATTCAGATGTGCGCGAGAGACGTTCGAATGTAGTGTTGTAAGTATACGGTACATTCCGATCAAGTGATAGCATTCAATCTGATCGGATTAGAAATCTGATCGGATCAGAAGTGTCCACGTAAAAGAGGCTAGTGTAGAGTGCTTGTTCGCTTCTTTGTTCACATTCGGCCTATGCTGTTCCAAATTATTTTGTTCCACTCACTAACTACTGCATTTGGCAGGCTCGTTCGGCAGGGCTATGCTTGATTTCACTCCGGAGCACCTCTTTAAGGGCTGTTCAGTGTTCACACCTGGAAATAACTGTACATAAAGACAAACAAACTCGAATGACTTGAATGACAATGTCATACCATATGTATAACGACAATGACATGCGCAACAATATCATTGGAGATCACTTTCAGAGTGATTTTTTTCGAATGATAGAAGGCTGATGGCCAAACAGAAACTCACCAAATGTTATCTCGCTTATTACACGGCTACCTACTGTAGATATTAAAATGTGGAGGAGTTCAGATGGCGGAGTGAGTGGCAGACTTTTGCAGGCTCTCTTACCAAAATTAGTTTTTAGTCCTTAAAATGTGAGATTGTCGATTTATAACCCCTAAATAGAAAACGGAAGTAGAAACGAAACTTTTAGACTGTTTGATGAAAAACTTCAAGCCTAGATTTTAACTTTGGAACATTATTTTCGTTGAAAGTGAGATCTGCTAAGTTGCTGCTAGCATGGATGATCATAGCTATGACATGCATGTGCTTCAGGAGGCATGTGGAGACGAAGATATGGAAGAAATAGTGGTGGATCAATCGCTGAAAGAACAGAAGGTAAATCTGGACCACACACCGATTAAAAGCCCACATCCCAAAAAAATAAAGCATAGTGATTTTGAAGAGAGCACCGGGACAGCAATTCTCCATGCAGTGCAGACCCTGACTAAAAAAATGGAAGAACAAACTGAACTCTTAAGACGCTTTGAAAAACGCATAGAAGACAACACAGCGGCAACTAAAGAAAACAAAGAGGAAATCGTCAAGGCGCAAAATGAAATCCAAGCACTGCAAAACCTATCCCTAAAGCGTGCAACTGAGGAGCAAGCCCGTTACAAGAGAAGATGGAACCTGAGGTTGAACGGTCTTCCAGAGAAAGGCCGCGATCACACCGGGGCGGAATTTTCAGCTGGAGGCGGATTTTTTCTGTTGTTTCTTAATGGCAGGGAGCGTATTCCGCGCTGATTTTCCGCTGAGCAGGGAACGCGGATTTTCCGCGGGTCCGCTGCAGGCGGACAGAATAGAAAAAAATTCAATTCAGTGCGGAAAATCCGCGGACACGTCACTCACGTATTGACCATTCTCGACGCAGAAAACGCAATATATTCAAAACCTTCGTCATTTACAAACGTTTTTATGACATATCTAGTGAGTTGCTGTTGAGTGGTTGAATTAAGATAGCCCTCCCAATCGCGTATCTGTCATTGGATACTCGCATGCGAAAATCGCTCTCATTTGCATATAGTTGGGCATTGTTGAACTTTTTCCGCGTCCACCTAGCCGCATCGCTTAACCAGAATGCTTTGCAGACGCGACGGTCGCTTCTCATTGAAATGAATAGAGGTACCGCGGTGCGAAATTCGCTTAGCTTGCTGGTGGATCACGGGCGTTAGCAACGGCAAACAAAATCCGCCCCTGAATCCTTGTTTTTTCAACTTTCGTCTGCACAACCTCGCGGATTACACACGGAAATTGCGCCCCGGTGTGATCGCGGCCAAAGACGGAGAGGACGTGAGAGATACCGTTATTGGAATTCTGACGAGAGTGGTGCCAGTTTCTGTTGATAAGCTGCGCGATACGGTGGATACAGTTCATCGACTGGGCAGAAAGGGGAATGCTTCTACATCTAACAACACGCCGAGATCAATCATCATTCAGTTTGCTATGAGAAATATGCGCGACGAAGTGTGGAAAAGATCGAAGGATGCCAACGTGTGCAAGGAAATGCACATACGTTTTAAGGAAGATTTTTCCAAAGAGGATCGTGAGGCACGGAGCAAGTTGTGGCCGCTGGTGGAAGAAGCAAGAAGAAAGGGGAAACGTGCTTTCTTGAAAGAAGGGTATGCGATGATTGACAACCAAAGAATTGACTTAAGTTAGGCAAAATAAAGGCACTGAGGCATAATGTGAGATTAAGAAATATACAGTATGTAACGTTACTGCTTCACATTTTTGAGGGTTACTTTGCTCATGTTTGTTCAAAGGACTAAACTTGTTACTCATTCCTGCACATCGGCTTAAACCTTGTGCGTTCGTTCTTAATGAATCGTTCTACACTATCATTCATTTCCTTAAACACTAGGGGGCTAAGAGACATTGTAAAGCGAAAGGCTGTTTTTCTTTTTTTGTAAGGAGCAAAAGGTTAACTGTGTTTTTCTTCAAGAGACTCATTCAGTTAAAGAGGACTTAACTTTCTGGAAAAGCCAGTGGGGGGACAATCTTTTTTTAGTCATGGTACATCACATTCAGCAGGTGTGATGATTTTGTTTAACAGGTTTCCTGGTAATATAATTGACCACAAATGTGATGAAAAGGGCCACTGGGTCATGGTGGTTGTAGAAATCAATGGAGTACACTACATCTTACTGTGTGTTTATGGGTTTAACAGAAAGCTACAGAACAAGTCTTTTTATTCATCACTGGAAAATAGGGTGGATGGATGGAAGGCATATTACACGACAGACAAAATTATCATTGGAGGTGACTTTAATTTGGTTCCTGATCTCTGGTTAGATCGCATGCCTCCCAAGGGAAGCTGTCACAATTATGATGTAACTTTTCTTGAGTTAGTCACCAATTTAGGGTTAACATTATTGGAGAATACAAAATCCAAATACGAGACAGTACACTTGGTTTAATGCAGCAAATAATGGTCAATGTTATATATGAAATTTCTGCATCTCCACTAACTGATCACTGTGCGGTAGCTTTTTCTCTAGGCTATGTTTCTTTAAAAATGAGGCTTTGCCAAACCATTTGTGGAAATTCAATAACATGTTACTGCAAAATATTCCCTTCTGTATACAAGTAAGAAAATTACTCAGTGAAATTTTAGTTTTAGAGATGTCAAACCTAAGTAGATGGGAATGGTTCAAATTTCAGGTAAAACAGATAGCAATAATTTCCAGTAAACATAAATAAAATGAAAAAAAAAATGAAGCAACAAGAGGTTATAAAAGGAATTAATCAACTGTGCGTTAAGCCCGATCTAGGTGAAGATGAATTGACTCATTTGAACAATCTTAAGACTCAACTTGATACCCTTTATCTGGAAAAAGCCAAGGGTGCTTTTGTAAGATCTAGAGCTCGTTGGATGGAAGAAGGAGAGAAAACTCTTCATACTTCTTTAGTCTCGACAAACAAAAAAGAAAATTCAAAAACTGTGTGTTAATGGAAAAGAGATGGATAATCAAGTGGATATAGATGAGGAAATAACTAAATTTTATAGCAACTTGTATAACTCCCAGTTCTCAGAGACAGGATGCTCCCTATTCTTTGAGAAAATCAGTAAATGTAAAAAACAAATAGATGAAGACTTTTAAAATAAAATGGAAAAAGATCTCGAATTAGAAGAATTGGATAAAGCAATATATAGTATGGCCAAAGGAAAATCACCTGGAATTGATGGGCTAACTACTGAGTTTTATTTGTTTTTTTGGAGCGAAATCCGAATATTACTACACAAAGCATTTAAAGAATGTATATCAAATAAAAATGTATCTGCTACTATGAAACATGGTCTCATAACACTAATTCCAAAACCTAACAAGGATTCATTATACTTGGACAATTGGAGACCAATATCACTCTTATGCAATGATTACAAGCTGTTGGCACATGTTTATGCAAATAGACTAAATGAAGGCTTAACAACTATAATTGATGAATCTCAATCAGCCTTCATAAAAGGTAGAAATATACATAATCACACAAGACTAATACTAGATATGTTAGACTATAGAGATTATATCACTACTGAAGGTCTTATATTATTCCTTGACTTTTATAAGGCCTTCGATACAGTTGAGCATTCCTTCCTTTTGAAAACACTAAAATGTATAGGTTTCGGGGAAAACTTCTGCAATATAGTGCAGATGCTCTATACTGATATATATAGCTCCGTTGCCCTGAATCCAGGAATGACTCCTAGGTTTAAAGTTATGCGGGGCATTCGACAAGGGTGCCCTATCTCTCCTAAGCTATTTATTTTGACCACTCAACTTTTAGCACTGCTCATTAATACAAGTCAAGATTTACTTGGTATTACTATTTTTGAAAAAGAATTTAAAATTAGTCAGTTTGCAGATGACACATCCACTTTCCTCAAAGATAAAAGTGTAGTAGAAAAAGCTTTAAATATTATTAATATTTTTTCTAATGCATCAGGGTTAACCCTTAATATTAAAAAGTGTGAACTGCTTCCTATTCATACATGCACAGATTCATCTATTGCTGCTAAGAGTTGAATCTGAAGTTAAGTACCTTGGAGTAACAATGTCTAAAAATATACTTAGAAGAGAGGACACTAATATCTCTGGCCGAATATTAGACATGAAAAAGAAACTTAGCCGTTGGTTGTCCATAGATCTGACCATTTTCGGCAGAGTGATTCTTTCAAAAGCTGACGGTATTTCAAATTTAATCTACCCTTGTCTTTCACTTTACATTAATCCTAAAAGTATCAAAAAGGCTAACTCTATTATTTTTCAGTTTCTGTGGAAGAATAAAACCCATTACATTAAAAGATCACAGTTGGTCAAAGAATATAAAGAAGGTGGTATCAAAGCTCCAGATTTTGAATCAATGGTTGGGACCATGAAAATTAAATGGGTTAAAACCTTTCTGGCCCAGTCTGATTCTATGTGGTATCACATACCTAGGTCACTTTTTAATAAGGTTGGAGGATTTGATTTTCTTTTAAAATGTGATTTTGATATAAACAAAATCCCTCTTGACACTTTCTAAATTTCATAAACAGATTCTTCATTATTGGAAGATGATATTTACCCATAATTTTTCACCTCACAGTTCATCATTATGGAACAATAGAGTCATTAACATCAACAGAAAGTCACTTTTTAAGAAGGATTGGTATGAGAAAGGTATTTGTTTTGTGACTGATTTAATGGAGAGGGATGGGGAATTTTTGAATTACAATGTTTTTTTTAAATAAATATAATCTGAAATGTTCTAAACATGAATATAACACAATTTGTAAGGCTATCCCCCTGCCTTTGGTTAGATTGATACAAAATATAAGGGCAAATTATAATACTAGGTCTCTTCTACCCCAGTTAATGATTGCTGAAACTCAGATAAATGATAAGAAGTGTGATAACAGATTGGTCAGCATGGCCTTTAAAACAGAGTTGTTCCATAATTTTAACAGAGCCTTCTTCAAAATAGGAGATGATATAGCTTTGTCAGTTTTAGAAAAGGATCATACTAAATTTTTGAAAAGGCCAATTTCACCCAAGGTCAAAGAAACACACTTTAAAATAATAAATAGAATCTATCCTGTTGCTGAATTTCTGAAGAGAAGATTTGGTTTTGAAGTAGAGAAATGTGTTTTTTGCAATGAAGATGAAGAGACAATAGACCATGTTTTTTTTGTGCCCTGTCTCCACAAAATTGTGGTTGGACATTAATGAATGGATTTCAGTCAAAATACCTGACTTATTACCGTTTGACATATCTCATGTTCTGTTGTATATGGACCATATCGACTATTGAATTGTTGAATATTATTTTACTGATGGGTAAATATCATATACATGTATGTAAATGGCGAAATACTAAACCTTCCTTTATATGTTTTATTAATGAATTTAAGTTATTTTTTCTTTCTCTCAAAAAGTTAAAATCTAATTTGGCAGTTAAAGTCCTCAATAGTATTAAGTCATTTTTATTGCTGTGATATATTGCTCCTTTCTTTTATTGCCCCTTTTGTTTTTGTTTTTTAGTTTTGTGTTTTGTTTTTATGTTTGTTTGTTCTCCTCTACGAGATGCTGTAATCCATAATTCTGTAATAAAAAAAAAAACTAGTGCTGTCAAACGATTAAAAAAATGAATCGGATTAATCACACATTTTTTCAAAGATTAATCGTGATTAATCACTTTTATGCTTAGTTTACACTACCCCGGGTCTTCGAGAAACCGGTTATCTTCCCCTCCCCGAGTAAGAAAACAATCGCATTTACACAAACATCAAAAACGGCTAAGAAAGGCGGTGACAATAAACCACCACGTCACAGTTTTATCAAAGATCTTTCAAGGGAGCAACATCGTAGCAGATGGCCACAAACATGAAGTGTTTCGGTCTGCATTAGCAGCAGTGTCACATTACGTCACATCATTAACATTTTCCCTTAGGAAATTATAGAATGATAATGTATGTGTGCCATAATATTGTCTGTGATCATTAATGAAACCAACAAATGACAATTCAATCGCTCCTCTGCAAAACAATGTTGTATGAACCAAGTGTGCTTTTTAGCTTTAGACAGAGAGGGTTTGTTTGGCAGTTACCATGACGACATAGCTATATGCTAACTATAAGCTAGTCGTTTTGGACTTTGCTCAAACCTCACATATTGCTGTAAACTATGTTCACGTTTGCTCTGTCCTCTTAAAATGAATTCAGTAATGTTACCCGCAGGCTGTCAATAAATTAAATCTCAAATATAAATGTAAAACATTACGTTAGCTAGATCGCTAGCGTTAGCTCGCTAACAACTTGACATTTTAGTTGGCTATTTACTGCCTGGCAGCTTCATCTGATAGAAATACCAACAGTAACAGTTTACAACATCAGTCTTGAAATCATGTTAACGTTAAACACTTACAGAATATGAGAGATACATGCCAAAAAAACATGATAACTCCAAAAAGACGATTTATTGGTAAAAGTCCTGACATCACTCAAAACCAGGTGGTGCCCTTGTGAAAATAGAACTACTATGCGCGAACGTAGGTGCTTCTCGTTTGCTCCAACTGTCTTTGGTGCTAGAGCTCCGGTTATGGGTAGTTACACAAATCTCTGAAGACGGGGTTCTCCGACATCTCCACCTTGCCCGGAGTTCGTGAGATTCTCCGTCTTCACCTTCGGGTAAGTGTAACAGGGAGGTGCAACCGCAGAGAAACATGTGCGTCTTTATGGTTATCTGGGTTTGTGTAAACGGGGTCTTAATCGCAACTCATTTCCTCCAGTAAGAATTTGGATGCTAGGGTATATTGGATCCTTATTTTGCCCTTTAAAGGCCCTGATACTAAATAGTTGGCTTTGTTCGTCTCAAATGGGGCAATTCACACCTATCCCCTACCCCGAAGGATTCCCCAAACATGTTGTTGGACAGTCAGGAGCTAGGCCATAATCTTTGTATAGTTTGACTTGATAACCAATCCATTTTCTATCTGAAATTGAACATAATACATGCCATGAAAGTGGAACCATATCCATCAGGATTAATCTGAGTTAATTTTTTTAATCCGAGTTAAATTTTTGGATTAATCAGTTAATTTTGCCAGCACTAAAAAAAACAAACAAACAAAAAAATATATATATATATATATATATTAAAATGTGACGAAGCCTTGTTTATCACTACTTTAACGGCAACTTTAGTGATGAAGATGGATCATAACATCTGCTGAAAAGAAGTATTCTGTTAACTTACAGATCAGCTGATTGGTTAAGGCAACGCTCTGTTTCACTTTTGCTTGACAGCGATCTGTTATACTTAACAATGGTCCGTTATTAAAAATGATCAGACCGTAGAACGTTTGAAAGTCACATTGAAGTGAATGGAGTATTCTACAGCATTATAAAACAGTATGTTTATTTAAGTTTTTCAAGGAAGTTATAGACAAGTAAAAAAACAAAAAGAAACAGACATGATTAAAAAGAATTACAGGATTGAAATTCTACAGCATTATAAAGAGACATATAATAATTAATGTGCATGAAGACCTAAATTATTGGATCCGTGTGGATGGAAATATTGTTGGTACATGATATCTATAGTTTTCTTAATAGTTTCTCAAAGTTGAGGAGGCATGCTTGGAAGGCTGCTTTTTCGAGCATTCCACATCATCTTTTGCCAAGTAGGCCTACTGTTCTAATGTCAAGCATCCTTCTAAATTCTAGCGAGGACAGAGGCCTTTGTTCATAGATTTTTCAAGGATGCACTGATGGAACCTCGTTTTTGAAGTGTATGACTTCCAAGGCGAGTGTGCTGCCTAGGAAGCATTCTTGACTTTGAGAAACACTCACTGTTCCAGGTCCATTGACCGTTAAGTAATATATTAACATCCTCGCTCCATTTGTTTCCATGGATAGGGTTTGGGAGCCCTTGCTATGCAGAGTTATCAACAGAGGAACCTGTCATCTGTTTCATCAGTCAAAGCACGGATTGCAGGTTTTGCTGCCGCTTTTCTGGTTGTAGCTTTGGCAGTTCCATCCGTACTGATTGGAGCAGTGGCTGCATCCACAGGTTTGGACTTTTCTCTTCAGAATGAGAGCTATACTGTAACACTTCCACACTTTCAATAGAAATGGCAGTAGTGAAGAAACTAGAGAATGTGATTCCCAGGAAATTACAAATGCATTAACATACATCTTCATTATAATATTGATAGCCAAATTTTTACGTAGTATTACAATGGTAGCAACCGGACTGTCTACTATTCAAGGTACTTGAAGTGGTTGCTAGGCAGTTGCTTGGGTAGTTACGGTGGTTGCTATAGTATTGTAATGGCAAGTTCACATTACACGATTTTAGAGATGATTCTGAGGTTGCAGGGTCGATTGCAAATCACAGGTAGTCGTGGGGAAACTCAGCAGTAGATCTGCGAGCGCAAGTCATCATGTGTGAATTACTCTCTGACACAATTTAGGGCAATCGAGGGCTTGGCGCTAGTTTTCGGGGGACACCTAGTGTAATGGAGGCCAGCTAGCTCGGCGGTAGTACGTGTAAATCCTCATCATCCAATTCCATGGGCACTTCTAACATGCTGAGTTAGAGGCTTGGGCTTTTAGCTCAGTTGGTTAGAGCGTTCCACTCCCATGCCGGGAGTTTGTAGCTTGCGGGGTGGCGGGTTTGAGACTTGTGTGCGGTGCGGACCGCCACAGGCTACATTGGTGCCGTGACCCGGATGGGAGTGAGGATTTGGAGGGTGAGTGTAACGGAGGTCAGCTAGCTCGGCAGTAGTACGTTTAAATCCTCATCACCCAATTCCATGGGCGCTTCTAACACACGGAGTTAGAAGCTGGGGCTTTTAGCTCAGTTGGTTAGAGTGCTCCACTCCCACGCCGGGAGTTTGTAGTTTGCGGGGTGGCGGGTTCGAGACCCGTGTGTGGTGCGGACCGTCACTGGCTACACTAGCATGCTAGATATTTGGAGAAGCCGCAAGTGATTCACAGGGCAACAGCCAATCAAGGAACATGACTCACGTTGCCGTCTTCAAATTTTCCAAACTCATCTTCCAAAAACCGTATTTAAAGTTACACTTTCTTCACCAAGCAATAGAGACAACAGAGACCGATAAGACACCTCGTGAATAATTCTAAAATACTTTTGCAACAGTAACAAGGTTGAAATAGTAGCTATCCAAAGATGAAAGCAGGCAAACAAATTCAGCAGACAAAGGTAGCCTGTATGTATTATGTAGAGGGCTATACGAACGTGGATACACTCAGCGCACCCTAGGCTCTGTCTATGCCAGGTCTTGTAGTTTGAGCACAGAGGTTGCAGATCAGCCTCGTGCCCGACTGTGAGACTCTCAATACTAAAAATCTGAGTCGCAAAACATGAACACTGGATAGCTCACAAATGTGTAGTGTGTTGTCCTGTTGTGGCTAATATCGGGTAATCTGAACCCGGCATAACAAAACCTTCAGTGAGGGAATATATGGGTCCCTAAACCCCCACCCTCAGGTAACCTGATACAGAGAAGACAGTCGGCGTGACACCAATATAAAAGAGTACAATACAGTTTTATCTATTAATTCATTAAAAACACTCTGACTCAGCACAGCAATATCAGTAATAAGCTAAGGGCACTGCAGGGTTAACCAATCACACACGTGCAAAACTGCAATTGATAGTTAAATAGTTGAGTAGTTTAGACAATGTTGTAGTGAGGACTTTTATTTTGAAACCGTTGTGGACCGAGGAAACACATTTATTCCAATGTTTGATTTGTCTTCACAGACTGGAATCAGACTGATTATGGCTACCCACCCCCATATGAACGCAAGGAGGCACATGCAATCCTACCTCTTTGCTTGAAGTATCTCTCACCCTCCTATGTCTCCATATTGGGGATGGGAGCAGTTACAGCTGCATCCATGTCTTCTGTAGATTCCTTCCTGCTTGCCTTCACTTCAATGTTCGCTTCCAACCTCTATAAGAACATTATCAGAAAACAGGTCTGTCTTTTTTTTTTTTTTTTTTTTTTTTTTTGGAATAATGCTGGGTTAGGCCTACCACTTATAAGCTATTATGAATAAATTAATACAGTAGAGTTGGGCAAATCTATTCCAACAATGAAATGGTAGATTTCTGATAATGATTAAACAACCTAGAGGTAAATGCTAAATGTAAGTCTTTTTGTGTGTGTGTGTGTTTTCTTGTTTGTGTGCTTGTATGGTGGGTTTTTTGTGTGTGTTTCTACAGGCTTCAGACAAGGAGCTTCAGTGGGTGATCCGAATATCTGTTGTTGTAGCTGGTGTGCTTGGCACAGCACTGACTTTCATCGACAACAGCATCATCGTATTTTTGATCTTGTCTTCAGATTTGGCATACTGTATCATCTTGCCCCAGTTAATTTGTGTCCTTTTTCTTGATAAAATTTCCAATGCTTATGGGGCTGTTGTTGGCTTTGTCTTCAGTATTCTCTTGAGAATTTTAAGTGGGGAGCGCCTTCTAGGCTTTCCACCAGTAATCTGCTATCCGGGTGGTGAAGTCATTGATGGTGTCTGTATTCAACCAGTCCCAATCCGAACAACAACTGCACTTTTTGCATTCTTCTGCATTCTTTTTTTCTCCTACCCCATTGGTCTCCTCTTTCGCCGTGAGATACTGCCTAAAAGGTGGGATGTATTTGGAGTTACCAAGGTCACAGTTTTGACGTCAGACAACCAAAATGCTGTGCTCACACCATTGACAAAAGGACATGAGCAGATGGCAATATCACCAGGCATGGAGATGGAATCAAAAAAGGTCAGAGATCAATGAAGTGAAAGTCAAGACCAAATTTGAAAGGATTGCGGCTGAACCTTGGTCTCAGATATAGTGTGAAAGAAGTGGTTAAGAGGTTAAAGCTGTATTCGGCAACCCTTTTAAAAATACATTTAGTAGAAATGTCATTGTAGCATGCCTTTGCACACCTGTTATTTACTGGGGTAGCTACCCTGGCTTTTTTATACAGTTGGATCTCTCTGAGTCATAAGCCCTATTCGCACGGGACTAGTTTAATGGGGGGACGTATAGTAATGTTGATTAACCAGACGACGTCTGGCATTAGAAATGACCAATTCGGACGGGACAAGAAATCCCAGTGATATTCATCTAACATGGGAGGAGTTGTTGGTTACGCATAGCCGTCACTGGTTGGTATGCACGTCTTCGTGTCACTTCCGTAAACACCATCTTTAAACATGGCGCCGATCAGGTCGAAGCAAGCGAAAGTCCCTACTTATTACCGAGGGTCGCATTCGCACGGGATTAGTATTACCTATGGTAGATTCTCCGGACCGTTTCACAGGAGGTAAAATTCTCGGCGAAGTTTACCAACATACTCCGCTATTTTTACTGACATGCCGAGCCGAGCATGTCAACTAGTGAGTGGGACTGAACCTCAAAACAACACAAGACCTAGGACCACAGATGTATAACTGCGCCACTCTCTTCTCGTGACAACAAATGACTGACAAGAGTGCCATGTGAGAGAAGCCCCATCACCAATCAGAAGTGAGGGGGGCGAACCCTTCTCTCCCTCTCCCTCCCCCCGTCTCCCACTCAGTGGAAATTGCGGCAAGGTCAGAATTAATATCAACAGTTTCTTCTGAAGCTAAAATGCTAAAATTTGACTGATGGCCTGAAATAGTCGTCATAATTAACTCAGCTGTGTCGTTAGATCAATTCATGTGCTTGGAATAGTGTCTTTAACACCACTGTCATCTTCTAAATGTCTTCATATCAGACGTGAAATAGTCTACAAAATTCCTCGATATTTCGCCGTCTCACAGAACGCCGTTTGTGCTACGAGCTGGTTACCTCACTCACGTCAGATCATGCACTACGTAACTTTCGTAAGGCACTTCCGCGCAACGATCTGATGTTGAAGCCCATCAGAGAGATTTCAAGCCATTATTCTCTAACCGGACCAATCAGGGACGCTAGCTGCTGTAGAGGGTGTGACGTAGCGAATAAGCAACTGTTTTGAATCCAACCAATCCAACAAACGTAACCAGCGTCATCGGTTGGTTTCGATGTGGTTGGCTGCAGTGTACGTCAATTAAATTGATGGACAAGCAGTTTGCCCAGTTAGATTCAAGGATTTCTGGCTCCTGAAATATCTCGTCTATCGCTGAATATCAGATGAACGCGCGTAGCGCTACATCTGACGTGAGTGAGGTAAACGAGCTGGAGGTAACTAGAGTGGCTAACTAGCGCCTTCCACACAAGTTCAGGGCTTTGCTATTTTTAGCGAACGTTCATGGAGACATTGTCGCCGGACTTGGCTTTATAATATCCTGCGGTAATCACGGAAACGGATTTTCTTTGTCCAATAGTTGAGGTTGTCCATTCGTCGTGAGTTAGTCAATTGAATCCGGAGAGCTATGCCACTGGTCGTATTTGAGAGTAGTGCTACGCATCCCCTATCCCCATATTGCTAGTATGGTCAGCAACCTACTGAACACATTAAAGCTGAATGATTTTGCAATCTTACCTTAATCAAAATCACTGAAGTAATCCATGTTATCAAGTAGCCTTGTGTGAAGTGAAAGGCATACCAGTGTACCAAAACAAACTTCGTTTTGAAGTCACATTATGCTAACGAGTCTGCTTCAGAACAGTAGCCACATATGTAAACCATACAAAGCCCCTCTCTGATTGGCCTATTTAATAGAAGAATAACATAACATATTTTATTGGTAGGCCTATTTATTCAGCTTATATTTTAGTGTGGGGAGACATTAGACTTCTCTTAAATTATTATTTTTTGACTACTAGTTTTATTTAAGGGAGAGAATGGGCTACTACAGGAGTTTAAAAGAACCCTAAAATAATAGGCTACTTTAAAGCAGAATTCAACCCTGAAACAACATTGTACCGGTAAACACTGTGTTTTACCATACATTTATGCATGACAGTGCTGCCATTTAATGTAATAACTCTATATTAAAAATAAATAAACCTTAAAAAAAAAAAACAATTTAAGGTGTTTTGCGCACCTGGGCCCATTTAAATACGTCATTAAAAAAATTCAATAATTATCGATATCGACCAATATACTGAGCCTATATCGTGATAGAGATTTCAGCCATATCGCCCATATAATATAATTCAAAATGCCTCTGGTTGCGCTTACACAAACTACGAAATTCACTTTTCCGCGCGCGCGCACGTCCGTGTACCCTTGTCACCTTTTTCACCCCTGACCAGTTTGCATGCCTGGACATGGCGCGTTCGGACGGGACTAAATTTCCCGGTTATCATTACTTTACCCCAGGTCCCCCCATTAAACTAGTCCCGTATGAATAGGGCTATAGACTATGTCAGTAGTGTAAAGCTTTTGTGGGTCTTACAGTAGCCGAATTTGTACTCTGAAATAAACCAGATGTCCACAATTGTAATCACAATTACATAAAATATCTTTACTTTCAAATGTGTCTCAAATGTTTCTTTTAAGTTCTCCTTTAAATCAAATGTTCACTCTTTAGCTTGGGTAATGAAGAGTTTGCCATTCAGCTGAACAAGGTGGATGAAGAGACACTCGACGATAGCGTTGCCAAGCCCACGGACAACAGGACTTGTTGGATTGTATCGCTGGAGATTTGCTATTCTTCAGAAAAGAACCTAGCCTACATTTTTGTTTGCTCTTATGAGTGAAGCGGCCAGACTAGTTTATAGTCACACCGCACACAAGCTACGGTAACAGGCCTGCAACAAGGGTGACTTTTTTATGCCTTTAATTCAATAGGTCAGTGAAGAGTGTCACAGGAAATGAGTGGGAGAGAGAGAAGGGTAAGGATTTAGAAATGCACGCAGAACACTGGTGACTGATGCCATGCTTGCCAGACATGTAGCTCCAATGGCATCCAAGCAACGTCTTCACTTAACAGCAAACTACTCGTTGTATACTTCAATAAACACAATATACACAGCAACTGATATAGTAGTTCTCAGTCCGAAAACTTCCATCAGTTAATATATTGCCATAGACTACAAATAGACATTAACTGCATAGTTTTTAAACATTGGCTACGGAGACAAACTAACCGCATGTACTCCACCATCTTCTTTTTCTCTCTCAACCCCACTCTCCTCTTTCTATAAGCTTTTCTCAGTTCAAAGGTCACTATTTGTACACTTAAATGTTTTCAACTTATTTTAACCTTAGTCTTCAACTATGAACTAAATCTATCTATGCTATTTATTACAATATTTATCACCTAAATTCCATAGGGCCACATCATGTTATTCTGTTATCATGTTTTTTTTTTGTTTGTTTGTTTTTTCTTTAAGTCTCAGATTTAGGTAAACTTGCTGAATATAGCTTTGAAAAGTGCTGTCAGAAGTGTGTTGACAGGTAGTAACCTCAATTACTCCAAGTGAAATTGCGATCTCCATGACAGGATAAAGGGATCAATGAATGTTATGTATCATGTGTACGTATATCACACGGGGCGGAATTTTCAGCTGGAGGCGGATTTTTTCTGTTGTTTCTTAATGGCAGGGAGCGTATTCCGCGCTGATTTTCCGCTGAGCGCGGAACACAGATTTTCCGCCGGTCCGCTGCAGGCGAACAGAATAGAACAAAATTCAACTCAGCGCGGAAAATCCGCGGACACGTCACTCAGGTATTGGCTAAATTCATGTCATTCTCGACACAGAAAACGCAAATATTCAAAACCTTCGTCATTAACAAACGTTTTTATGACATATCTAGAGAGATTTATATCTTTACTTTCAGAAACTTTGTTCATTCAGTCAATAGAAACTTTTGTTACTCAGTTTGCTTAGCGAAATGAGGGCTATGCTGAGCGGAGTGAACCTGTGGTTGTCTTCGCAATGGCAAACAAAATCCGCTCCTGAAAAAAATCAGCTCCTTTTATTTTCAATCTTCGTCTTCACCACCTTGCGGATTACACGCGGAAATTCCGCCCCGGTGTGATTGTGGCCTAAGGAAGAAACCTTGGGCAGATTTGATTGCCAAGGGTCATAGAGTGGAAGGGAGCGGGGGCAGGTAAGATGAGAAAGTGTGTTGTATATGGAAAGAGGACATGGTGATAGTGTTCTTTTGTATGTGGGGAGAGGGTATGGTGATCGGTAATGGTGGGTGGGCTGAATGTATGTTAAGAGACTGTCTGATGTGTGTGTAAGGGGCCATATGATGGCAAGGAGATGGGGTGGTGGTGTTGGGTTATTGTTGTTGTCCCGTGTTGTGCTGTATGGGTGAGGGAGGTGATGTAGTAACGTTACGTTCACCCTGTCCATTTCCGTTGACGGACAATAGGGTAGGTGTCTGACAGAGGGGGAGTCAATTCTCTCAATTCCGATTGGTTGGACGGATCCGTCGCCAGCTAAAAGTTGAACACTTTTCAAGTGCTGTTGGGACGGATGGACCCACAATGCATTTTGCGAAAACTCCATTCAAAGTCAATGAGATCCAACGATGGATGCAGTGTGTAAGCACCTTAATACTGTGTTTGATAGTAATAGTGTGTATATCTGTGTTTAAGGTTGATAGATTAGAACAGAGGTGCCTAATCAGTCGATCGCGGTCTACCAGTCGATTTGCGAAACGTCCCACGAAAAAAAAAAAAAAAAACCCCAGACATTCTGGTTTCATTTCATTTTGTTTTGGCCTTAGCAAGTGAATGACATAAGCGCAATCGACACAACTGCTCTAAGGTGTGTGTGTTCAAGCTGCAGTGTGTTGGTAAGAAGTGCTGAAGGTCAAGTGCGAGTGTGTGTGTGTGTGGTGCAGTGTGTTAGGATGTGTTCATGAGGATTGAATGAGTGCAAAGTCAGTATAGTGTGAGTCCAGAGGAAGTACCGTGTTATGAACCATAACGTCTCTACATCCATTATGAAGGCCTTCTACACTTCAGCCATATATTGCATTTTGCGCAGAACTGTTTTTTGTTTGTTTGTTTTTTTGTCAAATGATCCACTGTCCTGTCCCCTGTCCCTTCCACAATGCACTATACCCAGTAGTAAATGCACTTAGTTTAGGGCCGACCTCCTTGTCTTGAATGTCTTTTATATTGTTTATATCAGGGGTTCTCAAACTTTTTTGGGCCAGGGACCCCTCATGGAACCAAAGTTTTTTTTCGAGGATCCCTCTTGATCGCAAAAAAATTAATAACTATTCTTAAAGATGTAACAATTTTAAATAGGCATGTGAGTGCATGTGGCAAAATATGACAGTGCAGAAGTGGTTTTCTGTTGGTCTACTAATGCCCAAGGGAAGTAGTTGTATTTCTATCTCTGTAAGATAAGTTTATTTTTGTAGCAAACCTTTTTAGGACCCCCTGGCAATGTGCCAGGGAGCCCGCCCCCTGTTTGAAAAGCAATGGTTTATATAACACCACTTGATCCATGGTGAAACTGCATTTCGTCGCACTGTATTCAATGGCTGAAATGACAATACAAACCACAGACTTTTAAAGGTTTTCCATTGTCTTTTATCTTATGGTGTGTTTGTGTTTTTGTGCTGTTCTGTAATGTGTCTCTCAGCCCTTGTCTCTTGGGCTAATTATATGTTGTAAGACAAGCAACAATGACCACATGAATTTCCCCTGGTGGGATAATAAAGTTTACCTTGTACCTTGTACTTTGTACCTCGATGGTGAAATATTCTTTCATTACACTGTAAACACTCGAAGCTTTTGATTTGAATTAACAATACAACTTGATCTGTGACCAACCACACTTCCTGTGTTTTTATCAAAAGGAATTCAGAGAATGCAGGGGGTGTCTTCATGGTGTAGCTTGACTACATGATGCACTCGACCACCATTTGTGTCTCTGTGTTGAAGCAAGCAGGGTTCAAATCATGGCGCTTAATATCCCAGGTCTCATAGCCGTGATTGGCTTTTATGCTGTATTCCTGGCCATAGGAATATGGGCGTCCAAGAGGGCTAATGCGAAGAAGACCACTGGGACGGTCACAGAAGTGGCTCTTCTAGGAGAGCGCTCCATAAATCTGGTTGTGGGGATTTTCACAATGACTGGTGAGTGAAGTGTCAGCTGTCACAGTCCATGCTGCTTAACTTTAATTGTAGGACGATGACTGTGTTTACATGCAGGGGTTAAAGTGCATGTAAACACAGTGAATTTAACCACTGTTTACATGGACATCAATATTCCGATTAATGATCATATTACCATATTGCGATTATGCTGTTTACATGAGCGACCAAAAGAATATTCTGTTCTTATCACCCGGTGGAATGGAATACTGTTTTCTGATTGGCAGGGTGTCCGTTGATTCTTGATAACAGGACACCTGAGGCATTGTTGTGTAAAAGTTTCACCAGCACCTTGTGGATCTTCTTTTATATGAAAATAGGGTAACACTTTATTTTAAGGTTCACATATTAGCCACTAATACATACCTAATTAATGCCTGTATTAGTGACTTGTAAGGCTTGTGTTAGGCAACATTAATCATTTGTTAAGCTGTATTCACAAATGTTTTGTTCATGACTAATTAGGCCTTTATTCTTGCTATAATCTTAATAATGCTTTAATAAGCCTTGATCTGTACTTACTAAGTAGTAGTGCCTACCAAAATAGAACATGTATAACCCGCAAGTATATGTCTGAATGAATCCAGAATATAGTTCAACGTCATTGTTGTGTTTCACTTCCCAGGTTGCTGTGTCAAACAGCACTTACCAACTGGGAGATTCTCAGCTAAGGAACTGGTTTCCACTTCAGAATGGCAGCCAGTCTCCCAGTTGTTAAGTGTTTGACACAGCAACCTATATCTGGACAAGACATGTGAACCTTGTTAACACAAGTACATAAAAGAAAGACTCAAATATTTTATGTACTTGTTTCCCTATTAATTGGAAAAAAAATTACGGAGTTTTGGGCCTCTAGAGTGACAAAAAAAAACACCAACTTTAAGGTAACTTATTGTTAATGGCTAATTAACAATGATACAGTTCAGTGTTTGGGGATTTGTTGGTAACTCTGAGGGGTCGTCTACACGGCAACGTTTTCCGGTATTTTTGTGTCATTTGGGCCTTTTATCCACATGGCAACGGCGTTCTGGGTGGGCTGAAACGATATTTTATCAGAACGGGCTCCAGAGTGGAGCGTTGCCGTTGCCACTCAGTTGCCCTTGTGCTGCCTTCTGGACGCACATCAGCCTTTTTTTGAAGTAAAGTAAGACGAGCACATAATTACTCATGAAAATTAATAAGGCATCATAACAGACACTAAGTAAAGTGGTATTTTCCGCCAGTATCAAAAGTTCAAAGAAAGTTATAATGCTTTGTGATACAAGTTATAAAGGTTTACATGATGACATTATAATGCCTCATGAGTACAGTCATAACATATAATCAGTTATGAATTCTAATGTCAGTAGTTATAAGTCTTTATGAATGCATTTATAATGCTCTATGAATACTTCATAGAAAGTGTTATCAGGTTTTCAATATGTTATCACTGTGATTGTTGTCATAGCATCCTGGGTTGGAGGAGCCTACATACTCGGTATTGCAGAAACAGTCTATGATCCAAAGAAGGGACTCATTTGGGCACAGATGCCATTGCAAGATTCATTCTCATTCATTGTTGGTAAGTGAGTCTGTTAAAATACATTACAGCAGTTAAGTATGGTAATACTATCATTTTGAGCCCTGGGCGGAAGTTTGAACACTCACAGACAGCATGGTGATATTGAGACAATTTTGATTTCTGATCAAAACCATCATTATGGTTGTGACAGAGCGGAGTCAGGCCGCTCGTCACAAAACCTGGCTTATTCCCGCCAGCCTGACGAACAATGGGACTTTGTTAATGACCGTGCATCTATAAATATGAACTGATATGGATTGAATAATATGACTTGTCTTAAGTAAAGGTTATTGTGCTATGTCTTGGTTATGCTGGTGAATAATAATGCATTGTTGAAATGTGTAATACACCGCGTCTTTACGACGCATTATTTGTGAATGGCGGGGCAGTGATTTGGTCAATGAAGCATAATAGCGCAACAGTTTCGCTTTCTAAGTGCGCACATTTAACATCTAAAAGATCGCTAAAACTGTATGTGTATGTGGTGCTTTGTGTAACCAAACTTACCTGGTCTTCTGTTGGTCTTCCGGGGTGCGGGGATCAAACCGAGGTACGAGAGGTGAAACCTTTTTATGGAGTTGCGAGTGCGCTCCCAGTGGGAAGCGCTTATTGTGACAGGGGTGTTTTTGATTATCTTTTCTTTTTGGGTTATTGCCTTATTTAAATGCTGTCATTCTATTCTCAGATGATGAAGAATATCTATATGCATGCGCAGTTGCAATGTATAGGTTGTAAACATAAGTCAATGTCCTAATTGATTGTTAACCGTGATTTGGTTGTGACCGATAGTATTTAATGTTACCGGGAGTAACAGTCGGGGTTCGCCTCTGACGTGAGAGGATGTAATGACGGTATGTTGTTATGTTAAGTTACCTAGTTTGTGGGCCTTGTCCCTGTTTACTTTATGTTTGATCAGTGTTTTGTTTGTTTAGTTTGTTTTTGTTAATTTGTTATGTTATACACCCGCCGGTGGCCTAAAAGTAAAATAAAAAGAAAGACGTCTGCAATATTCCGTTTCCTTGCCTGAGTCTACCATCCGCTGGACACACTCCGTTACATTTGGTGGCAGCGGCAAAGAACTACCAGTGTCCAAGACCAGGCAGGAAAAGGAAAGGTAAAGATGGGCCCAAAACCGGATAAAAAGAAAAAACAAGAAGCGGCAGAGACGAGTGGTAATGATGAGCAGGCGCAAAGCCAGGACAGTGAAGCCCTGCAAAATTTGCAAATAATGTTTGAACAATTTGTAGTTATGCAAAAAGAGCAAGAAGAACGATATGCTCAGAAATGGAGATCCGTGGTGCAGCAGTTCTCTCTCCTCCAAACGGAAATTATCCAAGAGAGGCAAGAGCGAGGGGGAGGACTGACGGTGTCGTCTGCGCCAGTGTCCAGGGCGCCGAGTCCAGCAAGGGGGATGCTGATGCAACCACCAGGCCTGGCGATGCGCTCGAGTGGAGCGGCAGCAGCGGCAACAGCGTTGGTGGGAGGAGCAGCAACCAGAGGGGCGCAAGCAGCGACTGCAGCGAGGGGGGCCCAAGCAGCAACAATGGCAGGGGTCCAAGTAGAAGCGGTAGCAGCAGGAGTGCAACTACCATCAACAGCAGTGGTGCCAGGAGCTCAACCACCACCAACGGCGGCAGCAGCAGCAATGGCCGGGGCTCAACCACCACCAACGGCGGCAGCAGCAGCAATGGCTAGGGCCCAACCACCACCAGCGGCAGCAGCGATGGCGGCAGGGGCCCAACCACAACCAGCAGCGGCAGCAGCAACGGCAGGGGCCCAACCACCACCACCAGCGGCGGCAGCAGCAGCAACGGCAGGGGCCCAACCACCACCACCAGCAGGAGTTATGGCGGCGGGGGTCCAACCACCACCAGCGGCAGCAGCAGCGGCGATGATGGGGGTCCAATCACCACCAGCAGCAGCGGCGGCGGCTGTAGGGGCCCAACCACCCACAACAACGACGGGTCCTGCAGCAGCAGCAGCAACAGTGGGGGGCCAAGCATCAGGAGGTGCAGCACCAGCCTCGAGGTCGACATATCCAGTGGCAGTGGCATGGCGGCCTGATCCAGAGGAACGGGATTATGTGCAGTTCACGGGCTGGAGAGGCCCAAAGATGCAGCGACTGGCAGAGGACGAGGACATCGAGCACTTCCTGGCAACTTTTGAAAGGATGGCGACCATCAGCCAGTGCCCACGGTCGCAATGGGCACTGAATCTTGTTCCACTGCTCACTGGGAAGGCAAGAGCAGCATATTTAGCAATGGATATTGCAGAGGCATGGGATTTTGACAAAGTCAAGCAGGCAATTCTGGAAAAATTCGAAATCCATCCTGAGACGTACAGACAGCGGTTTAGGAATTCTTCAGTCTTGCCTGGCGAAACACCTAAGGAACTATTCACCAGACTAAGGGAGCTGTTCAATAAGTGGGTGTGTCCCCAGGTGCACTCCAAGGAAGAAATGGGAGACCTACTGTTGCTTGAACAGTTTCTTCGAATGGTGAACAGTGATGTACGCCTGTGGATACGGGAACACAACCCCAGCTCAGCAAAGGAGGCCGTGCTTCTAGCAGAGGACTTTATTACAGCACGAAAAGGCCAAAGACCATACCAGCTGGGTGGGGTAAGAGAAACTCCTGTTACTAGACCTAGCAGACATGAGGGTGGGCAGGATTCTCACACGGGAACAAGAACTTTCAGACCAAGCACTGATGATGGGAAATGTTTCTACTGTGGGGAGGTAGGGCATATTAAAGTTAACTGTCCCCGTAGGAAACCCAAGAAAGCCCAGGTTGCTTATGTTCCTCAAGAGCAGGGAAAAACTGACTCCAATGGGTGGGAATCCATGACCACTGTTAAAGTGAATGGCAAGCAGCTTGAAGCACTGATAGACACAGGTAGCAGTCAAAGCCTGATTAGTGCAAAGTGTTTACCCCAAGAAAGCATCCAGACAGACAAGAAAGTAATAATTTGCTGTATTCATGGTGATGAAGTAGCTTACCCAATGGCTGATGTGTATTTGGAGGTAGAGGGAGTGTCCCATATGTTACAGTGGGAGTGGCAGAGAAGTTGCCCTACCAGGTAGTGTTGGGGAAGGATATCCCAGGGCTAACCTCTTTTGTTGAGTCAGAAAAGCACTGTAATATGGCAATCACACGAGCTCAAGCTAAGGCAGGGGCAGTGGATGAGGGTTGGAAAAACTTACCTTTTCCTGTGAAAGCTAAAAAATCTAAGAGCCAGAAAAGAAAGGAGAAGTGCCAAGGCACACAGCTAAAGGAGAGTGATCCACAGCCCAACCTAGACTTTGAGGGTGGTTTCACCATACCAGCCAACATTAAACTTACCCAGAGACAGGATGCATCACTACAGCCACTGTATAAAGACCTGGTGGAGGATAGTGAGGGTAATGCAGTCGGGCCCAAGTATAAGCTGTTGAAGGGTATACTCTACCGGCAGGGGGAAGAGGGAGAGCAGCTCGTACTACCACAGGAGTTGCGTCAGTTGGTCATGGAGATAGGTCATGGCAGTGGGTGGGGAGGCCATTTGGGCCAAAATAAGACCTGGGAAAGGATCGTTGACAGGTTTCACTGGCCCAACATGTACCTTGATGTAGTGAACTTTTGTAAGACCTGCCCCGAATGTCAGCTCACTGCACCCACTAAGAAAAGTGACCGAGTCCCATTAGTGCCCATGCCAGTGATAAAGGCCCCATTTGACAGGATTGCTATGGACATAGTTGGCCCTCTAGAACGTAGCCGAAAGGGAAACCGGTATATCCTGGTTATCATGGACTATGCAACAAGATACCCAGAGGCTTTTCCATTGAGGAATGTGCGGGCTAGACAAGTGGCCAATGCACTCCTCCAGCTAGTGTCCAGGGTGGGAGTTCCCAAAGAGGTGCTCACAGACCAAGGGACGAACTTCACTTCTAAGCTGATGAAGCAAGTCTACAAGTATCTGGGCATTAAAGGACTGAAAACCACTCCGTACCATCCTCAAACGGATGGTCTAGTGGAGCGGTTCAATAAGACTTTGAAAAGTATGCTCCGGAAATTCGTTTCGGAGACTGGATCGGACTGGGATGATTGGTTGCCCTACCTTCTCTTTGCTTATAGAGAAGTCCCCCAGGCCTCAACAGGTTTCTCACCCTTCGAGTTGCTGTACGGGAGAAGGGTGAGGGGACCGTTGGATGTTCTCAAGGAGGCCTGGGAGGGTGAGCGACCAGAGCAGAAAGTGAACATTTTGTCCTATGTTCTCAAGATGCGAGACCGCATGCAGCAGCTGACCGAGCTGGTGCAGGAAAACATGCAAGCAGCTCAGGCCAAGCAGAAAAGATGGTACGACAATGTGGCATCAGACAGATCCTTCACACCAGGCCAGAAGGTGTTGCTCTTGTTACCTACCTCTGAGAGCAGTCTACTGGCCAAGTGGCAGGGGCCTTTCGAGGTCCTCAGCCGGGTGGGTAAGGTCACGTACAACATCGCGATGCCAGGCAGAAAGAAAGAGCAGCAGACTTTCCACATCAACATGCTCAAAGAGTGGAAGGAAAGGGAATATCCAGTGGAGCAGCAGCTGTTCGCAAGGGCAGTGGAGGAAGAAGAGGACTGGGAGGAGCAATACTTTCCAGTGGCACAGCCCAAGGGGTCAGAGGTTGACCTGTCACATCTCTCCAGGGCCCAGCAGGGGGAGATAAAGGCCTGTATCCCTGCCGGGGTCCTCAGCGAGACTCCAGGCCAGACGAGCCTGGTGGAGCATCACATCCAGGTCAAGTCCTCTGCACCCATTAGACTCCCATGCTACCGCATTCCTGCTCAGCTCCTGCCCAAGATCAAGCAGGAGATTGATGCTATGCGGGACATGGGCGTCATAGAGCCGTCCACCAGTGAATGGTCCAGTCCTGTGGTTTTAGTGCCAAAGAAAGATGGGACATTGAGATTTTGCATGGACTTTCGGAAATTGAATGCCATATCTTCCTTTGACCCCTATCCAATGTCCAGGGTGGATGATTTAATCGACCGCCTGGGCAATGCCAAATTCCTCACAACTTTGGATTTAAGCAAAGGGTACTGGCAGGTGCCCATGGCGGAGGGCTCAAAAGAGCTTACCGCCTTCCGGACACCTTTTGGATTTTACCAGTTCGCCTACATGCCCTTTGGCCTGCAGGGGGCGCCTGCAACTTTCCAGCGTCTCATGGACCAGGTGCTAGAGGGCGCTAGAGATTATGCATCAGCATATATTGATGATGTGGTGATCCATAGTCAGACCTGGGAGCAGCACCTGGTTCATGTGCGAGATGTGCTGGGTCGGCTGAAAAAGGCCGGTCTGACTGTCAACCCCCAGAAGTGTGCCTTAGCCCAGTCAGAGGTACACTATCTGGGTTACGTCATTGGTGGGGGAGCCATCAAGCCGCAAGTGGGGAAAGGTCAGTGCTATCCTGGACACGCCCATGCCAACCACCAAGCGCCAAGTCCGGTCCTTCCTGGGCATGGTGGGGTGGTATAGGCGCTTCATTCCACAGTTCTCCAGCAGGGCGGCAGCACTGATCGACCTCACTCGCAAATCCAGCCCCAATCGGGTACATTGGACGGACCAATGTGCCAAAGCCTTTGATGATCTGCGGAGCTGTTTGACCAAAAGCCCAATCCTGCAGAGCCCAGACTTCACCAAGCCTTTCACGGTGCAGACTGATGCATCAGGGGTTGGTCTGGGTGCTGTCCTGTTGCAGGGAGACCCGGGGGAGCAGAAACCGGTGGTCTTCCTCAGCAGGAAGTTGTTTCCGCGAGAGCAGAGGTACTCCACCATTGAGAAAGAGTGCCTGGCAATTAAGTGGGCACTCGACTCACTGAGGTATTATCTGGTGGGAAAGGACTTTATACTGGAGACTGACCATCGGGCCCTTCAGTGGCTTGATCGCATGAAAGACACAAACTCAAGGGTAACCAGATGGTACCTGTCCATGCAACCGTACAGGTTTGAGGTGCGGTACAGGGCAGGGCCAGAAAATGTGACTGCGGACTTTCTCTCTAGGGTCTTCGAGACCGAAGACTCTTAAGGGGGGGGAAATGTGACAGAGCGGAGTCAGGCCGCTCGTCACAAAACCTGGCTTATTCCCGCCAGCCTGACGAACAATGGGACTTTGTTAATGACCGTGCATCTATAAATATGAACTGATATGGATTGAATAATATGACTTGTCTTAAGTAAAGGTTATTGTGCTATGTCTTGGTTATGCTGGTGAATAATAATGCATTGTTGAAATGTGTAATACACCGCGTCTTTACGACGCATTATTTGTGAATGGCGGGGCAGTGATTTGGTCAATGAAGCATAATAGCGCAACAGTTTCGCTTTCTAAGTGCGCACATTTAACATCTAAAAGATCGCTAAAACTGTATGTGTATGTGGTGCTTTGTGTAACCAAACTTACCTGGTCTTCTGTTGGTCTTCCGGGGTGCGGGGATCAAACCGAGGTACGAGAGGTGAAACCTTTTTATGGAGTTGCGAGTGCGCTCCCAGTGGGAAGCGCTTATTGTGACAGGGGTGTTTTTGATTATCTTTTCTTTTTGGGTTATTGCCTTATTTAAATGCTGTCATTCTATTCTCAGATGATGAAGAATATCTATATGCATGCGCAGTTGCAATGTATAGGTTGTAAACATAAGTCAATGTCCTAATTGATTGTTAACCGTGATTTGGTTGTGACCGATAGTATTTAATGTTACCGGGAGTAACAGTCGGGGTTCGCCTCTGACGTGAGAGGATGTAATGACGGTATGTTGTTATGTTAAGTTACCTAGTTTGTGGGCCTTGTCCCTGTTTACTTTATGTTTGATCAGTGTTTTGTTTGTTTAGTTTGTTTTTGTTAATTTGTTATGTTATACACCCGCCGGTGGCCTAAAAGTAAAATAAAAAAGAAAGACGTCTGCAATATTCCGTTTCCTTGCCTGAGTCTACCATCCGCTGGACACACTCCGTTACAATGGTTGACATCGAAATCTCCATGGTAGATCAACATTAATCTGTATGTGTGTAGTCTTCAATCTTTAACTGCTGGCTCAGTGGTTTTTTTTGGTTGTTTGTTTGTTTGTTTGTTTGTTTTTTTCCCTTGTTGTTGTCTTGTTTTTCTGTAAATGTTTGGGTGGGGGTGGGGGGGTCTGTGTTTTTCTTTGATGTTGTTTCCTCTTTTGAGGCCCTTTTTACAAAATTCAGAGGGCAAATGCACTTTATTTCTACTGTATTGCCTGTATTACCTTGCAACGTCCTCTTAATAAATATTATTGAAAAAAAAACATTAATCTGTATGTTGAAAAAGTAACATTGAGTAGATGTAGTGTCAATGTCTGTATGCTGTCGGTGGCTGTTAGGGTTCCGGTCAATAAATGAACTTTTTTTACAATGGGTAAAGCGAGAGCAGGGCTGGACAGGAACCAAAAAGGGTCCTTGCATTTTTGGCTATGATTCACCTTATTGCTTTTGTTCAATAAGCTTCATGGCAGGTAAAAACGCTGTAAGTTGGACACTGCATGAATATGAGAGATTTAATTGAACTAGCCCAATATCCATCAAGAAAATTATGAGTATGAGTGTTATGGAATGTAATTGCGCCACCTGTTGGTGGCTCGCGTAACCATTAGTTGAGCACTTCAGTTGATGTTCACATGTGTGCAGCACGCCATTAAATCTTGTGCTGATCTGAAACAGTGACTCCTGCTTCGTGTGTCCCATTACACACTCCCAAACATGGTGTCAGAAGCTTGGGAAAGTTAGTGAGAACTTAACTTGACGCAAGTTTCTTCTAGTTCGACGTTAACAGATAAACGGAGCGAAAATGGCTGCCAACCTGAACGCGATTCCACCTCCAGCTGAGATGAAGCTCTCCGGGGATGTTGCCGCTAACTGGGACACGTTCAAGGAAGATTTTCAAGACTACATGTTAGCATCTGGACTCGGTGAAAAAACGGCGGAGGTAAAAGCAGCTACACTGAGAAGGGTAATGGGCAGTGAATGCAGGCATATCTATAAACACAACTTGCACTTAAATGCAGGCGAAGAGAAAGATATTGAAGCCATTCTGAAAGCCTTGGAAGAGTATTTCAAACCTGCAAAAAATGTTATATTTGAGCGTTTTGTTTTTGGAAGTTTAAAACAAGAGGAGGGAGAACTGATAGATGCATATGTGACTAGGCTGAGAGAAAAGGCTGCTACCTGCAACTATGGTCCATTAAAGGAGGAACTTATAAGGGACAGGCTAGTCCTTGGCATAGCAGATGAAGGCACGCGCCGCAGGCTTTTGAGAGAAAAAAACCTTACCCTTGTCTCAGCTATTGATATGTGCCGGGCTGCCGAGCTTACAGATGCACGTATGAGGGCATTAGTCCAGAAACCTGAGGACGCAATCAATGCTACAGACACAAGGCAGCCTGCACGCAACTCACACACGTTCACCAAGCCATGGGCCAAAGAGACAGGAGTGAGCTGCAAATATTGTGGTCACCAGCATAAGGCAGGGAGAGACGCATGTCCTGCATTTGGAAAGGCCTGTCGCCATTGTGGAACACTTAACCATTTTGCCAGTGTGTGTCTAAAAAACAGTCTGGACAGCCTCGCCTAAATGTAGTGGACACTGTAGCAGACACATTGCAGAACAATGAGGAAGAAGCGTTCCTGTATATGA
The DNA here is from genome assembly GCA_027497455.2 of Sardinella longiceps. Classification (NCBI taxonomy): domain Eukaryota; kingdom Metazoa; phylum Chordata; class Actinopteri; order Clupeiformes; family Clupeidae; genus Sardinella; species Sardinella longiceps. Next base: position 5,513,699 of record JAODXP020000021.1, read on the forward strand.
CTGCAGCAGCTACGACAAATACACAGCAAGGAAAGAAGTGGTTTGTGAATCTGAGAATGAACAGTGTTAGACTGAAATGTCAGTTGGACTCTGGAGCTACTTGTAATGTCATGAGCCTCAAAGAGAAGATGAGAGTGGCGCCGAAAGGGAGACTAGCACCTAGCCACACTAGGCTGAAGCTTTACTCAGGTGAGGCCATGACTTCACTAGGACTGTTCAGAACCTGTTGCTCAATAAAAGGACAGACTTACCCATTAGACTTTGAGATCGTGGAGACAAACCAGTATCCATTGCTGTCGGGCTCAACATGCGAACGCCTGGGTCTGATGCACTTCACCATACCCGAGGAGCTCCATAAGGTGGAATGCATTGTTCCAGGATCTCTCACAAGGCAGCAGCTCACCAGCAGGTATGAAGATGTCTTCACCTCACCCATTGAGTCATTACCTGGTGAAGTCCACTTTGACTTAAATGAGTCAGTGACACCAGTTCAGTGTCCACCACGCAATGTCCCGATAGCCCTCAAAACAGCTGTAAAAGCAGAACTGGATAGACATGAGCGAGAGGGTCACTTAACCTCTGTGTCAGAGCCCACAGATTGGATTAGTAATATGGTAATCATTAAGAAACCAGATAAAATTCGAATTTGCATTGATCCAAAACCACTGAATAAAGCACTCAAGAGATCACACTACATCATGCCTACGCTAGACGATGTCCTCTATAAGCTGCCCAAAGCCCGCATATTCTCGCTAGTGGACGCTCGTGATGCTTTCTTGCAATGCAAGCTTGACAACGAAAGCAGCTTCTTAACAACATTCTGGACGCCATGGGGACGCAAACGCTGGCTTAAGCTCCCTTTCGGGGTTTCAGTGGCTCCTGAAGTGTATCAAAGGAAACAGCATGAGCTCCTCGCTGGCCTGAGTGGAGTGGAGCCGATTGCAGATGACATCTTGATTGTTGGCTGTGGCGACTCAGAAGACGAGGCTGTCAGGGACCATGACACCAAGCTACTTGCACTTATGGAGCGCTGCAGAGAAGTGCGTCTCAGGCTCAGTTTAAAGAAGCTGCAATTTAAGGTGAAGGAAGTGCGTTTCCATGGACATGTGCTGTCAGCAGAGGGCCTCAGACCAGACCCTGAGAAGGTCAGGGCAGTTCAGGCCATGCCAGTGCCAGTGGATGCCAAAGGCGTCCAGAGATTCATAGGGTTCATCACGTACCTTTCAAAGTTCATGCCGCAGCTGTCTGAGGTGTGTGAACCTTTGCGCAGGCTTCTAGACAAGGAAGTACCATGGCACTGGCTTCCGAAACATGATGCCGCAGTTGCAGAAATCAAGCGCTTAGTGTCAGTAGCACCAGTCCTGAAATATTATGATGTCAGCAAGCCAGTCACAGTGCAAAGTGATGCAAGCCAAAATGGTTTAGGATGCTGTCTCTTGCAAGATGGACAGCCGGTGGCATTCGCTTCCCGGGCACTAACACCAGCAGAGCACAATTATGCACAAATCGAAAAGGAGTGCCTTAGCATAGTCTTTGCCTGTCAGCGTTTTCATTACTACCTCTATGGAAGATGTGATGTGACAGTAGAAACTGACCACAAACCGCTCATTGCCATCTTTAACAAGCCGCTCCTCAGTGCCCCGAAGCGACTTCAAAGTATGCTGCTAACCCTTCAGGGCTACTGCCTGAGTGTGGTGTACAAACCAGGTCCGGAGATGTATCTCAGTGACACGCTGAGCAGAGCCACGACACCCCCACATAGTTCAGACCTGCCCTACATACGCCATTCTGTATGCCTGGTAGGACAGCAGGAGCAGTTGGAGGCTGAACAGGTGAATCAAGCTGATTACCTCGATGTCACAAGTCAGCGCTTGGCCCAGATCAAACAGTATACAGAGACTGACGAACACCTTCAGGCCCTCATGTCAGTTGTGTTGGGGGGCTGGCCAGACCAGAGAGGACACACGCCAATAGCCATCAGAGAATACTGGGCCTTCAGGGACGAAGTAAGCGTGCAGAATGGGGTCCTCTTCAAAAGTGACAGGGTCATCATCCCTAAGCAGCTTCGTCCTGAAATGTTGAGACGTATTCACTGGAGCCACATTGGAGCAGAGGCCTGTTACAGACAGGCGCGCCAAACACTCTTCTGGCCTAACATGCAAGGGGAGATCAAAGACTTTGTAGGCCAGTGTGCTATATGCAATGAGTACGCACATGACCAGCAAAAAGAGACAATGATGTCACATCCCCTCCCAAAGCGCCCCTGGCAGATTGTAAGCATGGATCTGTTCAACTTTGCAGGGAAAGATTTCTTACTCATCGTGGACCACTACTCAGACTTCTGGGAAATAGAGCACCTTCCTGACCTGTGTGCTGAAACTACCATCAGAAGATGCAAGGCCCAATTTGCCAGGTATGGACAACCTGATCGTGTGATCACAGACTGTGGTTCACAGTTTGATTGTGGCCTTTTCCGCCAGTTTGCCCGAGATTGGGGTTTTGAACACATCACTTCTTCCCCACGTCACTCAAAGGCAAATGGCAAGGCTGAATCCGCGGTGAAGATTGCAAAAAGCATCTGTAAGCGTGCTAGGCGAGCAGGTGATGACCCGTGGAGAGAAATCCTGCTTTGGAGAAACACGCCTACAGTAGGCATGGATAGCAGTCCAGCACAGCGGCTCATGGCACGCCGACTTAAGACACCTCTGCCAGTGTCTGACTCGCTCCTTGAGCCATTCGTTGTGGCTGGCATACCTGAGAAAATACAGTGCAAAAGACAAGTGGCTAAACACTACTATGACAGATCGGCAAGGGACCTGCCAGAGTTGCAGATAGGACAGGGGGTCAGGATGAAGCCCCTTCCAGGCGACAGGACCGGGATATGGCGGCGTGGCACATGTCTTCAGCAGGTGGCACCACGTTCATACATTGTGGAAGTGGACGGATCCACATATCGCCGGAACCGGGTTGACTTGCGGCCAGCGGAGCCCACCCCACCTGAGATCCGTGTGCAGCCGGAACATGCCACCGCCGCTGACTCATCCGCCGAAAGCAGCACACCTACTCTGGAAGACAGGGTGGAACCTATCAGCATGCCGGAAAACCTGGCGGCATATCGTCAGCCGGCTACTGAGGCTATGGGCCATGCAAGTCTCAGCCCAGCACGGGCGCCTGTGCAGCCTGTGGGCCACACAAAGAGTGGCAGACTCATCAGGCCGCCAGAGAGACTCAATTTGTGACATTACACACACACACAGACATTCAAAAAAAAAAAAAGAAAAAAAGAAAAAAAAGAAAGGAGGAGACAAACAAAATGTATTCACCAGTGTCATGTTAATGGTTGCCCATGAGTGGGGAACATTTAGGTTAGGTTAATACAGGAGTTCCATTCTGTAATGTTGAAATGTTTAATTAAGTACAAGTAAAGTTCAAAAGAAACTTCTTTTATTAAAAAAAAGGGGAGATGTTATGGAATGTAATTGCGCCACCTGTTGGTGGCTCGCGTAACCATTAGTTGAGCACTTCAGTTGATGTTCACATGTGTGCAGCACGCCATTAAATCTTGTGCTGATCTGAAACAGTGACTCCTGCTTCGTGTGTCCCATTACACACTCCCAAACAACGAGCGCCCTGAACCATAAATGACTGCGGGCCCACCGGGCATTGCTCTGTATGCCCTTCGGCCAATCCATGCCTGGGTGAGAACATACTTTACCTGAACGTGTGCATGATTACCAAATTAACATGTAGTAGAATATGGAGTGAAGGAAATGGATTTCTCCTCTGCACTAATCAACAAAGTCATGTTTTAATCATAGACATGTTTTCCTCCAATTCCTTTCATTTGCTCTTTCTCCACAGGCGCGTCAATTTTTGCGAAACCAATGAGAGAGAGGAAGTATGTGACTGTGATTGACCCATTTGAGATCAAATATGGCAAAACTATGGCTGTTCTAATATCCATTCCTGCCCTCATTGGAGAATTGCTTTGTGTGACGTGTTCTCTCACATCTTTGGGTAAAGTAACCTTTTACAATCCACAGCCTCTATGGAAAACATATAAAGGGATATTCCACCTTTTATGAAAGTGGGTTATTCAACCTCTTCTCGGGAGTTAAATATGTGGGTAAAGCAAGTCTGGCAAATCTAATTTTAGCCACTCAATGGCTACTTTCTTTTCTACTTAAAGCTAAAATTAGGGGTTGCCAGACTAGAAAAACGTATGCTTTACGAGCAAAATGCTTTTACCCACATATTATGTAACTAAGATCAGAGGGTGAATAACCAATTTTCATAAAAAGGTGGAATATCCCTTTTAAACATTACATCTGACTTTAATGTTTATGATACATCAAACATTCAAAACTTGCGTGTTTGGAATGTCTTTGGTACAGTATCTGCAAACATTTGTGCTGGCTTCTGTAAGTAACTTTTCTGAATACTCTTTCCTTATTCCTAGGTGGAATGATGAGTGCAATGCTTGAGCTCCAGCAAGTCTACTCTGTGGTGATATCCGCATCTGTAGCAGTTACCTACACTCTCCTTGGGGGCTTGTACTCAGTAGCCTACACAGATGTCTTCCAGTTAATCTTTATCTTCATTGGTCTGGTGAGTCATTACCATCAGTGTTATTGCTATTGTTATGGTGCAAAGTACAGTCTGAGAACAGAGAAGAATTGGTTATACTTTATTTGAAAGTACCGTCATAAGACTGGCATGACACTGTCATTAACTATGACATGACGTTGTCATGAATCTGTCATAAACTTTGTACACCTGTCATGACTTCTGTCATTAAAGGAATATACCGGAGTGAATTCAAGCATAGCCCTTATGAAAGAGCTGTGCTAAATGCGCTAGTTAGCGAGTGGAACAAAATAATTTGGTACAGCACAGACCGAACGCAGAAGCGAACAGACACTTTACACTGAATCAATGGGACCTGACTGTTGGAAACCAAAAGTAAGATCTGAGGTTACATTGACTCAATGTTACGTGTTTTGCGTTCGCGTTAGGTCTATGCTGTTCGAAATTCTTTCATTTCATGCGAAATATATTACTGTTAGAAGGCTCGTGCAGCAGGGCTATGCTTAAACTTACTCCGGTATATTCCTTTAAGTGTCACCAGGTATTTGTCAGGGTTAGGGTCAGGTCAGTAGTCATAGTTAATGACTGTCATGTCAATCTTATGACGGTACCTTCAAATAAAGAGTTACTGAATAATTTAATAGGGGAGAATGTACACTGTCAGAAAACATCTGGGTGGTACTGAGGGCGTAGGGGAGACTGAGGGGTACTGTGCACGCAGTGACGTAAAATTCCTCTGCTGGATTTAGTTTTTTCGAGGATGATCACTCATTGAGAGTAGTTGTAAAGGAAATCTGAACTGTTCAACTCAAATGCTAAACTCTATCACCACACATTGAATGGCCTTGAATAATCAATTGAACCATGTTATGGCTGATGTTCTGATTCGTTCTTTGGTTATCCTTCCACATTCTCCTCAAGGGGGTCTGTGTTCCGTTCATCTTCTTGAATCCCCTCTCTCTTGACATCAGCAGCACAGCCTTCAATTCCACCTACCAGCCACCCTGGATTGGTCAGCTGCAGACCAAAGACATCCCTGAGATGTTAGATGACTGGCTCACACTGGTAAGTTCAAAATTATGCTGAATGGATACACAGTAAAAAGAAGAAATGACTATGGACTATGGCCATAGATTTAAAACTGTAATCTGCAGCTCTTTTAAAGGAATAGTTCCCCTCTTTATGAAAATTGGTTTTTCACCCCCTTACCTGGAGTTACATATTTGGGTAAAAGCATTTTGGTCTCAGTGCTGGCGTTTTCCTATTATGGCATCCCCAATTTTCCCCATTTTTTCGCTTTAGCTTAGCATAAGCGCTGGAATGTAATATTGCCAGATAGCAACTCTTTGGCAACTTTACTTTCCAGTGCCTATGCTAATCTAAAGGTAAAATTGGGGTTGCCAGACTAGGACAAGAAAGTCATAGAATTGTCACATTATTCTGGTAGTACATGAAAAAGGCTATTTAGGAAAGAAACACATATTCTCTAGCTCCATCTAAACTGTGTAATCATCGTTGCAAAAATCCAGTGCTCCCTGTAGTCTTCCACCAATCAGCTTCGGAGGGAGGGACAAGCCGGTGACAACGTGCTACAGCGAGGAGGGGGGGGGGGTGGCATGGAGGTATTAATAAACCTGGAGAAACATACCAAGTCCCGCCTCCCATTCATTCCAATGTGGAATGCTAGGCTAGTGAATTCATCCAAAATTGAACAAAATTTTCAGTTGTCAAGATGGTGTTTCATGGAGCTCACTTCCGACTCCATTTCATTAGGCCAATGGAGATGAGGGCGGCACACACCTGATGTGCACAGGGAGCTTGTTAGCATTACTTGAAAGTGTAGCATTAACCAATCAGCATATGTCAAATATGATGTAATTTCTGGAAAATGGCGACGAGGAAGTGCAATGCTAATTGGCGAAGCCAATAGCCAATAAGAAAGTATGGATTAGGCATTAATTCATTTACATGAAGACCTAAGACCTAAATTATTGGTCAGTGTGGATGGAGATATCTTTATATTGTAGTTACAGTTATCTTAGTAGTTATTGTTCAGGTCCATTGACTGTTACTAAGCAATATATTAACATCCTCACTCCTGTCATTTCCATGGGTAGGGTTTGGGAGCCCTTGCTATGCAGAGTTATCAGCAGAGGAACCTGTCATCAGCTTCAGCAGTCAAAGCACAGATTGCAGGTTTTGCTGCAGCTTTTCTGGTTGTAGTTTTGGCAGTTCCATCCATACTGATTGGAGCAGTGGCTGCATCAACAGGTTTGGACTTTTCTCTTCCCAATAAGAGCTATACGGTTTGATTTGTTTAGTATTGATATTTTATATGAAATGTGCATTTTTCTGAAGGAAAATAATTGCTCATATATGTAACATGTAACACTTTCACAATTACAAACAACAAGGAGTAGTGAAGAAACTAGAGGATGTGATTCCTGGGAAATTACAAATGCATTAACATATAACTGCATTATAATACTATTAGCCCTGTACAAGGTACTTGAAGTGGTTGCTAGGCAGATGCTTGGGTAGTTATGGTGGTCGCTATAGTATGTTGGATGTAAACATATTGGTCACTGTATTGGTTGCTATGTTGCAGGAGTGAAATTTTGCTAAGCAGTTGTTTGGTGAGTTATGGTGGTTCCTAGGTTAATCATGTTGATGGCTTTCTCTGTTGGTGGCTAGTTTACAACTCTGGAATGGTTGTTAGGCCGTTGCTAGGAAACTTGAGGTGGTCGCTAAGCAGTTCCTAGGGTAGTTATGGTGGTTGCTAAGTTGCAACAGCTAAGCGGGGGTGGCAGTTGAAGACATTGAACAGTTAAACAGTTGAGTAGTTAAAACCACCTACATTGAATTATTGTAGTGAGGAGGACTTTTATTTTAAAATCATTGTGGACCTAGAAAACACTCACTCCGCATTTATTCCTACTGTATGTTTGATATGTCATTATGTATGTCCACAGACTGGAATCAGACCGATTATGGCTACCCACCTCCGTATGAACGCGACGAGTCACATGCAATCCTGCCTATTTGCTTGAAGTATCTCTCGCCCTTCTACGTCTCCATCTTTGGGATTGGAGCACTTACAGCAGCTTCCATGTCCTCTGTAGATGCCTTCCTCCTTTCCTTCAGTTCAATGTTCACCACAAACCTGTATAAGAACCTCATCAGAAAACAGGTTTGTTTTTATTTTGTAAAAATGCTGGGTTACCACTTAAAAGCTATTATAAATAAAGCATTGGGCACATCTATTTCAACAATTAAACAGTAAATTTATTAATACAACATACACTGTAAAAAGTCTAACAATAGGATTACTCAATTTTTTTGGTGCAACAATATTACACTGAAAAAAATTGAGTAGACTCAAACCAGATGAAAATGAGTAGAAGAGATCAATACCATGAAGTCACTCTAATTGATATTCATGAACAATCTTACTCTGGAAAAAAAAAACTTTGGACATTTGATGTCAATTTGACTGCAAGGTATTGGATGTCCCAGAATGCCACAGTCCTGACCAAATGTTTGTAATCACATATTATTCCTTGCTTGAAATATTTTTCAAGCAAGGCTATACATGTCATTGTGCACCTTGCAGTTGTATCAAGGTATCAATGTATGTATGAATATGTATCGATATTGATGATTTCACAAACCATCAAAGAGATGACTATCCCCAACATCTTAGTCTGGATTGCAAACAGAATAGAGGCTTTTTAAAATCATTTTGGAATGTCATTCATTCACATCACTCATCTTCATTGTAATGAGTCATATTCCATATTATGTAATTAGTTCACGCTATCGACCAGAATTCATAATAAACTAACCTCACAAGATCAGTTTATTTGTGGCTTCCCTTTCAAGTGAGGGGAGACACGTGCACAAATGAGCAAAGACCCAACTTGGTGTGACACCTGACCATGAGCAGTCAACTTCACATTGAGCTCAAGAGAAAGTGATATTATGATTCCAAATTCACCTTCATATTTTGAGAACAGGCTTCTTAATTATCCTTACCATACCCTGAGAATCAACAAATGATTTTAGCTGTATCCGAAGCCTGAACTTGGCATACATTTTCAATCTTGCCTACATTTGAGAAACCACATTGAACAGACAAAAAGATAAATTAATATTTCAAGTTGATATTTAGGCTACCCATAATGCTTGGAGGCAACTCAAAACCACTCTGTCATTGAACTGTGACTGCATGTGACCAATTAAAAAGTACATTTTCTTTACTTAATTTTCTCAGTCTTTGTGGATTGTGAAAAAAAATATTTTGAATAGGTTAATAACTCTGTCATAGAACTGTGACTGCAAGTGACCAATAAAAAAAAAATGATTTACTTAATTTCCTCAGTCTTTGTGGATTGGGAAAAAAAAAATGATTTTGAATAGGTGAATATCACAGTTTTTGGAACTGATTGTTTTAAGTATATCTTTACTTGAAATTTGCTGTAGGGGATTGCCAAAAATATGAAGGGTATATTACAAATATAATCATGCATGGATTTTAACAAGATTACTTAAGTACATCTATCGAAAAAATACTTTGTATGACGTTACTCAATTTTATTGATGTAGTGTATCTTTTGTTATTGTGATATTTAAGAGGCAGCCAAATTACTTTTTAGAGTGTAGAGGTCAATGCTAAATGTAAATCTGTGTGTGTGTGTGTGTGTGTGTGTGTGTGTGTGTGTGTGTGTGTGTGTGTGTGTGTTTTCTTGTTTGTTTGTGTGCTTGTATGGCGATTTTTGTGTGTTTCTTCAGGCTTCAGACAAGGAGCTTCAGTGGGTGATCCGAATATCTCTTGTTGTAGCTGGTGTACTTGGTGCATCACTGACTTCCATCGACAACAGCATTGTGGTATTTTTGATCTTGTCTTCAGATTTGGCATACTGTATAGTCTTGCCGCAGTTCATTTGTGTCCTTTTTCTTGATAAAATTTCGAATAGTTATGGGGCTGTTATTGGGTTTGTCTTCAGCATTTTCTTGAGGTTGTTAAGTGGGGAGCCCTTTCTAGACTTTCCACCAGTAATCCGCTATCCGGGTGGTGAAGTAGTTGATGGTGTCTATATTCAACCAGTCCCTGTCCGAACAGTAACTGCAATTTTTGCATTCTGCTGCATTCTTTTTTTCTCCTACACCATTGGTTTCCTCTTTCACCGTGAGATACTGCCTAAAAGGTGGGATGTATTTGGAATTACCAAGGTCACAGTTTTGACGTCAGACAACCAAAATGCTGTGCTCACACCATTGACAAATGGACATGAGCAGATGTCAATGTCACCAGTCATGGAGATGGAATCAAAAGAGGTCAGAGAACGGGGGCGCCGTGGCTCAGTGGGCTAGAGCGTCATATCATTACTCCGGGGACTGTGTTCGAGTCTGACCCGAGGTCATTTCCCGATCCCACCCCATCTTTCTCTCCCACTTGTTTCCTGTCCACCTCTATACTGTCCTATCTGATTAAAGGCAAAAAGCCCAAAAAAGAGGTCAGAGATCAATAAAGTGAAAGTCAAGACCAAATTTGAAATGAGAAGGGTGGAACTTTGGCCTCAGAATAAATCAATACTGTAGTGTGAAAGAAGGAGTTAAGAAGTGCCGTCAGATGTGTGTTTACATGAAGTAACCTCAATTAAGAGAAATGAACATTTCAGTGACATCAGGATATGAAGGAATCAATTCATTTTATTTGTCAAAACTTACTAGTGTAAAAAATGCAGTAAAATGATGTCTGGTGTACAGAAGTGCAGTAGGAAAGGCTGCGCCTCATGCCTAACAACACTAAAAACCAGCTAAAACCAGCATTACCATCGTCCTCTTAGGATGTACTTTATTATTGTATGTGTGAATATATGTGTTGTGTTTGCTTGTGTGTGGTACAGTGTTTTAGGATGTGTTCATGAGTGCTGAGGAATAGTGTGAATCCAGACGTATGTGTTATGAGTGCTGAAAAGTGAAAGTCTACATCCATTATGTAGGTCTTTTATACTTCAGGCATTTATTGCATTTTGACCAGAACTGTTTTTGTTTGCTTGCTTTGCTTGTTTGTTTTTTCAATATGAACATCTTCAATATTAAATATATTATTATATTAA
>JAODXP020000021.1:5524507-5717329 GCA_027497455.2 Sardinella longiceps
GTAGCTGCCTCACATGCTGTATGTTTTCAGCAAAAAGTAGCCTGGGTAACGGAAAGAGGGAATATGAGGGAAAGTTCACATAAAGTACTGTAGTTGGTATAGAAATTCTCTTTGTGCACATGCAGTTCCTATCATTTTACACAGAGATTAAGCAAACATCTGAGGTGAACAAAAAAGGCCTCTATGTGCTTCAAAGAGGCCATTCAGTCATGACAGACCCTGTGCAAAATATTATTCTTAGGGGTCCCGGGCTTTGGAAACCCATGAAAACAACTAGGCCATACCCTGGATATGAGCTCAGTAGAAATACAGAACTCATTTAGCATTTTAAACTGCCTGATTTATTTGAAAAAATGATTTCCATTATTCAGTTGAATTTATTTTATAACAAATTTATTGAGAGGAAAAACCCATTGAGATGGGACATCTCGTTTTCGATGGGACCTAAAAAGCAAACATACATCACAAACATACATTCATACAGACAGACAGACAGACAGACAGACAAACGCTCTCCTTCACCCCAAATACACCCAAATCCTCCACTATCCTCCACAAGGGTTAAACAGATAACAGTTAACATTTATCAGTTAGTGTCACATACATTTAAGAATCTGTAAAATAAGTAAATAAATAAATAAATAAATAGAGATTTGAAACAGTAAATAGGAAAACAAATAGAAAAAAACATGTAATTAAAATAATCATGAAAAAACCACACACTAGCCTAAATAAAATAAAGCTTTTAAGCCAGGGGTGCCCAAACTAAGTCAGGGGTCATTTGCAGCCCTTTGTTATTTTTCATTTGGCCCACCATGATGTCAAAAAAGGTAATTTGGACTATTGTTACACTAATATAATATTAATATTAGTAGTTCACTTGTATATAAGTTCACTTGTAATCTCATTTTTAAAGTTTGGCCACCCTTGTTTTAAGCCTGTTTCTTAACCTAATCTAATAGCCTGTGAGTACCCATGCTCTTTAGCGTGCACCATTTCATTTCACTCTTCAAAGCAGCATGACAACCATGGCTGATTTTCTCACCTGCTTTAGTTATCCAATCATAGAGCAAAGAGGGAGGAGCACGGTGCTCGATTTCATTTTACTTTCCATGGTAGCTCTTGCCAGGGCCATCGCAACAGGACAGGCAAACCAGGCAATTGCCTGGGAACTCAGGCTGAAAGGGGCCCCCAAGATTGACTGTTTAATCACTTTAGTAGTTTGATTGGTGGTGGTTTTCAATAAAAAATGACTTTAGACTGGAGTTAGGAAACTGTTCAATACAAATAATGACATTGAAGATGCTTGAAGATTATAACAATGTGGTTCATGTAGGTGTTCATGGATGGTGAAGGGCCCTCATGTCCTGTTTGCAAGGTAGTAGGCTACCTTGAAACAGCCATGGCTCTTGTATTGGCTCTGAGCTACGTACTGCCGCTATGACAGTCATTCGTAGCGCCCAATAAATGGCTCTGGACAATCGTAAACTATACTTCCGCTACCCGAAAATCTATATACTTGTGATTATTTAGTTTGGCAATAGCTTTCAGATATCTCAAAGTTGCTTTGTTATATTGATGATCTACAGCCAGCAAATTACTGAAGTCTGATTGATAGATTGATGTTGCACTATGTAGGTGGATCAAGCCAGTAGAATTATCTTTCATTCTAGAAAGCATGCATGACAAATGTTGTAGGAACCTAATGTGAGAGAAAAAAAATAGCAAAACAGCACCATCCTCTGTCCATTTTATCGCATTGTATCTCTGAGAGTTATGCAGGACATCTCTATGTGTTTGACTATGAGAGTGGCATCTTTCTATGTGCTACAACATTATGAGGTGGATGAAAATACTTCTTTGGGCAGCAAGGAGGTCATTCAGTCATAAAAGAACCTGTGAGGAATATTAGCTTATTCTTAGGCAGTTCTGGGATGTGGAATTCCCAGAGTAGCCAGGCTATATCATGGATATAAACTCACTCAACATACAGACACCACCACCTATTTCAAACTACTCTCTTTCAGATCTCTGATATGGGTAGCATGGTTTATAGGACCAGATAGAAAAGGAAAGAATCTTGAGGGAACAAAAGTGTCCCTACCCACATATTTTATGCTGTTACAAGGCTACATGAGACCAGTAAATTACTTGCAGAACCAGTTCTTCATATACAGATACTGCTCCAACAGAGTGTATGACAACATCATTGAATCTGAGAAATGGAAGTTGACTTATGATAGAAGAGTTTTGTAAATGACAATTTCATATGAACTTTGTTTGTTTCATGAACTTATCATAGTGCACATTTTAGTTTTCATTTTAGTCTTCATTTCTATTGTGTGATTATGGGAATGTAGTCTTTCCTGTTTGCCAGGGAGTGTTTTGATTGTTGATAAGTACAGGAAACACGTCCTGTCCTTGCCTAAGAAAAAAGTTTGTCCAAAGAAATTTGCACACATTTGACTAAAGCACATCTTTTAGTGCACTTAATTTAGGCTACTAATTTTACTAAATCAGAAGCATGTCTTCCTACTTTGTGTGCACATATCATTGTGCACACGTTTGAGTAGTGACCTACTGTTCTTTCACTTTCATCCTGACCGCTCCGCACTGTTCCTGATATGGCAAAGCCGTCATCGAAAAAGAGCCTTTTCTGCCTAATTTTCACCCTTTTCTACGGTAAGACCTCCACATTAATAAATAATAAAAATATGGTTTACAAATAGGTTAGGCTATTATGTGATGTGTGAAATAAAATTTTATTTGTCCATTTGACGCAGAGGACATGGCAAACCAATTCGGTCGAAATGGCTCAGGCAAATAGCAATATTTCGTTTGTTTCACTCGATCTTCCCATCAAAGTGTTTGGGATTATGTGGAAAAAGAAAAAAAAAATCACTGTTGCCCTGGATCAGTGTAGACTATATAGGCTACGACTAGGTAGCAGTAGCCTAGTTTTAAAATGTGTGTTGGCTGTTCTTTTGGTCTCTTTCTAATAATGATTAGCATATTAGAAAAAGATTTCAAATTCGAATTTACATTAAATAACCTTTATCTGGATAGATGGGGAATAGGCTATAACATTGTCTAGAGAACAGCTGTTGTCAAGCTTTTTAAACGCCATATCATATACTTTACAACTGACTAATTGTTTATGCTTCTGGGTATTATTTACATATTATACCATGCATCAGCTTGATGCAGCTTGATCATATCATTCCTTTATTATTTATCCGACATCCTCTGTCGATAATAGCACACCCTTGTTTTGGTTTTGAATTGAGGGCAGTTTCATAGACAGCACAAAGGTTAAGAAAAAAATCTGTAAGGAAATCCCATCTTTTGGTGTTGTTGGCGCATAACTACATATCGATGTTAAAGATGTTGATGTCAGCCACAAAAAGCAGGTCATTAAGGCTGATATTCCATAATCCATATGTTTCAGCCTGAACTAAGCACTTTTTTGACTTGGGAGTATACCACCCTAAGTTACTTGCAATTAGCTCAGTCATGAGAGCAGCCGATGACTTGCCTACATAACCTTGGACCAGTGATAGCACAGTGTGTCTATCTTTCATTAATGCTTCCGCTAGAACAGAACAGCTGTTTGTCTGCTTTGGTGTTCAAACTGTGGGATCAGGACCAGGGGTGTCGTAGTGTGTGTGTGGGGGTGGGGGGGTAGACTGAGTTACCAAGGCCCTAAGAGGGGGCAGGGCCTTTAAGGGCCCCTGATCAGGACATAGGCCTACTCTATAGGCATACAGATAAAATCTTAGTTGCATTTGTACTTTTGGACATGGGAAAACATCTCTATTGAGCAGGTGTATTTATTGGAGGCTTAGCGTAAGGGAGTACTTGTATGGTTTGACAGCCTGCAAGAGTTCTGTCAGGCAACTGAGGCCCCCTTGTGCACACAGAGCTCCACTGCTCATGGGTGTGTAGTCTCATAGCCCGACCGGAATGTTTTGTGTTGTATCTCATTTTATCACTGAAGCATTACTCTGTGTGCTCGTGTGAATTGTCACTGTTGCATTCTTTCACACTGTCACAAGCAAGCACGCGTGCGCGTGCACACACACACACACACACACACAGTGGTTAGGGTTTAAGACTTGTAACTAAAAGGTTGACAGTTCGATTCCCATCCAATGCGTCATCTAAACTATCAGTAGGCCTGTAGAACCTGATAATGTAATAATTACCCAATTAGCCTATGTAATAACTCCCGAAAATGTGATAAAAACTCCTTCATAAGTCCATCATAAGTCCCTAAAACATGTAATAAAACCTGATAATGTAATAAATCCTGAGAAAGTAATACAGTGCATTTCCCAATACAGTAATGTAAAAATCGGCATGCTGATCATGTAATAAATTTCCAGTATTCCAATTTTTACATTATTAGAAAATGCTCTGTATTACATTATTGGGATTTTATTACATTATCAGGTTTTAGTATCCTGCATCTTTTCAAGTCTATTTGTAAGTCATTAGTATCATTCAATAAGTATAGATTACTAGTTAACTGAAATTGTGAGTCCAAGACTTGCTGGGTGAAAGAATGAATAGAAGACCAATAGCTTGTAAGCAAATTGCAATTCCAAAACATGTGCATAAAAGAGCCCTCCTTTTTTTTACATCTCTGACATTGCGCTGGTATGTTTAGTGGAGTTAAATAAATTTTATGAATGAACTTAAAATTGGCTTCCTTAATTTTGTTACTCATGAATGGGAGATAGATTCTATTACAGATGTTAGACCGTACATTATCTTCAAACATTTTCCCTATATCCTTTTCCCATATTGTCTTTAACATTCTAAAGGATGACTGATCATCTTTTGTCAAAATTACGTAAAATTCTGTGATTTTCCCTTTTATTGTGTTAGAGGATAAGAGAGTATCCTCCAATTCGGATAAACCAAAACGAATTCTTTCCCCTTTTATAGATGCAGTTTCGAATTTGAAGATATTTTAAAAATTCTTTATTAGAAATGTCAAATTGTAGTCTTAAATCTATGAATGATTTTAACTGCGAATTCTGGTTTAGCAAATCTTTAAATTGTATTATCCCTGACTTCGTCCATTGACTTATATTGGACGAAAAAATTGGATTATTAAAGTCAGGATTTAGAAAGAATGGAGAGTGTATAGAAGTGCATGACACAATGCCAATTTTCCTTCTACAATCTTTCCATGTTTTTAACGTGTTGGATACGGAAAAGCATTTGTCCATATTTTTTATTTTTTCATAATGATTTATAAATAAAAGGGACATAAGTGGTAATGGTTCAAAGGGTTTCGATTCCATCTGAACCCACATGGCTTCCGGTCTCTCCATTGACCATGAAATCAGATTCCTTATTTGTGCTGCCCAGAAATAATATTGAAGGTTGGGTGCTCCCATCCCACCTGAAGCCTCAGGCTTCATGAGAGTTATTAGACTAATCCGAGGTTTTTTATTTCTCCAAATGAATCTCGAAAGGCATCTATTAATTGACTTAAAGAATTCTACAGATAAAGAGCATGGAAGCATCTGGAAAAGAAAAATAAATCTCGATAGAATGTTCATTTTAATTACGTTTATCCTGCCCAAGAGCGACAAAGGTAGAGAGGACCACTTTAATAATTCTGTTTTCACCTTAAGTAAAAGAGGGGTATAATTTTCCTTAAATAAGTTATTCAAGTCTGGAGTGATAAATATACCCAGGTATTTAAAACCTGTAGGTGTGGAGTTGAATCCACTAGAGGAGAGCATTTCTACAGTTGGTGTCATATATGAGAAAACAGCATTAGATTTGTTAAAGTTTATTTTATACCCTGAGTAGCATCCAAATTCTGTAATTGTATTTAAGAGGTGAGGGACAGATTTCTCAGGATCAGTGATATATAAAAGAATATCATCTGCATATAGAGACATTTTATGCTCGTTATCCTCAAACTTAAGACCATGAATATAAGTGTTTTCCCTAACAAATGCAGCTAATGGTTCTATCACCATGGCAAATAGTACAGGTGACAGAGGGCACCCCTGCCTGGTCCCTCTAGATAAGCAAAAATACTTTGAGCAGTAGTTGTTAGTTATGACTGCTGCTTTGGGGTTGTTGTAGATGCTTTTAATCCAGTCAATAAAGTTACCACCCATTTTGAATTTCTCCAACACAGCAAATAATAAAAGAGAAAGCCCCACTCTACCCTATCAAAAGCCTTCTCTGCATCTAACGATAACAGCAGAGAAGGCTTTTGCTGATTATTAATGCAGTTTATCACGTTCAAGGTTCTTCTTATGTTATCTGCTGCATATCTCCCCTTTATAAAGCCGGATTGGTCTGGATTAATCAGTTTAGGAAGGATAGTCTCCAACCTTCTTGCTAACAGTTTAGTAATGATCTTATAATCGTGGTCCAGAAGACTTATTGGTCTGTACGATGGACATTGCAAGGGGTCTTTGCCGCTTTTAAGTAGAACGCTAATATGGGCTAAATTCATTGTTTGAGGGAGTATTTTTTCCTTGCAGAAGTTATTCACCATTGCCATGAAGATAGAACGAATTTCAGGCCAGAACTCTTTATAAAAATCTACTGATAAGCCATCAGGGCCAGGGCTTTTATTTAACGGCATTGATTTAATTGTAGCTAATACCTCAGCTTCAGTAAATGGAGAGTTTAAGTAGAGTTGATCTGCTGTTGAAACTTTGGGTAAAGTGATTTTACTAAGATAGTCAACAATTTTCTCCTGTGAATGTCCACTTTGTGATTTATAAAGGTTATTGTAAAATTTAAAGAAAGTTTGGTTAATCTCTTCAGGATGATAGGTTATTTTGTCAGCACTGGAATAGATAGCTTTTATAGACTTTTCAGCTTGCTCCTTTTTTATTTGATGAGCTAATAATTTTCCTGGTTTATTTCCAAACTCATAATCTTTTTGTTTGATCAGATTCATTTTTTGTGTTATCTCTTCTGATATCATAGTGTTCAATTTTGCTCTACTAATAATTAATTTTTTCCAATTGTCCTCAGTAGGGGCTTCTTTATGTAGATTTTCCATCTGTATTACTTCTCTTTCAATTTCTTTACGTTTATCAATTTTTTTTCTGTTTGTGAAAGAGAGGTAAGAAATAAGAAGTCCCCTTAGTGTGGCTTTTGCTGCCTCCCATATAATATTAGGCTCTAAAGAAGGATCGTTATTTTCTTTAATGTAGTTTAAAATCCACACACGTATGGTTGCTTTTAATTCACTATCTTTAAGGAGCGAGGAATTGAATCGCCATCGCTTGGAGGTAGGCCTCTTCTGATCGCATCGAATCCTTAAATGGATTCTTGAGTGATCTGAGAGGATAATTGGATTTAGATTACACTTAGAGATCATGTACATATAATTTGAAGGAACAAAGAAATAATCTAACCGAGAATAGGAGTTATGAACGTTTGAGAAAAAAGTATAATCTTTAGTACCTGGGTTTAGTTCCCGCCAAACATCCGTTAGGCCACAGTCAGCACATAAGTCAGTGAGGACCTTAGCGGATCTCGGGTTGGAGCCTTTGGCTTGATTGGATTTATCTTTTGAACACAGGGTTACATTAAAGTCTCCTCCCATAACACCCAACCCTTTACAATGCTCATTAAACAATAGTACTATATCAGAAAAAAAGATGGTTCATCTGAGTTAGGGGCATACACATTTAAAAAGGTCATTGGGGCACCATTAAGGGTGCCCGAAATCAGAATAAATCTACCATTTGGATCTGTTACTAATTTACCTAAGATGAAATTTACATTTTGATTCAACAAAATGCAGGTTCCTCTACTATGAGATTTATATGATGAAAAATATACTTGACCTATCCAATCTGTTTTAAGTTTGGCATGTTCAATATCTGATAAGTAAGTTTCTTGCAAAAATACGACATCTGCTTTACTACATGTTTTAGGGACTTATGAGGGACTTATTAGGGAGTTTTTATTATCGGGAGCTATTACATTATTAGGTAATTATTACATTATCAGGTTCTACATGGCCTACTCTCCAGCATGCAGCCCATTGTACCAGGTCAGTATAGGTTACTTCACTGTGTGCTGTGTCTCACCAGTTCCACGTGGGTTAATTATATTCTTATCAAAATATAAAGCGTTCATAGTTTCATATAAATTTCATGTATGTTACATGTATGTTTCATACACAAACCTTTAGGCTATGTAATGTGTATGTCTCATATACTGAAACTTAATGTTCCTTATAATTTACTTATTCAAATCATATATATATATATACAGTATATTGTGCGCTTCATTCATATATGACTTAAATGAGAAACGGGCCACTTTTGTAGTATGTGCCATATAAGATTTGGATAGTCATATATGTTTCTGGCAGGAAAGGTTTTTATATGTTTTTTATATGAAACTTCTTATAAGTTTCATATAAATCTTTTTCATATGGGTTTCCCTGTTGAAAGAGCTTGCTAAATGCGCTAGTTAGCGAGTGGAACAAAATAATTTGGTTGCTTCACAGACCAAACACGAACGCAGAAGCGAACAGGCATTTTACACTGAATCAATGGGACCTGACTGTTGGAAACCGAAAGTAAGATCTGAGGTTACATTGACTCAATGTAAAGTGTTTCGCATTCGCGTTAGGTCTATGCTGTTCGAAATTCTTTCATTTCATACGAAATATATTGCTGTCAGAAGGCTCGTGCAGCAGGGCTATGCTTAAACTTACTCTGGTATTTTCCTTTAAGTTGCTTTGCTTTTCAACACTTCTAAAATGAGAACATGCCACATACACACATCATATTGACACACTAACTATATTTTTACTTGCATATTTCTTATTAATAGCTGCACCTTAATCCCCGAAAAGACATTTTCACGCATGCGCAAAGGCAAGGCAAGGCAAGGCAAGTTTATTTATATAGCGCATTTCATATATAGGAGCAGTTCAATGTGCTTTACAGAAAATAGAAAATGAAATTACAAAGGGTAAAGGAGATAAAATTTTAAAAAGAAGATATAAAAATAGATAGAAATAAACAAAATAGAAATAAACAGAAATAATTAGAAATAAACAGTGCTTTTAAATCAAGCATCAATTCATCACACTACATATCACTTTGGATTGGCCTTTCACCTTTCCTCCTGATGGACACTCTTATCGTCTGCCTAGAGACCTTCAGCTCTTGCTCCTTAGATAAAGTGTGCACCGCATGTAGGTTGATGGACAATAGTAATTTTTTGGCATAAACAAGCAAACAAACAAACAAGAAAAAAAAAAGGAGCATGAGTACTCCGAGGCAAACCGGTATTAGGGAAGGAAGTGCAAATTACAACAATCAATGCCAGAAACATGGATTTGGCATCTTAAGTGATAGCTAAGAACAACGTAGTAAAGATGACTCTAAGAGATAGTTTGGGAAACGCAATCAGAAAAGTAAACAACTTTGGTAAGATTTATCTTTCGAGTCTTCTTAGTGCGCTAAGAGTGTGTGTTATCGGGGAACCAGGCCTTGCTCTGTTTGACGGCTGTTGTTGAGAAAACTGGATGGACACAATGTAGTGTTTCCCAAAGACCAGGTAGCAATTTGTATTGTTTCCCTAATACCGGTTTGCCTCGGAGTACTCATGCTCCTTTGTGCGCTCCATTTCATTTCACTCTGCAAAGCAGCATGGTGACCATGGCTGATTTTCTCCCCTGCTTTAGGTATCCAATCACAGAACAAAAAGGGACTAGCACGGTGCTCAATTGCATTTTACGTCATGTGATAGCTCTGGTATTGGATCTGAGCTATGCACAGACGCTATAATAGACATTTGTAGTGCCCAATAAACGGCTCTGGACAAACGTTAATGATGCTTCCTCTACAAGAAAAGCATTGGGTGGCTCAGTGGGCCGATGAGGGAATCGCATGGCGTGGTGGTCGCTGCAGTTGGTCATCTGGGTGTGCAAAATGTGTGTAGTAGGCAGTGATCAAATGCACGCTTTCTGAGCTGCCATATTATTGGTTTATCTATTGTTCTTCAGAGTCACATTCTGAGACAATTTTAAAGCTACAGTATAAGAAGAATTTGAATTGTTTTAGCTCAATCTTAATCTGTGATGCTTGGAGTTGATTCTGTGGTGCTCTGCCACACATTGGTTTAAGTAGCCTATGGGAAACTGTAGGAAAATATCAGGGTAGTGCTGCATGAGGCCACTTGTTTGTGGTGTTTTCCATTGCGTTGCCTTGCTTGTCTGTTTGTCTCACTGATTTGTAGTTGCTACAGTATCTATCAACACTGACTACTAAGTAACATTAGTCAACTTCATCTTTTATCCTTTCTTTCAAGGTGTATCCTCAAACACCATCCCTGCTGCCACTAATGGAGAAGTAACACTAAAGGTGAACATGGGAGGACAGATAGATGAAATTCTATGGAAGCACATAGGAAACAAGATGGTGGAGATGGACTACATCGATGCAGAGCCCACTGAATTTTTAACATTCATTGGGCGGACAGTGTTGGATAAAACAACAGGCGATGTCACCATTAAAAATCTAACAAAAGCCGACAGTGGTGTTTATGATGCAGAAGTGGTTATTCAAGGAAGGTTAAAGAGCATAAGTCGCACAATTAAAGTAATTGGTAAGTGCAGTATTTACCCTATATGCTACAGGCAATCTACCTTTTGCTTATCTTTACAGTAATGCATGCAGTCATGAAATATTGAAAACTAACCAAAAAAAAAAAAAAGAAATCTATGAAACTCCCAGTGACAGCTTTTGTCTTATTTGCCACAAAGATTAATGCTATAAAGGCCTAATGTGGGTATAGTAAATGTGTCAATAGTCACAACTCTTAGAAGGATTGGGATTCATATGGAGGAAAGTTTTTATAACTTTTATAGTCTGTATGCACCTATACTAAGTATAGGTATAAGATCAACAGGTGGTACGTAGTAGTGGTAAGAGAAGAGGTATTCTGCCAACCAAAAACCCATATTAAAAAATAAGTCTCATGCACTGATTAAAGGAAAATCCCGGTGTGATAAGGACCGTAAGTATATTGCAACATCATAAAAAGTTTGAACGTTTGCAGAATGTTATGTTTCTGCAGACCGGAGAAGACCGCTGGTAGGTATAGTTTCCAGGGCATATCGTTAGGTAAGTAGCTAACTGTACAATTGCAAGTTTTCAATGCCTCGATTTAAATGTTGGAACTGTCATTACACTATTGACGAAGTATGGGGCTACTTTGAGCCTGTTTTACGGTTTAAAACAGCGATTTCGCCACTTGCACCTAACGATGCACCCGGAAGCTACGAATAGCAAGAAGTCTTCTCCGGCCTGCACGAAGGTGTCAAAATTATTCTCCCCGGCAAACGTTCGAACTTTTTATGATGTTGCAATTTACTTGTGGACCTTATCACATCGGATTTCTCCTTTAAGTAAAAACATATCTACCAACATTTGGCATTGGGAATGAGCTATATTCTGCTCATATAATGGCTGAGGTTTGGATGTCTAGGGAGTGGAGTCTGCTGCTAACTATGCTCCATATATCCATCCATACATAACGTATGGGCCCATTAAAAAGTATATATATATCAGAGGGGTCAGAGACCGAAGCCCTCAGAGAACATGTGTGTTTTGAGGAGCTTTTTGAAAGACATCAGTGTGGGGGCATGGTCTATGTGGGGTGGTGGACTGTTCCAGAGAGAGGGGGCAGTAACACAAAAGGCTCTGTCCCCTATGGTCCGTAGTCTGGCATGGGGGATGGAGAGTACTGGTGACGAGACTTCATTGAACCGCTGAGGCCCTACAGCCAAATGTGTTCAAATATGCTGATTTTTCGAGCCATCTAGTGCAAGCTAGTGACATCTACAGACCAGTAAAAATACAACACGGGGAAGCCTGCAACAAAACAATAGCATATAATGCTTACATGTTAATTTATATGCTCATATATGTTTGGAGAAAATGCATCTTGTCAAAAGTGTTTATTTTCGAGGAAGAATATGTCTAAAACATAGTTGTTTTGCAAACGGGTGACAAGGGAGCTTGCCATGATAGTGCCTCAGCTTTCAAATGGTCTCCCATCCACCTAACGACCATAGGTAATGCTGCTTAGCCTATATGTATATGTAGTTACCAAGGCTTACTTAGCGAAGTCGAGACTACAAATTTATGACCAAGCATCTATTTAAAACATATTCCTGGGTAAGCTTTCTGGGATTCGGGTCCCCGGTGGGGGTTAACCCATTTAGATATAAATTGGACCCCCACCGGGGACCCGGACCCCAGAGAGCATGGTGTCAATCTTCATTTTGATTTGAAGTTGTGCAACACACATTGAATTAGGGACAGCAAAAATCATGGTCACACTTTTGGAAAACTCACAGGGTGCCATGCAATACTACAACGCTGTACTTTGAGCCGAGCAGTTCAAAACTTGCAAACCAGCGGTCTCACACTTGAATCAGATGGCGACGTGGTCACGGGGGTAAACATAAATCTAGGCCTCGATAGACCTTGGTCATGTGATTTTATTGGAAGTAATACAAGCCTCGAACGAGTGTCCCTAGAACGCCCCTTTTTGCTCGACGCAAGCTCAGAGGCCTGTACTTCATCTATAACATCGCTAATGGAGAACTGCAGGGCCCTCGACTTGGAGTCAGGGTTGGTAGTGGTTAGTGAGGTGTGGGGCAAGTGAATGGAGGGATTTGTAGTTGAGGAGCAGAATTTTGATGATCATGTTAGGTCTTCCATATTCCTGATTGGCTTTAATGGCTCCCTGTGAGCCTCTGCTGGTCTTTAAACATCATTGCCAGACTTTCAGATTAGATCCCCCATGTAATGCCTGGTGCTCTTGCCTATCTGCTCTTTTAGGTTGTAATACAACTTCTTTCCACTGTTTGGTGGGTGTGTTAAACTACATAATAATGTTGGTGCACTTATAATGTTGATCTAATGATTTAATGATTTTATTCAACCACCCCTGTGAAAATGCCCTTTCATTCCTTACATTTGTGATATTTAATGTTTGTTCTAGACCCTGTAACAGAAGCAAAGATCACCTGTGACAGCGATGCTAATTTGGCAACGATACACTGTGAGGCAAATGGGGACTCACTGAGTTACAGCTGGTCTAGAGATGGAATACATATTGCAGAGATGAAGGGTCAGACTGGACCACAGATCAGTAAGGAAAAAGACCTGAACTCAGTCTACTCCTGTATGGTGAAGAACCAAGTTAGCGATAAAAGTGTGACTTATCAAGCAAGTGACTGTTTTACCTCAGGTAATTTCATTCTCTAACCTTGTGTGGTATAAGATTTGCTATAGGACTACATTTGTTACTAATAATGATTCATTTAATGACACTTAACACACCTAACTACATGCATACTTTTAACTACATGCATACATTTAAGATCAATTAATTTACCCCTTTAACTGTAAATATAGGAAATTCTAAGCTAATCATAGGAGTTGTGGTAAGGCTTGGTCTTGCAGTTGTTGCAGGGATTGTTGAGTTCTGGCTCAATGGTGTTTTTTGTCCTCAACGGCACCTTCCAGGCAGCACAGCCTAAAAGGCACTACCTATAACCTATTCCTAACCCTAACCCTCTCAACCCTCATCCTAACCCTAAACAGAGGGGAGGAGTGCCTTGAAGGCAGTGCTGCCTGGAAGGCACCGCTGAGGACAAAAAATACCAAAGTTTGAAATGCATTCTCAAATGCATAGTTGTTTCAAATGCATAGTTTTCTCAAACATATTTTTTCCTGATTACATACCCCACCTTTAAGCTATTGAACCTTATGAAATGTGTAACAATAATGTTTTGTCCTCTCTATTTAAAGCCCTCCATTTCCACCGCTCTGTTGCCGCTCTTAGTATTTACAGGAGAGTCTATAAGTATGTTACGGTACTCCATGGACTTCCATTGCACAAATGTAAACAAAAAGTTTGTAATCCTCAAATATGTACTTAGAGACTTATTATAGTCAAAATTTCACCTTGGTGTTATATTTATTGTTTACTTTTGTGTTATTGAAGTATATGGAGTACCGTAACACGCTTAATAGACTCTCTCGTAAATACTAAGGGCATATGGCAACAGAGGTGCTCCATTTCCACCGCTAATTTACTTTCAGAGCATTTTTTAATTAAATTAACCCTTTAGGCACCAGAGTTTTTTTTCCCAAAACGTTTGATTTTGACATCTTACTTTCAAAAGGCTATATCTCAAAAGTGATGAGATAGACACTTTCTGTAAATTAGAGAAATACTAAGGATGACCCAAAGTTTATGTAGGGATCAAATTCCCCCATCTAATTTGCATATTATGACGCCATACAACGTCATATATCATGGCGGCCATCTTGGATTACAGAAATTTCATTAAAAGTCACATTTGAATGACAAAATGCAGCACCCTTCCCACCCCCCAAAAAATCCTTCACCTTCTGTATGCTATATTGCACAATACTGAATACTAGGTAAGTAGTAAGAAGTAACCAAACTGTGTAAATCATTACTAATAAATGATAGAAACAAACCGAATGAATGCAGCAGTAGGCTGGCCTTTTGCTGTAGAGATTTTCCATTTGCTACATGCAGTAGGCACTCTAAATCCATGTATGGGGCACATATATATTATTCATATGACAAACAAACACAAGTAGACAAGACCTGTTGAGTTCAAAAGCTCACTTTCCCCCTCTCATTGCAAGGCACAAAAGACCCACCCCACACCGCCTATGCCTGTGTTTCTGTGCCTGTGTTGTCACTCAAATTCAGAGGTTTTTTTTTTTTTTTTTTTCAAATACAGAGAACACACAGTTACACCATTGATAAAATCTGGTGTGTGGCTGGAGTTGATGAGAGGCTAGAAAACTGATGGGCACAGTAATTCAGCAAATTCCAGAAATAATCAGAGAGAAAGACTGATACAATTGCCATTGGAGAGCGGTCTTTCCCCCAGATAACTAATTGGCTGATCAAAGGGTAAGCTACTGGGTAACCCTTTCTTTTACAGTCCCCCAATTACCAGGTATTTACCTGGTAACAATATGGTAATTTCAAATAATTACATGGTAACTACCATAGGTAAAAGGATGGTAATTACATAGAAATTATGTATTAATTACATAGAAATACCTTAATTATTACCATGAAACTATTTGGTATTAATTGGTAATTATTATTGGAATTATGGTAGTAACAAAAACCCTAATTATCAGGCATTTACCTGGTAACAATGTGGCAATTGCAAAGTATTACATGGTAACTAACACAGGTAAAAGGATGGTAAATACAAAGAAAATATATGGTAATTACATGGAAATACCCTAATTATTACCATGAAACTATTTTGCATTAATGGGTAATTACTACTGCCATTATGGTGGTAACTACAAAATATAACCCAATAACCATGTAAAAACAGAGAAATTATGACCTTATTACCTAGTAGTTTCATCCTATTTACCATGCAATTATGCTGTTTTGGCTGGTAATAACTGTTCTGAAAATAGTGTTTTCCAGGAAAGAACACAGTTGTTCCTAAGAAACTATGTCCTGTAAGCACTATACCCATTTATCAGGCATGGGTTTATTCAGTACTTACCCGGTAACAACAACTGCAGAAGTAACTCCATCAGGGTCTCTCTTCTTTATTAGTGGGTAATTGCATATGTTGATTGAAATTTACTTGGCAAATACATGGTAAAATAAAATGTGTTCATCAAACAATTGAAATTGTCACTATGCATTTTCTGCCATTTTACCAAGTAAATATGATGGAACTGGACTGTAAAAGAAAGTCTACATTGTTTCCATGGTATTAACAACCTCTTACCAAGTAACTACACAAACACTGATCTCTTTTGCCATAAAAATCACTGAAATTGTCATTGTCACCTATTTTCTGCAATATTACCAGGTAATACTAGTCTTTTTTTCCTGGTAAGTACGATGAAACTGGACTGTAAAGGAAAGTCTGAATTGTTCCCATTGTATTAACAACTTCTTACCAAGTAATTACACAAATATCAATCCTTTTTTCTTTACAAGCCACTGCAAACATTGTCACATATTTTCTACATTATTACCATGCAAAGCTGGGCTATTTTCCAGGTAATTATGATGGAACTGGACTGTAAAAGAAAGTCTGAATTGTTCCAATGATATTAACAACTTCTTATCAAGTAATTACACAAATATCAATCTTTTTATTAAGAGCCACTGAAAACATTGTCACATATTTCTACAGTATTACCAGGCAATACTGGGGTATTTTCCTGGTAAATATGATGAAACTGGACTGCAAAAGAAAGTCTGAATTCTTCCCATTGTATTACCAACTTCTTACCAAGTAATTACACAAATATCAATCTTTTTTCTATTACAAGCCACTGCAAGCATTGTCACATACTTTCTACATTATTACCAAGTATTAATAACTTCTTACCAAGTAATTGCACAAACATTGATCTCTTCTTCCTTACAAACCACTGAAAACATTGTCACATATTTTCTACATCATTACCTGGTAAAAGCGGACTATTTTCCAGGTACATATGATGAAACTGGACTGTAAAAGAAAGTCTGCATTGTTCCCATGGCATTAACAACTTCTTACCAAATAATTACACAAATATCAATCTCTTTTTCTATTAAAAAAACACTACAAACATTGTCACTGTATTGTCACTGTATTTTCTGTATCATTACCAGGTAAAAACAAACTATTTTCCAGGTAAATATGATAAAACTGGACTGTCAAAGGATTTATCAGTAGTTCCCATGGTATTAACAATGTCTTACCAAGTAGTTACACAAAGGTTGATTTCTTCTTAATTCAAACCATTCTAAATCACCATGTGCTGTATTTATGGCAACATTACCAGGTAAAACGGGACTATTTTCCAGGTAAGTAAGATGAACCATACAGGAAAGTCATGGTATTTACTTCTGTTATAGTAATTGTGAAAAACTGTAATTGACTCTCATTTCTACAGCGGTCTTCTTAAATGCAATAATGAGACAAAGATGCAAGAATGAGAAAACATAAAGTAAAAGTGCATTCAAGTGAATGTTCAAGTACATGAATGTGCATGAATGGAATGTCCATATTTGTATGGGCAACTGTTGGAAAAAGAAACAAAAACAGTTCACTGTGTGAACAGAATAATAAATGCACACAGTAGGATAACTCAGTGAAACTAGCCCTTTAAAGTGTGTGTATAAAAAAGTCCTTTTCTGTGTGAAAGAACAAGCTTATCTTTTATCCACATGCAAAGTTTGAAAGTTAAGGTAGATGCTGACGACACCAAATGGCAGCTGGCCAGGCCATCATAGTCACTGGAGAGGTTTCGTAGGACAGCTTTGGACCATCTTGCATATCTATTAAAAGAAATTTACGTGAGGCACATAACATGTTAGGGCATTAGAAAAGTTATAATATGAAGCCTAGCATTTTGGTTTTTGTGCATGTGCTTTCCTAGTCTTGCAACCCCAATTGTATCTTTGGTTTAGCAAAGGCACTGGGATGTAAAGTAGCCAGACAGCAACTCTTTGGCCACTTTACTTTCCAGTGTCTATGCTAAGCTAAAGCTAAAATTGGGGTTGCCAGACAAGTAAAAAACATGAACTGAGAACAAAATGTAACTCCAGCTAAGCGGATGAATAACCTATTTTCACAAAAAGTTGGAATATGCCTTTGAAGATGAACTATGCAAGGCCGATTTTTACTTTCGGTTTGAGCTAGGTTTAGGCTCACATTTTTCACTAGAGCTCCTTGCAGGCGTCCTTTCCCCAAAAGCTTCAGAAAAGCATTGCTAACCAGTTAACAACTTGTTGTTTTCAATACAATGGCACAATACCAACCAATTTAGCATATGCTGCTAAATGTATGCGATTGGGGAAAAGACCCATTCATTTAGATAGGGCCTTGCACTACTGTAAGTCAAAATAACTCGCCGGGTGTATCCAACATGGCTGCCGAGTGAAAGGACTTGCCTTAAAAGGACTTTGGCTTCATGTTTTAAAAGTATAAAAACCTTGAAGTGTGACCTTCACACATGGGCGCTGCTAGGAATTTTGGGCCCTATGACAAAAAATATTTTTAATATTAAAATTTTCTCTGGGCCCCCCTGTCAGTGCCCTTAGAATCATCCTAACACCCCCCCCTCCACCCCCCAGCGGCGCCCCTGCTTTCACAACACAGTTTGAATGAAACTGTTTGAAGTTTCTAGTTAGGCTTTTACAGTTCAATTAGGATGTTGAACAATAACAATAAGAAATCAAAGAACAATACACTGTAATTTTCATGCACTATAATAAAGTGAATTCAGATGTTTCAAGTGTTACTTGGCTACCATTTTTTTCAAGTCAGAATGCTAAAATAATGTTAATGATAAAATGTTAGTTTACCACTTGATGGCTAATTAAATGTTGGAGTGTTAATGTGTGAAATAGGTCTATAGGATAGTTTAACAACAAAAACGCCAGCTTGAAATGAATATGGAGCCGGTTTGCAAAGAGAGGCAGAGGTGCACTGCACTGCCAATGCATGATTGGGATAGAGAGCTCACACTGTTGGTGGTGAAATCCTAATGTTGTAAAGTTTACTGTCTAGCAGATTAAACTCACTCTGCATCAGCTCCCCTCGCAAATGAAGGCAAACCAGATCATTTACAGCACATAGCTTCTGTAAATACCTTTAGTTTATATTGTAAAACACAATGAATCATGGAACGTTAGTAAACTCACCAAAACTCTCCCTCCTAGAAAACAACGAAAATGTCCTCTGTCGATAGAACAGCAATTGAAGTGAAGACGAGATGTCAGAATTTTCATCTTATGTAGCCTATTGCCTTTTATCAAAGAAGAAAAATATAACTCTAAGTTGCCAAAAACAGTTTCCCTCGAGTAAGATGCCTTTCCAAGTTGAAGCTAGTCTTGCGGGTCTCACAAGCAGCAGAGAAATTTCAAACGAGCTCTTCCGGTAAATCAAAAGATGCGCGCATGCGCAGATTTCTTATCGACCAAGAACTTGCAAGTATCCCCAGCTGCGGACTTGCAGCCTCAATGTGGGCTGGGCTCAATGTTGAGCACAACCCTCGCTGTAGCCTACGCGGCTCAATGTTGACCCTCGCTGTAGCCTACGCGGTTCAATGTTGAGCACAACCCTCCTTGTAGCCTACCGTAAGGCCTGTCTATGGTAGGACCAGAGTGGTATAGAAAAATCTCTGGCTCTGGATAAGACAGGCTAACAGAAAAATTAAAAACGTAGGCTACCGGTTGCAAAGTTTTCCGAGACATGTGTCACACGTTTGCAGTTGGATTGGATAAGCAATGGATAGTTTTTGTTATTGTATGGAGATCTGAGTGGTAGCAGCATCATAAAATACCTTGCTCATACTTGCGCATTGTAAGAGCAAGTCGGTTCGATTCAAATGTTCGGTCAAAAATGGACACAGTGTTTTACGCATAGATAGCCAAATGCATTAGGGAACTAATGTTTCCAAGTTTTCCATTATAGTTAACCATTCATTACTTCCTCACGACACGTAGGTTTCCGACCGACTGAGTGACTGTTTCGTGTACTATTACAATTCATGTTTCATGCCTATGTACGGTTTAATCATTCTCAGCAGTGACCCTGTTTAAACTTGACTCAATCTTGTCTGTTTTGCATGTATCATCTGCAACGGAGCAAATTTTGTTTCGTCGTGTTAACGTTATATGTTTAGTTTTGTTGCCTATGGTTTAACCATTCGCTCCCCCCAGAAAAATATCAATTCAGTCGTGGCACTAAAAACACGCACAACTTTACAATGGCCATGGAAAAAAGGGTTTTCGACAAGGCGTTGCGCTCATAGGCTGAAGCTTAGCAATTAGGGTTGTGCTCAACATTGAGCCCAGCCCACATTGAGGCTGCAAGTCCGCAGCTGGGGGCTACTCAGAACTTGACAGAATGTCTTGCGGGCAAAACTACGAGCTCAATTTCGACCTGTTACGATATTATTGCCAAGTGTAATATTCAATTTCTTCAAGAGAGAGGTGAGTTTAAAGTAAAAAAGTTTTCTAGGTTAACTTTTCGATTAGGCATAGAGGCTATGCTTGGAGGCTATGTTATGATGAAGTGAAAAGCATATAATAATCTGTTGAGGCGAATATTAATTACTTGACACGTGTATTTCTTAAGTGTAAGTGGCATTTTCATGTTTTCTCTAATTACTTTGATGTAACTTCGAAACTTTGATGTAGGCTACTTCGAAAGTAGGCTACTACAGTTGAATACAGCAGTTAGCTCATCTGAGCTCAAGTTTGAATAGGCTATAGTTATCTTTCCATTAGGAAAATAGCACTGTGTGATCATTTATCAACAGTGTTTGGTATAATGTATGTTTTATGTATTTTATGTTCTACAAGTGTATTACAGAAACTCAGCTGTAAACTTTTTGGCTTCATTAGGCACCGGAACTGATGCAACAATGTGCTGCATATGTTTTCAGTAGGCTACCAAAATTGTAGGCTAGCTTGGTGAGCAACAAGAACCTGCAAACAACCATAGGTAGAAAATAATTTCACAAAGGCATTGTTTTCATTAGGCAACAGGACTTAATTTAAAGGACTATTCCATTGAAAGGATTTAAAGAGATAATGCACCTATTGCACCTGAAAGCTGGTTATTCGCCCACTTACCTAGTAACACATGTGGGTAAAAGCATTTTGGTCTTAGAGCATGCATTATTGTAATCTGACAACACCAAGTTTAGCATTATTTTTAGTTTTAGATTTCCATAGGCACTGGATTGTGACGTTGCCAGATAGCAGCATTTTGTACTGGTATTCTACATTACATTTCTGCATATATGCCAAGCTTAAGATAAAATTTGGGTTGCCAGATTAGGAAAGTGCATGCACTAAGACCAAAATATTTTTTACCCCACACAGGCAATAGGATGAATGACCAATTAGAATGCATGAACATGCATTCTACTGTTCTTTGCATTCTTTTTCTAATCTATATTATTATTCTACCAGAAACTTACTGCACATACAATTCTTGAATCTTGAATCTTGAAAGATAAGTGGCCAAGGGTTGCTGTCTGACTACTTTGCATTACAGGGTTAGGGTAGGGTTAGAATTTAAAATTGGGGTTGCCTGATTAGGAAAACACATGCATGCACTGAAACCAAAATCTTCATATCAAACTTTTCTAATGCCTTAACATGTTATGTGTCTCATGTGCATTTATTTGAATAAAAATACAGGCCATAGGAAGAAGATTTGCAATCTGCAAGATGGTGCAAAGCTGTCCTACGAAACCTCATGGCGGACTATGGCGGCCTGGCCAACTGCCATTTGGTGTCTTCAGCATCTACCTCAACATCCAAACATTGCATGTGGATAAAAGATAAGCTTGTTCTTTCACACAGAAAAGGACTTTTTTATACAGACACTTTAAAGGGCTAGTTTCACTGAGTTATCCTACTGTGTGCATTTATTATTCTGTTCACACAGTGAACTGTTTTTGTTTCTTTTTCCACATGTTCCCAACAGTTGCCCATACAAATATGGACATTCCATTCATGCACATTCATGTACTTGAACATTCACTTGAATGCACTTTTACTTTATGTTTTCTCATTCTTGCACATCTTTGTCTCATTATTGCATTTAAGAAGACCGCTGTAGAAATGAGAGTCAATTACTGTTTTTCACAATTACTATAACAGAAGTAAATACCATGACTTTCCTGTATGGTTCATCTTACTTACCTGGAAAATAGTCCCGTTTTACCTGGTAATGTTGCCATAAATACAGCACATGGTGATTTAGAATGGTTTGAATTAAGAAGAAATCAACCTTTGTGTAACTACTTGGTAAGACATTGTTAATACCATGGGAACAACTGATAAATCCTTTGACAGTCCAGTTTTATCATATTTACCTGGAAAATAGTTTGTTTTTACCTGGTAATGATACAGAAAATACAGCGACAATACAGTGACAATGTTTGTAGTGTTTTTTTAATAGAAAAAGAGATTGATATTTGTGTAATTACTTGGTAAGAAGTTGTTAATGCCATGGGAACAATGCAGACTTTCTTTTACAGTCCAGTTTCATCATATGTACCTGGAAAATAGTCCGCTTTTACCAGGTAATGATGTAGAAAATATGTGACAATGTTTTCAGTGGTTTGTAAGGAAGAAGAGATCAATGTTTGTGCAATTACTTGGTAAGAAGTTGTTAATACATGGTAATAATGTAGAACGTATGTGACAATGCTTGCAGTGGCTTGTAATAGAAAAAAGATTGATATTTGTGTAATTACTTGGTAAGAAGTTGTTAATACAATGGGAAGAATTCAGACTTTCTTTTGCAGTCCAGTTTCATCATATTTACCAGGAAAATACCCCAGTATTACCTGGTAATACTGTAGAAATACGTGAATGTTTTCAGTGGCTCTTAATAAAAAGATTGATATTTGTGTAATTACTTGATAAGAAGTTGTTAATATCATTGGAACAATTCAGACTTTCTTTTACAGTCCAGTTCCATCATAATTACCTGGAAAATAGCCCAGCTTTGCATGGTAATAATGTAGAAAATATGTGACAATGTTTGCAGTGGCTTGTAAAGAAAAAAGGATTGATATTTGTGTAATTACTTGGTAAGAAGTTGTTAATACAATGGGAACAATTCAGACTTTCCTTTACAGTCCAGTTTCATCGTACTTACCAGGAAAAAAAGACTAGTATTACCTGGTAATATTGCAGAAAATAGGTGACAATGACAATTTCAGTGATTTTTATGGCAAAAGAGATCAGTGTTTGTGTAGTTACTTGGTAAGAGGTTGTTAATACCATGGAAACAATGTAGACTTTCTTTTACAGTCCAGTTCCATCATATTTACCTGGAAAATAGTCCAGTTTTACTTGGTAAAATGGCAGAAAATGCATAGTGACAATTTCAATTGTTTGATGAACACATTTTATTTTACCATGTATTTGCCAAGTAAATTTCAATCAACATATGCAATTACCCACTAATAAAGAAGAGAGACCCTGATGGAGTTACTTCTGCAGTTACCGGGTAAGTACTGAATAAACCCATGCCTGATAAATGGGTATAGTGCTTACAGGACATAGTTTCTTAGGAACAACTGTGTTCTTTCCTGGAAAACACTATTTTCAGAACAGTTATTACCAGCCAAAATAGCATAATTGCATGGTAAATAGGATGAAACTACTAGGTAATAAGGTCATAATTTCTCTGTTTTTACATGGTTATTGGGTTATATTTTGTAGTTACCACCATAATTGCAGTAGTAATTACCCATTAATGCAAAATAGTTTCATGGTAATAATTAGGGTATTTCCATGTAATTACCATATATTTTCTTTGTATTTACCATCCTTTTACCTGTGTTAGTTACCATGTAATACTTTGCAATTACCACATTGTTACCAGGTTAATACCTGATAATTAGGGTTTTGTTACTACCATAATTCCAGTAATAATTACCAATTAATACCAAATAGTTTCATGGTAATAATTAAGGTATTTCTATGTAATTAATACATAATTTCTATGTAATTACCATCCTTTTACCTATGGTAGTTACCATGTAATTATTTGAAATTACCATATTGTTACCAGGTAAATACCTGGTAATTGGGGGACTGTAAAAGAAAGGGTTACCAGCTACTGATCCTCATTGGCCGAATAGGCTACTCAAAGCCGTTATTCCCATCATTTTGGGCACGCTGTGGCACAGCGTTTTTCACCCTACACGCTGCATGGCCAGGTGTAGCCTACCTCGCACGCACGCAAAGTGGAGAGAGTTTGCACACTGTCATTCTCATTGTGACTCCCCACCCTGCTTATGTTTTGTCTCCTAACTGGAGACTGGGCTCCCATATAAACTCCCACATTCCCCACACCACTAACTCGCCTCCTAACTTCACGATGAACAATCCAACCCCGTGAAACATTATTCCCACCACTAACATTGGCCAAGGGATTCGATGTTTGTGCTTTGTGTCGGGCTAAACTCTCACTTTGTCCAGCTGCATCATAGCAAGGCAGGGACGCATCTGAAGCGGGATCGCTAAACAAGGCACCGTCATTTTCTGAAGGCAGGTATCCCCCTTCAGAATCAGGCTCATGGAATATAAAGCTCAACACTTCATTGCAGGTAGACTTTCCTGATGCCATTACACGATAATGTAATGTAGATACTCGCTGAAGTTGACAATATCGCTCTGATAAAGGTAGCTCACACACTCGTTAGCTCCAGTATTATTTGCATTGATTCAACGTGGTCTTCCTCGAATATTTTTGCATTGGACGATGACGTTTTTCGAGTCAATCATGACGTATGACATGTCTGCCAACTAGTGGTGTGGAGATTAAATGAAATATGACACCCTATTTGTCAAAATCGACCGTTTTATTCAGTACCGCTGCTTGTCGAGTTAACTCGACTGTGGCGCCTAGAGGGTTAAATTAAATTAAATTTTATTTTTATTTCGCTCGTTCGCTCCATATTTTTCCTGAAAAAATCCGAGAACCAATTAATTTTATTGCTATGGCCTCTAATATAAACTAAGAACAAGCTACCTTTTGATTTATCAACCATCGGTCCCATGCAGACCATATACATTAGCCACACAAACAAATTGACTATTTAAAATATAACCTAAGTGAAATAATAACTTTATTTTTAAGTTTCTTTGCTTTTAGATGCAGGAAGTGTCGGGCCCATAGTAGGTGGTGTGGTTGGAGTTCTTGTTCTGCTGGCTAGCAGTTTTGCAGGTGAAAAATACATAAGATTGAGATTTAACGATGGGTAACACTTGCCTGTAAGTCTGTATACATAAAGAATTACAATCACAAATATAAACGGTTATGAAGTACTCACAATGCCTTGCAATAATTGGCATAAGTTTATATGAAAAAAAAAAAGAAAATTGTGACTGAAGTCATAAGAATATATCCGGCTTGGTATATCATAGTGCTTTACACCATTTTTAACTGCTGCTTTTGAATGGTTGTATACATATTGTCATTACAAGAAAGAATACTTAAAGAGATCCCTGGATACTAAGATTAACCATGCTACATTAATGAGATAATGTTTTGGTGAAAGTTCAGAAAATTCTCTGGATCTCTTTGAATGTGTTTGTATTGCTTTAATAGATGCAGACTTAAGTGTTACCCAATATGTTTGATTTATCCATATTTCACTTTCAATGCCCTTTATAGGCATTGCCATATGAGGCATTAACAAAATGTATTTAGTATTTATCACTGTACTCTTATTTTAAAGTATACAAATGGAGACGGCCGAAGCAGAAAAACCTGAAAAAGTCTACATATTCCCTACTCTTGGCTAAAGATCCCCTTATTGGATCAAATGAGCATATACAGAAAGGTAAAGTCCATGAAGAAAATGAAGCCCTTGAGGGAGGAAATTTTGGGAAATGTAACAAATCAAATGAAGCATTAGACGGCCGTCATGGAAAGCAGAATGTGGAAAAAGGAGGATGGGACATGTTACAAAGTACAAGTACAAAACAAAACATAAAAGATATTTTTCATGACACTACCAACACTGCTAATAATAGGGAAGGAATTCCAGGAAAGCCTGGAAATGCTGATGAAGTTTTCAAAAACACACATGAAGGGAAGGACATAGAAATGGAGGAAAGGAAAAGGTCAGGTAAAGTGAATGAAGATACATCAACTCAAACTCCAGACACACAACATAGTCCTGATAACAGAGACAACATTGCTGCTGACAGGGTTTCCAGAGAAGACGATCAAACAGGTCTCAGTCTAACTTCTGACAAGAATCCTGAGAAAAGTCACATCAATCAATATAATTGTGAAAAAGAGGGGTTTCCATCTCAGTCAGATCTTGAACAGAAAACTGAGGAGAGGTTTGGATCACCCAACTCTGACGCTAATAAAGAAAACCGAAGTGAAAAATCAAAATGTGCCTTTAATCCTGCACAGCCCTCATCAGATGCAAAGTCTAACAGTGGTCATGATTGTACTGACAAAAATGGAATCAGTCCTCCAGATCCAGCTCATCCTGAAGCACAACATAGGCCTACCCTTGATAACTCTCCAAAAACCAAAGCCAGAAGCACTAACTATGAAGGAATGACAGAGAAGCCTGAAAATGCAGATGAAGTTTTCAAAAACACACATGGTGGAAGGAACATAGAAATGGAGAAAGGGGGATGGTCAGTTGAAGTGAATCAAGATACATGTACACCAGCTCAACCAGTTGACACACAACATACTCATAAATCTCCCAATGCTGCTGATGACAGTGTTTCAAGTGACGAAATTGGATTAGCAGAGAATTTGTAGAAGACCCCAGGCTGAGCATAAAAAGAAAAGTACGGTCCAAAAGAGTCCAAGGTAAATAATTCAAGTGCTGAAGAACATCCCCCAAATTGGAGGAACCCCACTGTCTATGTGTAGCTGGAGCCGTTCTCACCGCACTCAGGTCTCGAACCTGCCACTGTCAACTACAAATAGCCCACGGCATTGGAGTCGGACACTCGAACAACTGAGCTAAAAGCCCAGGCTTCTAACTCAGCAGCTAGTGGCACCCAAGGAACTGAGTTGTGAGGATTTACACGTACTGCCGCCAGCTAGCCGAGCTAGTTGGCATCCGTTAGCCTACATCTGCAACCTTAGTTCTTAGTGTCTTATCTCCTCACTACCTGTCCCCTTAGGTTTCACACTCTACTCTGCTCTATGTGCTGTATGAATTTACTGAGAGTAATGTATGTAATGTATTCTGTTGGTTTAAGTGCAAGTGCTTTGATGGTCTGTCTCGTCAAGAAATATGTTAGTCCAAATACATCCATCAGGAATCTAGAATTCCTGATCCCTTCAGTATAACCGTCTAACCTCCTGTGAATGTTTTATATTATTTATTCAATTGGCTTTCTATCTGTAACTGAATTTAAAGTTTTTGATAATAAATTACAATCTGATCCACATTTGTCTAAGCTAAAATGAATTTTTACACTGTACTTTGACATTTGACTGATAGATGTTCAAACCGACACACAGATAGGGCAAACCACTGTCTACCAAGGACAATATTGACAGT
Organism: Sardinella longiceps; assembly: GCA_027497455.2. Classification (NCBI taxonomy): domain Eukaryota; kingdom Metazoa; phylum Chordata; class Actinopteri; order Clupeiformes; family Clupeidae; genus Sardinella; species Sardinella longiceps. The sequence continues at coordinate 5,551,645 of JAODXP020000021.1, forward strand.
CATTATGTCTTTGTTTGTAAGTTGTTCATGACAGCATTTTTAGAGCAGGCCCAAACTCAGACTTAGGCCTTACCAATGACCAGTGATTCACTCATTTTCACTTATTTTGGTTTCTGCATGTTTAGATATTTGTGACATACTGTACTCAACAAATTATATTTCAAATATTTTGGCCCAGCCTGTCCTTGGTGATGGGGCATGGAGGCATTTCCATAGGATTGCCATTAGCACGGTGTCAATTAGGTAACGTCACTCACGTCAGATGCAGCGCACCCTCAGGCGCATCCATCTGATGTCGAGTCCATTAAAAGATATTTCAGGTCCGATATTAACCAACTGGCCCAACCAGGAGACGCGTACAAAGCACAGGGCGGGGATTTTGGCATAATTTATCTCTAGCAAACTTACAAAACACATCTTACAGTTACACTTGAAAGAGACATCTATATTATGCGAGTTGAATCGAGTATTGTTGCAATTATGCCGCAGATTAGCGTTTATGTTTGTTTGGAACATGTGAAAAACTAGAAATCGCGTGGGCTGATGTAGGTAGGTTCTGATTTAAGTGGTTGAAGTAGGCTGACGGACAAGTGGTTTATCCAAGTATATGTAAGGATTTTTGATGACGTCCGGTCTTCTGAAACAATTGTCTTATCACGCGACATCAGATGCATGCGCCTAAGAGGATGCTGCATCTGACGTGAGTGAGGTTATCAATTAGGAGCCTATTAGAAAGTATATAATTTTGCTTTAAAAGCAAAGAAGAGTACTTTGTAAAATGTTACGCAGAAATATGTATATGGCCCAATCCCATTTCCCCTCCTTTATCACTAGCACTTGATTTTGAGTGCCCTCCAAAGTGGCACACCCCTCAATTATGAAATGAAAAGTGCAAAGTTCGTAGGTCTTCACCTGTGTAGCACGTCTATCATTAAGACTGAAATAGAGATGAGGCTCAAAACGGGGATATAACTGTTCAAAAGCCCTCATACATCATCATCCTAACTTATGTTACTGAGAAAATCACCAGTGGATCTCGTAGCTCTTGAGGAGGACTGCGCTGTGAAAAACAGGATATTTCATTTTCATAACTTTGGTGAGTTTATGATTTTATTCATTTAATTTATGTTTGCTACTGTATATTACCCCTATACAAGGTGTAATCTGCATTTGTGTGAGTCTACTCTCTGTCACTCCAGTGTTGCAGTCTGCTGGGCTGGGATCACATGATTACCGGGGCCAGAAAAGTCTGTGAGTGATCTAGCTGTGGCAAGGGGCTTCTGTTCTGTCTTAAAGGAGAAATTTGGTCTGATAAGGACCCAAAGTATATTGTAACGTCATAAAAATTTGGAACGCTTGCAGGGAGCAGAATTTTGATACGTTCTTGCAGGCCATAGAAAACGACTTGCTAGTTGTAGCTTCCAGGGGCTAAAAGTTAAAAGACAGATCTGGTTGTGATGGTCTGCTGAGGACTTGACTTTTGCTATCCTTCACTAAATCCAACCATCTGGGCAAAGCATGTGAGAGTAAGGAAAACAAATCAGTGTATTTACTGTCAACTGCGAGAAAGTTTGGTCTGTTCCAGTGAATTGCTGCAGCACTTATATATTCGTGTGGAAATTTCTAAGAATTATGTATTGGAGATAAATCTCATTCAATACATCACTAATCATATTACATTACATGGTGATAGGAAAATTACTTGACCTTTGTCACAGGTTGCAATTTTGAAAAATGGCTGCCATATTGAATATTCAAAGTGGCCTGATATCTGATTTGTTTTTGTACCAACTCTGGCAATAAGTGTACCAAGTTTCACACGTTTATCACAAAATGCACATATCGTTATGCTAATCTCTCCCACTATACAGTAAGTAAACATCTGAGATGAATCAAAAAGGCCTCAGTGTCTGTGCTTCATAGGGGCAATTCAGTCATGATGGACTGTGTGCAAAATATTCTTCTACATATTCTTCTTAGGGATCCAGGGGGCCATGGACATCCATGAAAACGACTAAGCCAGATATGAGCTCAGTTGAAATACAGAAATAATTTTGTATTTTTAACTGTCTGATTTATTTGAAAAAAGTTCATTATTCAGTTGAATTTGCTTTTAAGTTTTTAAGATAGCCTACTGGTTTCTTGACCTACTAGGTCATTCTTTCAGATCTCTGCACTGTTACATGTTATATTGACTACAGCCTGCAAATTATTGGTCATGATAGAATGGTGACATTTATATTTTATTTATTTATTAAATAACCATGATAAAATATCACTCATTGAGTCAAACAGTCTGCCTGAAATATATTTTACCTGTCAAGAGTGAAAAGAGTGCTTGAAGTTTTGCTTACCCAAACGATTGATGACGAATGTTAAAATTGGTCAGCACATACAGTAATCTTAGAAATCCTAACTGAAATCAGCTGCAGGTGAGATGTTTTGCATGAAATTAAAGTTTTTGTTTGTAATCTTAAATATAATATCATGTTGTCCTTCCAATGATGGATTCTCATTCATTTTAATTTGATTTTTGATATTGCACTATGTAGGCGGGTCAGGCCAGTAAAATTGTATTTTTTGTTGTTACAGAAAATTCCTAAACACATGCATGACAAATGCATTATAGGAATCTCAATTGAATGTGAAGGGGAAAAAAAACAAAAAACATTATGTTTTGTTAAACAGCGCCATCTGCTGTCCATTTTATGCTGTCCATTTTACTTGCTCTCCAAGTAATGAGTCTACAAATTGTAAAATTTATAGTTTGCTGTAACTCAAATCATCATTTTGAAGATAAAAAAATTGGCTGTGTGAGCGGCGGCAGCACTCTCCCTCTATGTACTGCAAAAGCATAATGAGTTGAGGTGGATGAAAAGGCTTCTTTGGGCGAGGTCTGTAAATTGAGACAAGAAATGGTAATATCACAAACTGAGCCACTATATTCATGTATACAGGATAAAATAATGTGCAACAAGAATTGCTCTTTTGAATTCTGCAAAGTGTCTATAGAAGAAGTAAGAAAACTGTTATTGTCTATCAAAGAGGAGAAACCTCCTGGTACTGACAACTTGGATGGAAAGCTAAGATTGTAGCAGATGATATTGCTTCTCCCATATGTCATATTTTTAACCTTAGTCTTGACTGTAATATGTGTCCTCAAATTTGGAAAGAGGCTAAAGTGATTCCTCTCCCTAAAAATACATGTGCTGCCTTTACTGGCTCAAACAGCAGACCAATCAGCTTGTTACCTGCTTTAGGCAAACTGTTTGTTTAATCAGATACAAAGTTACTTCTCATTAAACAACTTGACAAGCATTTACCAACATGCTTATAGAGAAGGTCACTCCACTTCCACAGCGCTTACGCAAATGACAGATGATTGGTTAAAAGACATTGATCAACAGAATATTGTAGGAGCAGTTCTATTAGATTTTAGTGCTGCCTTCGATGTTATTGATCACAGTTTACTATTAAAAAAACTTAAATGTTATGGCTTTAATTCATCAGCGTTAGCATGGATTGAAAGTTACTTAACTAATAGGACACAGAAAGTTCTTTTTAATGGAAGCCTATCAAGTGCAAGACAGATAGAATGTGGAATTCCACAGGGTTCCTCACTAGGACCACTGCTCTTCTCAATCTTTACAAACGATCTCCCACTCGTTTGTAAAAACGCATGTGTGTCCATGTATGCAGATGATTCAACATTATATATGTCTGCACGAACAGTAGATGAAATCACCTTAGCCCTTAACAAAGAGTTACAGATGGTATTTAAATGGGTCTCAGATAATTGACTTGTTTTGAACATAGCAAAAACTAAGAGTATTGTATTTGGAACAAAACACTCATTAAGATCCAAACCACAGTTGAATCTTGTACTGAACAATGCTGCTATTGAGCAAGTACAGGAAACAAAACTTTTGGGGGTAACATTAGACTGTAAACTATCATGGTCAAGGCATATTGATTTACTGGCACAAAGGATGGGGAGGAACATATCCATAGTCAGAAGATGCTCGTCTTATCTAACACCTTACCTAACCAAACAAGTCCTGCAGACCATTGTGCTGGCACACTTAGATTACTGCTCAGTGGTTTGGTCAGGAACCACAAAAATGAACCTAGGGAAGCTGCAACGGGTACAAAATAGAGCGGCTAGGCTTGCCCTTAAATGCACACCAAGAGCCAGGGTAAATACTATGCATGACCAACTCTTCTGGATGAAGGTTGATGCCAGGCTCAGAGCATCACTTATCTGCTTCATAAAAAACATTAATACACTGAACAACCCTAAGTGTTTGAGTAGACAGCTTACACCAAGCTCTAGTGTACATACATATCCCACTAGACATGCAACTAGTGGCAATTATACCATACCAACGATTAAGACAAGCTCAAAACAACGAACAGTACTATGTAGAGCAATGGGTGAATGGAACTTGCTTCCTGATCGAATTTCAAAAATTCAAAATAAGGTTAGGTTTAAAAAGCAAGTGAAGCAATATCTTATGGCTGTCATCAGTGAATCATAATACTGAATGTATCATTCAGGTTAATCTTATATACTGTATGCATAATGAATTCCATTTCTGTCCTATTGATCCTTTTTTTTGTGTGTGTGTCTCTTTTTGTTTTGGTAGTTATATGTTTTGTGTTTTGTGTTACCTGATTTTCTTTAAACCTGTTGTTCTGTGTGTTGACTTTCTGTAATTCATGGGTCTGTGTATGAGTTGTCTGTGTCTGTGTTGACTGGTTTTCTTTAACCTGTTGTCTTGTCTTGTGTGTTGACTTAATTTATGTGTCTGTGTATTTTAACCTTTTATGTGATACATGTTGTGTGGACCCCAGGAAGAGTAGCTGATGCCTTGGGCATCAGCTAATGGGGATCCAAAATAAACTAAACTAAACTAAACCTAGCCTGGCTTTGCCCTCCTGCGTAGCTCCGCTCATTAATGATTTCCCTCCAAAGTCAGGCTAAGAGTAACCAGGTTATATCATGTTTCCTGTATAAACTCACTCAAAATACAGACAACACCTATAGATCTTAAGCTATTCTCTTTCAGCTACATATACAGTTTTTACAGGCCTGCTTCATAGTAGTCATTGAACAACTCCTCTTTGGCTCAAATAATTGTGGTAAGAAACGACTAAACAGACTAAAGATTTTTTTGGAAATCTCTTTGTGGGCCACTTAAGCTTGCTCACGGACCACCAGTGGTCCCCGGACCACACTTTGAGAACCACTGGTTTAAAGGATCAGAGAGAAAAAAGGAAAGAATCTTGAGAAAAAAAAACCCTAAATATTTTATGCTGTCACAAGGCTACGTCAGGCCAGCAAATGACTTGCAGAACCAGCTCTTTATGTACAGATACTCTTCAAACAGAGTGTATGCCATGCAGTTTATCTGTTTTCTGTAAACATCATTGGATCTGAGAAATTGAAGTTGAGTTGTGATAGAAAAGTTCTCTTTATGACAATTTCATATGAACTTTGTTTGTTTTGAACTTGTTATAGCTCATTTCTGTTTCCCCTCATGTCTCATGTGTGATTATGGGAATGTAGCCTTTCTTGTTCGCCAGGACTAGGGAGTGTTTTGATTGCTGATAAGTACAGGAAGCACGTCCTTTCCTTGCCTAAGAAAAAAGTTTGTCCAAAGACATCTATAGTTGTGCTTTCATTTTGGGGGGATTTGAGAATTTAGTGGACCATTTTATGTGTTCTGTCCGTTTAAGTGTTTACTTGCCTTTTTCTCTTTTTTCTTCATTAAAATGACACAACTCATGTGTAAACAAATAATTATTTCCATACTTGTGACCTTGATTGATGTCTAGTATTCATTGCGTTTAGGCAAAATGCCAAATAATCCTGAACTGAATGGCTCTGGTTTAGCCTTGAAGCATTCCATTGGTTCTGCTTCTGCTGCAACAGCAAGTACTCCAGTCGATATGTTACACTGTCGCCATCCAGGGCTTTTTTTACTGGGTCAAAACCTTCAAAAATATTACTTTAAGTTATAAGTTACTTTACTTTTAAGACTTTGGAAAAGTGAAATATGTAATTTGTGTGGTAATGACCAAAGGTTTTGTCTTACACTCATGGGCTATTCCATGCCAAGCTGGTGGAATGGACGCCTTTTTAGGCACCTTGAATACGTGCGCACATTTGCCTTTGTGGCTAATGCGCAATAAAATCAGGCTACGAAACATTTCTTTCTACTTTGTGTGCACATTACATTGTGCACGCGTTAGAGTAATACGATTTCAACACTAAATTGTTCTCTCAGCATGTCAATATCGCCATGGCATTACCAGGGCTCTGGATACACTTGACAGTTGGCAAGCTACAATGATCAAAAATATTTGTTGATCATTAATTGAAAATGGGAAGTCTGGCTTATGAGCACACTGGATGATAGTCAGAATATGGTTTGGAACAGAATGGCTGTTATCTGATCTCATAAAAGTTAATCGGTAACTGGATTCTTGTTACTTTCACTTTCATCCGCGCTCCGCACTGTTCCAGACATGGCAAATCTGTCGTCGAAAAAGAGTGTTTTCTGCCTGATTTTCACCCTTTTCTACGGTAAGACCTGTGCTTTACACCAAATACCAATGAATAGGTTTACAAATAGGTTAGCATATTAAGTGATGTGTGAAGTTTAATTTGATATGCCCATTTGACGCAGAGGACATGCCAAACCAATTCGGTCGAAGTGGGTCAGGCTAATAGCAATACTTCGTTGGTTTCACTCGATCGTTCCGTCAAAGTGTTTGGAATTTTGTGAAAAAGTCGTCTACAGAAAATCACTTTTCCCCTGGATCAGTGTAGACTAGGCTACGCCTAGGTAGCAATAGATTTAAAAGGTGTGTTGCTTGGCTGTTCATTTGGCCATTTGCCCTTATTGAGAGGAATAGAATAAATGTGTAGCCTATTAGAAAAAGATAAATTCGAATTTACATTAAATAAGTTTGAACTACTGCACATAATCCTGTAGATCACCTCCGAGTGACCTTGAGCCACTTCTTTCATTTCTTGAGTTTATGATTAACCCCAAGACGTTTATTATGGGCTTGTTTATGGGCTTGAAGTTTCAATTGCAGTTTGTTTTGTCCCACTATACTAGCTGTATTTAACTAAACTCTAGGCCTACATGTTATTTTTTTTATGTCAGTGGTATTAAAATATGGTTGTGCATCTGGATAGATAGGGAATATAACATTGTCTAGAGAACAGCTGTTGCCAAGTTTTTAAACGCCATACAGTACATATACTTTCCAACTGACTGTAATTTTTTTTATTTTGGGTATTATTAATGTATTATACTATGCATCAGCTTGATTATCTATCATCCCTTTATTATTTATCCAACATCCTCTGTCGATAACAGCACACCCTTGTTTTGGTTTGGAATCGAGAGCAGTTTCATAGACAGCACAAAGGTTAAGAAGAAAATCTGCAAGGAAATGTTCATAAATATGAATATTTTTTCATGTGGATAAAGCATTCTTTATTGCCTGGATTAAGATAGGCAACTCTATGATAAGAGGAGTCTGTGGTTAATGTGCAGCAATGGATTTAAGAGGATCACTTCATACTCCCATCTTTTGGTGTTGTTGGCACATAACTACATGTTGATGTCAAAGATGCTGATGTCAGCCACATAAAGCAGGTCATTAAGGCCGGTATTCTCCCAGGTGCTTAAGAACTTAGCTCCATGCGTTTCAGCCTGCACTAAGCACTTGTTTTGGAGTATACCACCCTAAGTTACTTTCAATTTATTCAGTCATGAGAGCAGCCGATGACTTGCCTACATAACCTTGGCCCAGTGATAGCACAGTGTCTCTATCTTGAATTAATGCTTCCGCTAGAACAGAACAGCTATGCGTCTGCTTTGGTGTTCAAACTGTGGGATCAGGACCAGGGGTCCTGAGGTCATAGGACACAGTGAGACACAGTGAGGTGAAGTACACACTAACATGGCAGTGGACTGCCTACTACAGTGCAGCTGGGGAGTACTGAGGGGTTAGGTGCTTTGCTCAAGGACACCTCAGCCATGATACAGTGTTCGGGAATGTTTCTATGTATTTTGCATTTGATTTGACTCCCCTAAACCCCATATGAAATTTGTACACACCATATAAAAACATTGTAGTTTAAATCTTTCAGGGCGTGCTGTCCTGAGGTGAGCTCTTTAGCTAAGATCTCCATTTCATAGTTTCTTTGTCTTGTTTGTGCATAACTGTACAATATTGTCTTACTTTCCTTTTCCTCCTGTCCTCTACTTTTGCTCTATTCAAACGTCAAGCATTCAGATCCTGTTGCTGCAAAAGCCATTTGTTCCAATGTATACATTAAATAGAGTAACTTTTGAATGGTTAGGCTTCCCTCTGCATCTTCTCTTTGGCAAAATAGTTGAATCTTATGCAGGTTTGCTATATCAGACGGATAAACAACTCCAGTCTTCTTAGGGTACACAACTGAAAACAACAGCCTGTCCCCCAGAACAATAACAAAACACATTTACAAAAGACAAACAAACACAACATATGACAGCTGGCTAGTTGCAAACTTAAGATATAATATGGTCTATTCTAACATCACTTCATCTCTCTTATGTGTTCATTCAAGGTGTATCCGCAAACACACACTGTGTAGCCACTAATGGAGAAGTAACATTAAAGACCCAGATGGGAGGACAGATAGATGAAATTCTATGGAAGCACAATGGAAACAAGATGGTGGAGTGGGATGGCACAACGGTTGAAGGACCTACTGAACCTATTGAATTTTTAGCATTCAAGGGGCGGACAGCATTGGATACAACAACAGGCGATGTAACTATCCAAAAACTAACCAGAGCTGACAGTGGTAATTATGAAGCAGAAGTGCTTATTAAAGGAATCTTAAGGAGCATAAGTCACACAGTTCAAGTATTTGGTAAGTGGAGTATTCATACAAAAGATTTATTCCTAACAAAATATCAAATCCTTTGTGTATGTAGGCCTATATGAGATGCACAGCCAGTCTAATATTGGCTCACAACAGTTTGAGCAGTAATACACTATATGCTACATCAGCTTTTTGTGTTTTATGTGTGCAGTCATGAAAGGTTGAAAAAATCTAAATAAAAACAAACATGAAATGTAGGAAAACTCCCAGTGCAGCTTTTGCCTGTTTGGTTTGCTGTTTAGGTTAGTGTTAATGTTTATATATGTGTACATACTGTAGTAGCAACTCTCAGAAGCTATGGGATTCATTGGTGAAGGTTTTACTATTGTAATATTTATGACAGCCTGACACTATAGATCAGGGGTACTCAACTGGCGGACCTGGGTCCGGATGCGGACCCAAACGCAATGTCATCCGGACCGAGACCAAAGCTGTCTTAAATAAAGATTATTATTATTATTATTAGTAGTAGTAGTAGTAGTAGTAGTAGTAGTAGTAATAATTATATTTTCAAAGTGTTTGTATCGCAACTGAGCGAAACAAAAGGTGGATTCAGAAAACTGAGAGTTCAAGGCGGAGTGGACAGACAAATATGTAGCCTATTTGAGCTGCCTGCACTAAACCAATCTGTCTAATCTGGAATGAGACGATTGCAGTCATCAAAAGTGGAGACGTGAAGCGGCACTATGAAACAAAGCATGGCCACTTCCAAAAGAAATAGTGAGGTGAGAACTGGAAAAATAAATCAAATGCAAGAATCACATCAAACGTCGCAAACTGTGATAGGTAAGCAACCCAGCAAGAGCACACGACTGAAGCGCCACTGCGAGCACTAAAAAACATTCACTGACGCCTAAGTTGTGAAGGAATGTATGAATGAAATAGCGATCGCTCTGTTTGAGGGAACCCAGTTTAAAGATGACATTACCCAAAAAATAAGTCTCGGACCCTGGAGACATTGGAAATTTGGCAAGTGGACCTTTTCAGTTTGTAGTTGAGTACCCCTGTCTTATAATTTAATGGCCCATTGTCATAGCGCTATCCTTTTGCATGCAGAGCCATGATGATAGACAATGCAGATTCTTGCACATGCAGATTCTTCAGTCTGACCATGAAGGATAAGCTGTGGCTTATCACTGGCTCCCAGTAAAATCACACATCTCATACTAAATTCTGCACCCTCCCTCCATTCTCTTGCCCCACAGTACCTCTCCTACCTTTTCCACCCTGACTCTAAGTGTAGGTTCCTACGATCCTCTTTCTTACCTCAAAAGGCACTATACAAAACTAAGCTCTTCTTCTTCTTCTTCTTCTTCTTCTTCTTAATATTATTATTATTACACATGTGCAGGATACAGAGCAGTTGTTGTTGTTGTTGTTGGAGCATTAGTGCCTAATTTTCCTCCAGTACTCCTCATTTGCTTAGGATGCATCATATCGTGTCCAATCACTGAACTTTGAAAATTCAGCACGAAAATTGACAGGCTTTCCGTCATGGGCTGATCCAATCTTTTTGAATTTAAACATCTCCAGCAGGCAAATATGTTTCTCAATAGCCGGAATTTCAGGTCCTTGTGCGATAAGGTGACCAGATTTCTTTGAGGAAAATCGGGGACATTTTGGCGTTCAGCGAAAAAATTAACATTAAAATCTCAGTTTTTTTGCCGTCACCACATTTGACATTATTGTGGTTTATCCATGGCCTAGGAGGCCTTCTTTTCTCCTCTTAGAAGGGTATATAGGCCTATATTACAATTAGTGTTGGCACTTTTGTCTGCTCCCAGTATCTGGATGTTTTCCCCTATGCATTCTAAACTTACTATTAGGCCCTAGGATAAAAGACAGGAACTTTTCCACAAATTTTCAGACAGACTGAAGTGTTATCATTCTGGATGATGCATTATGTTGTGTATTCTATAGGCTATGCTAAAGCAATTCTAGGGTCTGTCAAGAGTTGTAGGAAGTGGTAGGACCTTTTTACCATTTTAAATGTGGGACCCACCTGTCTGCACATAGCCTATCTACATGCTTGTTCCAAAAATGGGAAATAACCCAAGAAAGATTATTGCAATAATGTAGGCCTATCTACTGGAGCCATTACTACTTTTGTCATTAAAATATCAACAAAGTAACAAATAGGCTTTTTTAATTTCTTTTTTTTATGCTGTTGCCCTTTTAAGAAAAATAAAATAGCCTACTCTCCTGTGTCTCATCTGTTCTCGTTGGAGAGAGAGAGGATAGATGCTACTTATTAGATCCTACCTATTTACTGAAAATAGCTTTGACACCTAAACTGTTTGCTGAAATGAAATACAAGGCCTGACTTAAGTTGCGTTTGTTAAACTGGCAAATCGCGGTAAAATGCGGAAAATGTATTGGTGAGGAGAAAATAGTCAATTAAAAAGTTTGATGTTGAGGGAGAGTTTGTAAGCTTTCCTGGTCAGACAACCAAAAAGAGGGAAGATTCAATCAAAAATGGGACAGGTGGCTACTCTAGCCATGGATTAAAACTGTAACTCAGCTGGAAACTGGCTGGGTATTCTGTTTTTTTTTCCTCTCAAGTCGTAGGCTACTCGGCCAAAATGGGGAACATTTTCGGGACAGGTGCGGGCGGGGACAGGTCATCAAAATCAGGGTCTGTCCCCGAAAATCGGGGACGTCTGGTCACCCTATTGTACGAAGCAAAGTGTAGATCTTCTGGAGTCCTCTGGAGTAACAGTCTTATCAACTCCAGCTAAAACTTGCTGCAAAAGATGGTTGTCCTTTGTCCTTGTCCTTTTTAAATGTCCTTTCATTCCTACCTTATGTGTCTTTACTAGTAATTTGCCATAATGTTTGTTCTAGACCCTGTTACTGAAGCAAAGATCACCTGTGACAGCAGTGCTTCAACACCAACACTACGCTGTGAGGCAAAGGGTGACTCACTGAGTTACAGCTGGTCTGGAGATGGAGTACAGATAACCGAGACACAGGGTCAAACTGGACCACAGATCAATAAGGAAAAAGACCAGAACTCGATCTACACCTGTGTGGTGAACAACCCAGTTAACAACATACCAGTGAATTATCATGCCACGGACTGCTTTCCCTCAGGTAAGATGTGGAATACTGATGTATGAGCTGGCGTGTTAGTGGTAACCTCAATATCCTTGTGGATTAAATAATTATCTCTAATGGGGAGGTGGAAATGTAGCGGTTAAGGAACCTGGCTAGCTGGGATAATAGGCTGGGAAGTTGTGGGTTTAAATCCCATCTGCCATCATTGTGCCCTTGAACAAGGCAGTTAACCCTAAGTTCCTCTAGGGGAGACTGGCCCTGAAGTATACAGGTGTAATTGATATCTGACAAATGTAAGTTTCTTTGGATAAAATCATCTGCTAAATGCATAAAAATGGAAATGCAATCTCTAATCTAAACTAAGAACAAGCTGATGTTACTAACCTACATATGAATTTACCAACCATTAGTCTGATGCAGACCATATACATTGGCTACACAAACAAATTTACAATTTAATATATAAGTGCAATAATAATGGTTTCTTTGTTTAGATGCAGGAAGTCTGGTGCCTATAGTAGCTGGTGTGGTTGGAGGCATCCTGGTTTGCTGTATTTGCGGTATTGCAGGTGAAAGTAAAATAAGATTGAGATTCAAAAATGGGTAACACTTGACGTTAAGTCTGTATACATAGACAACTGCAGTAGAAAAGTCCTCTGAGAGCGCAGACCTCCACCAAGGCAATGTGGTCACAGACACAATATAAATTCCAGATGGTGTTCTGGATCAGAAATCACCACCAAAATTTAATCAGTTGTTATTTGCCCCAATACACACTTTCATCCAAATCAGTGCAGTTCTTTTCCAGTTATTTTGTACACAGACACACAGACGCTGGCAAAAACAACACCTCCTTGGCAGAGGTAATAATTATAATCATGATCATAAATGACTATGAAATATTACCAATGCCTTGATATAATTGACATATGAATAAATAGTTGTGACTGAAGTCATAAGAATTATTTCAGCTTGGTATATCACAGTGCTTTACACCATTCAAAATTGCTACTTTTGAACGGTTGTATCCACTTTATGCAGTCATTGGCTGTATCCATTATTGTCAATCATTACAAGAATGAATACTTATAGAGATTCCTGGCTTCTAAAACATGTTGACCGTGCTACATTAGTGTGATAAAAATGTTTTGATTTGATTAAAAGTTAAGAATTGTTTAAATATCTTTGTATTTACATTGCTTTAATAGATACAGACTTAAAAGTATGTGTTACCCCGCATGATTTATCCATATTTCACTTTAAATGTCCTTTATAGGCATTACCATGTGAGGCATAAACAAAATGTATTTATCACTTTACTCTTATTTTAAAGTATACATATGGAGACGGACAAAGCACCAAAACCAAAAGAAGTCAACATCTCTCCCCTCAGACTTGCCTTCAGTAAAAGACCCCCTTATGGGATCAGGGACAAATAATCAGGATCCAGCCGAACCTAAACCACATCATAACTCTCCAGAAATCAAAGTGACCGTTGGGTCAGGTGAAATCTCTATGCCAACAAAGAAGACCTCTGAGGACAACCCAGACCCAACTGGTGTTATACCGAAAGGAAGAGTCCAAAAGAGAAAAGACGCCATTGAAAAAGGAGATCTTCGGAAGTTTGGATCAATTGAAGAATTAGAAAGCACTCGTGGAGAAGAGCATGTGGAAAAAGAAGGAGGGGGCAGGTCAGATACAGAACATCAGGAAATACCAACACCACTCACTGAGCCACAAGATATTCCTCCCAACACTCCCAACACTGCTAATAACAGGGAAGGAGTGCCAGGGACGTCTGGAAATGCAGATGAAGTTTTCGAAAACACACATTCAGGGAAGGACATAGAAATAGAGGGAGAGGAAAGGTCAGGTGAAGTGAATCAAGATACAGCAGCTCAAAATCCAGAGACACAATATAGTCCTGATAACAAAGATAACTGTGCCTTTAACAGGGATTCCAGTGAAGATGACCATAATGAAACAAGTCTCGATCAAACATCTGAGAGTCCTGTGAAAAGTCACATTGATCATAAATCCAATAGTGAAGAGGTCAGGTCACCAACTCAATCACAGGATGAAAGGGAAACAGAAACTTTAGAACCATCGCAATCTGAAGAAAACCAGAGTGGGACTGAAACAACACATGTTTCTAATCCTGTACAGCCATTACCAGATACAAATAGTAACAGTGTTCAAGATTTAACTGACACTTCTGCTCCTCCTGAAGCACAACTTACAGGTACCCTTTATAAATCTCTAGAACCCAAAGTGAATGCATCAGTTGAAATCTCTATGCCAACAAATACGACCTCTGAGGACAACCCAAAATCAACTGCGGTTATACCGATAGGTACTGTCCAAAAGTTAAAAAACGCCATTGAAAAAGACGATCCTAAGGTTGGACCAATTGAAGCATTAAAATGTACTCATGGAGAACAGGATAAGGAAGAAGAAGGAGGGGGCGGGTCAGATACAGAACATCAGAAAATACAATCACCACCCACTGATCCACAAGATATTCTTCACAACACTCCCAACACTGCTAATAACAGGGAAATGGACAATAACGGAGAAATGGAGGGACAGGAAGGTTTAGCTGAAGGGAATGACAATAAATCAGATCAACCTCCTCAGGAACAGGTTTCATAAGAACAATTAACAGGGAATGCTAAGGTAAAATCAACAGAGAATGGAAAGAAGACCCCAGACCAGGCGGATTAAGGTACACCAGATCAACCACCTGCGAAACAACATACTCAACAACAGTCTTCTTGCAGTGATGATTACAGTGCTGCAAATGAAAACGATTAATCAACAGAGAATATGGAGATCCGAGACCTATTGAGAAAAAAGGAAAGGTAGTCAAGAAGACAATGGAAGCCATTGTGCGATATCAGTGAATAAAGAACTGCTTTAAAGAAGGATAACCATTTGACTTTTAGGACTATATGTGCTGAAGAAATTTGAAAAGAAAGTGTAAACACTGCAGCCCATAGCCTCAGTAAGCATGAAACATGTCAAGGAAACACAATTCAAAATGCCAACACTACTAAATGCAAATCGGCTATGTCCAGAATTGCTAGTCTGGGCCCACAACTTGCTAAGCAGAAAGTGGAATAATCAGGATACTGTTAGACCATAAACCTGGAGAATGCTTAACTTCCCCCTAAACACTCCCCCAACCAGGGCAAAGCAATAAGCAAAACTTGGTTTAGGAACCTGTTTTATCTGACATAATTGCTTGTGAAAAAGGCTCATGGATCAGCAAAGGCAGTCCTCCTTTATTTTTTCTTTTCTTTCCTCTTTTGTGCCCCGCTTTTACTTTTAAACATGCTTAATTGGTGTGTACACTAGTTAACAACCAACAATGAAGTCAGGCATGCACCTTTCTTACAAGCCTATGGTCTCAGCTGAGGTAACTAACTGGATTATACAAGTAAATCAACTACACAGTTCTCAATTTCAGTTATTTTTTCACTTCAACACTCTTTTGTTTATGTGATTGCACATTCAGTTCATGCTCATTTGTATTTGTGTATTAGCTTTATGTACATTGTGTTTCCCAACAAAACAAACATCTAGAAACCAAGAGAAATTGCTTGTTTTCTCTCAAACACAGGGGTGAAAGTAGTTTGAATTTCTTACCTGTACTACAAAAAAAAAAAAAAAAAATCAATTGCCTATTCTAGTGCGCCCTTGTGTTATGTATGGCTCAAACAAAAAGGTAAGCAGGTCTACGGCATTGGGCTAATTTCAAACACATTCCGACATTCCATGGTAGCAAACTGAACATACTGTCATACTCATTATCCCTTTTTCTGACTTCTAACTTATTGCCACATTACAGTAGTACTGAAAATGGCAGGCCCACATGTCACCTGTGGGACTCAAAACCTACTGTGTGTGAGCATGTGAATGGCCTGGCTACCAGGCACAAAAATGTTTTTTTCTTTCTTTTTTTTAACATTTACTCAATTGTAGTCATGACTTTGAGCCTGTGTTTGAGTGTAACATCTAGGCTACTTGGTTATCCCTTTTATACAATAATCTATGTATATATATATATTTAATAAAAATTATGCAGCACAGCTCATCATCATGGCCTAGATCAAGAGGATAAAAACAACAAACCAATGTATAGCCATTTCTACTAAGTTCCTCTTTTTTATTTTTTATTTTTTTTTTTTTTGTAGAACTCTATGGGATTAGTTACTCTGCTCTATGCAAGTCTAGCTTCTACAGGGAAGAAAAAGATCTGAAACTCAAACTCCTCCCCTTTCTTGTGTGTGAGACTTCAGCACTGAAGTCTGAACTGGCAAACGGATTTGGGGTGTTCACTTTCTGCAAATGAGAGATAGAAAACTCTTCTATTCAAATTACAGGTCTATATCATAATGTGTAGTGTTTTTTGTTCAGTTTTATTTTTTGAGCTCTTGGTTATTAGATGGAAGTCCAGCAGCTAACTAAGCCAAGTTTATAATATCAAATAAAGATATTTCCCTAGCCAAATTATCTTTACACTGAAATTACCACTTATTCTCAAGCAAGTACATTACAAGTGGTACCAATGCATGCCTCTGGTTGTCTACTTTAATTTGATACCGAATACCTCCATTGTAGATGCAGGTATGTCCATATCAAAGCTTCCAAAAGACAATGAAGCAAAACCGCTTCACCCGCTATTGTATTTTTCGGCGCTCGCGTGCGCAAAAACAAACAACAAAGAAAAAACTTCGGAGTGCCAGATACCAGAAAATGTATTTGCAAATGGCACAAATAATTGGTGAGACATTTTAGCGAATTTCCAAGTATGAACAACAATTGTTACTGTCACAAATGCCAAAGACAGGCAGGCCCTGTCAGAAGGGCACTTTTGACATCAAAGAGCAAAGGGGCGGTAACCCCTATGTCTTACCACTACGGCGTACCGTCTGTCAATCTTATACCGGTACGTAGTATAGGTGCGTACCGGCTTACTTTCACCTCTGCTCAAACAACAGGTACATTTTGTATATATTTGGAATTTACGCCAGTCTGACCAATTTTAAAATCATGCAAGGAATTTTTGTATCTTTGTTGCACTCAAATATGCAGGCCACTGTATATCTGTATCAATGTAGTGACAGCCTTCCTGTGCCTCAAATATGTTTTTGATCAAGGTGGGTCCGTGTAATGTTTTGCAGTGCTTTGATCCATTTTTAGAATTCACATGAAAAAGATGAAATTGGATTCAAAACTTCAATTGTCCATTTATCAGACAACTCAGATAATAGATCATTGGTGCTGTTTGTGTATTTCATTGTTGTTTGATGGTTGCTTTTGAAAGAGTGGACAGTTGAATTTGATACCAAAGTGAAAATGAGTCAATATATCAATATTCAATTTTTGCGCTTTGGTTGGACTGAACCATGCGCGCTGAGGGATGTCTTGGTTCAGGTAGGCTATAAATGAGATGCATGGACTCGAGACGTAACGTTACAGACCTGACAAAACAACTGACCCACCATCAGGCTTACCTCCAAACTTTCTAATACAGAAACTATGAAGTTGTTGCATGATTTAATATTTTCATGTTTTACCGTGGCCTATTGGAACACCTCCACCGGCACAATCAATCAGTGAAGAAACGGTGATGCCGAGTGTTGCCTATGCCACCGTGGATATATTTGGGGACGATAGACTATAGGAATAAAATTTTGTTTAGATCAGGGGTCTCCAACAGGTAGTTCAGGAGCTGCTCGCCACATGAGTAGCTCAATGAGTCACAGGAAATGTAAATGAATTTCATAAGAGCCTTTATCACAAAATCTTGATATCTTTACTGCTTTAATGCTCTCTGATTAGAAGTTATGTTGGTAGAGTGCCCTACATTAACAATGAGACAAGAGTAAGTTCGTGAATGACCATAGGTTACTTCAAAAGCAAAGCAGATATTAGCTGAACCGAAACCTCGCATATGGTAACAGCGCAACTGTACACGGTAACCCCCGACCAGGTGGCGAGAAGCTCGAGCTCGAGACCCCTCGTCTAAACAAAATGCCATTCTTATGTCATGACGAAATATAGCCTAGGTGGCATAGGCAACACTCGGCATCACAGTTTCTTTGCTGATTGATTGTGCAAAGAGCGAAGTGTTCCAATTTGGCCACGGTGAACATAAATCACAACAACTTCATAGGCTTCTGTAGTAGAAAGCCTGCAGGTGGGCCAGTAGTTCTGTCAGGTCTGTATGTCTCGAGCTGTCCAGCTTTCCATCTCATGAATAGCCAAGGCCTCTCTCTACAAAAGACAACTGGCGCTACCTGAACCAAGACATCCCTCCGTGCGCTTGGTTCAGTCCAACCACGGCAAGGAAATAGAAAATTCAAATATTGACTCATTTTTACTTTAGTGTCAAATTCAACTATCCACTCCCTCAAAAGCAACCAGCAAACAACAATGAAATACACAAAAAGCACCAATTACCTATTATCTCAGTTGTCTGAAAAATGGAAAATAGAAGTTTTGGACCCAATTTTTATCTTTTTCATGTGAATTCTAAAAATGGATCAAAGCACTGCAAAGCGTTACACGGACCAAGGTGCATTTGTCCAACATTGTTATTACGAAACTGAATGACTTGTATCTTTTTAATTATAACAGAACTTTAACAGCATTCACACCATCCACTATGTCAATAATAAACTAGCGACAACCAGTGGTTTTCATTACAATCAGAGTGTTCTTGTCTGTATGTTCTATCAGGAAGCACACTGCAGCGTTTTTAACTAATTAAGTCTTGACAGAGAGGAGCAACTAAGGCCAATGTAGAGTGCATTGCAATAGTCAAGACGAGATGTAATAAAATCAGGTATGACAGTCACTAGATCACCAGGTGATGTAAAAAGAGTTAACCCTTGATAAGAGTCTTGCATGAAAAAAAAGATCTGACATTATAGATCTACATTATTTATTTATTTGTTATGCTTTCTCAGAATGGCAGAATGTAAAGGGAAAACAGGATAGGGCCTGGGGGTCCTGTAGGGGAGTGGTGCTGAGGAGGAGGTGTATTGGCCAATGAGAAACTTCTTTTAGGGAACTAGGACCACTAAACCACTCATGAGTTATTAACTTGATGACAGCCTGGTTTTCAATCATGCTGATCAATGTTATGTGTCAAATGCTGCTGTTAAGTCAAGAAGAACCAGGATCATACAGCCAGCACCATCAGTAATTTTAACAGTCCGGGGTCCGGGACCTGACACTGAAAGGGGGGTTTCTATGTTTCAATTCAATGTTTGAGGGGCCCAAAATTATTTTCTGTCATAGGGCCCACAATGTCTAGTGGCGCCCCTGACCACATATCAGAGATGACATTGTTCCCCTTGTCCGTAATCCGGTCATGCTAACTGCTGAGCTTGACGATCACCCAGTAACAGCCATGTCCACACATCAACATCATATTTAAGTATTAGTTAAGCACCCTTGGTACCTTGACACCAGGTACCAGACTTTAGCAGTGGAAAAGCAAAAAAAGCGAGCTGGTGCCATGCAGAGGGACTTTAATTAACAGCTGAATAATAGCATACTTAAAGTAGTTCTGCATCATTCAAGCATAGCCCTTTTGTGCGACCCTGCTGACTTGCACAAGAAAGCGAAAGTATTTGGGACAACATAGACCAAACGTAAATGCAAATGAACAGTTTACATAGAGTCAATGGCATCATTAATCTTGCTTTCGATTTTGATGGATTTTGGTGCCTTTAACTCAATTTAAAGTGCTTGGTATGTTGGGTGGGTGTTGGGTCTATATCTTTAAAATGTGTAGGGACTATCACTTTAAAATATGTAGCCACAATATCTGATGCAAGACAGCTGTTTATGGCTATAATACTGGCTCCATTGATGTCGATAGTAGCCATATAAGGAGACATGGAGGAATGGGGTCTCGGGGCCCAGTTGAAGGTTTCATCTGCCTAATGGTTTGCAAGACGAGGGACAGGGACACAGGCTCAAAGTTGCTGAAGTATGTGGAGAACGCAGGACAAAGATGGATGGATCGACCAAGGAGGAAGATATAAGAGCTCTAATACCTGAGATCTTACCCACTAAAGACTTAGACATATGTTCACTGCTAAAGAGAGTAATATCAGTGCATTTAGAATTAATGTTATTAAATAATGTGCATGGATTGTTACAATTCAGTTGAACAAGGTTAAAAAAGTACCTTTACCTCTAAAGTATAATTAATTAATAATAATAATTAATAATTCTATAGCGCTTTTCTACCCTTAGGTACTCAAAGCACTCACAGTGGAAGGGGGACCTCGCTAACCACCACCAATGTGTAGCACCCACCTGGGTGATGCAAAGCAGCCATTATGCACCAGAACGCTCACCACACACCAGCTAGAGGTGGGGAGTGAGAGAAGGGATGAATGAGCCAATTACAGTGGGGGGATGGTTAGGGGTCCAGATTGAATGAGCCAGGTTGGGACTTTAGCCAGGACACCGGGAAACTCCCTACTCTTTTGCGAGAAGTGTCATGGGATCTTTAATGACCACTGAGAGTCAGGGCCTCGGTTTAACGTCTCATCCAGAAGACGGCCTCTCCTACAGTACAGTGTCCCCATCATGGCACTGGAGCATTGGGATTGAGGAACTTAGGTCCAGAGGGAAGAGAACCACCTACTGGCCACCCACCAACACCACTTCCAGCAGCTACCCAGTTTTCCCCAGAGGTCTCTCATCCAGGTACTAACCAAGCCCACACCTGCTTAGCTTCAGCTATTCAGCTGAGATAGGGTACCATTGGTCTGGCTGGTCAAATACCTCTAAAGTATATATATTTGACCCAACAGACTTCCAAGATATCAAACGAAATTTGCAATTTGTCTTTCTCTGACTTGCATTCTGCCACTTTTGCAATCATGCCTGCAAGTCTAAGTTCAACTAATCATTATGAAGAGCTGGAACTATCCGATTTAGAATACTGTACTATATGTGGAATACTGTACACTATATCGAATGCAGACAAGTTTGAAATGTCCACCTGAAGCAAAAATAATTAAACAGGTGTCATCTGTATTCATATTTGTGAATTCATATTTGTCTGCTACAATGCAGCCTTCTCAGTTTAAGCTGCCATTCACCCAATGATGGGTTATTACACTATGAGTCAGGTGTCCTTAATGACTCCAGTCATGTTTGTGATCAGACAATGCTGTACAGGAACTGAGGCAATCTGAAAAACTTGTGACCAGGCCACATTGTGGGAGCCACCCACCTACCTCTCAGTTTGTGTGGTATATGTGCAAAAAATGAACAAAAACCAAAAGAATACTTGTCTGTAATTTCAGCAACTCTACTGCAAACCTTTCCAATATTTGATTATGTTATGTGTCCAAAGCGTCACCTACTGTAGTGGCCTGGATAGTGAGTATTTTCTAGTCAACGATCCAAACTTTATGGTGGTTATGAGGGCAAAAGAGCAAAGTTGTTTGGCCAAACCATTCCTTTACTGCTTCCAAAGGAGATAGTATTGTTCATGGGGGTGGTTTCAGTTGTAAATAAAGATTCTGTACTTTTCCATATCAGCAAAACCCAACCTGATCATGTGAGTGAGTAGATTTTGTATTGATTTTTGTTCTGTCAAGATACTTCAGTTTTTCATAACATATGAAGACCTGTATTGTTTTCTTAAGAACTTATTTATGAACATAATTTTTCTGTTTCTCTTTCTGTGTTAAGTGTAATGATTTATTAATGACACAATCAATTGCATATTGTTGTACTATATGAATAAACTTGCATTACACTGACCTACTCAATCGGTATTTTTGGAGGGGGCGCTAGTGCGCAGTAATGGAAGTAAGACATAGCCTACTTTTTTATGCTCCGTGTGGATTCCTCTATTAAGATTAATATTTACTGCATACGAACTTTTTAATTTGCTGCTGTCGAGTATTTAATCTTTGCTTTACACTTTTGCACTCATTTTATTGGCAAGATGCCTGGCAAGGACACAAAACATTCATCTTCTGCTGCTAGCAATGAGGCGATATTAGCTGCTATCACTAAGCAAGGTGAGGAGCTAGCAAAAGTCTCCAAACAGGTGGATGGACTTAAAAAGTCAATGGAAGATTGTCTAGACTCTATCGACACATGCTTATCCACCCTTCAGAACGAGCATCGCGAAGTTGAGCGTCGTATGGGGGATGTAGATGAGGCTCTCTCTTCTGCTGACCAACGTCTCACTACTTTGGAGGCCACATGTAAGGAACTGCAAGTTGCTAACGGCCGTCTCAGTGCTAAGCTCAATGATTTGGAGGGGCGATCCCGCAGGCTTAATAAGGGTCGTTGGGAATTCGTTTCCAAGTTGATCTCAGAGTTACTTGGCCCTGACAACTTCGCTAAACCAGTGAAGATAGATAGAGCACACCGCAGCCTGAAGCCCAAGCCAAAGGACAACGAGCGACCCAGACCCATCATCGCCAAAATCCACAATGACCGAGACCTGCGAGACATCTTACGGCTAAGTCGTCAACATGCACCCCTAAGCTACAACGGTGAGAAGGTGTCAATATTCCCCGACTATACAGCGGAGGTGGCAGCCCAACGACAGTCCTTCAACACCGCCAGGAACAGGCTCACTGATGCTGGAGCCAAGTGCTCTCTTCGTTTCCCAGCTAAGCTTCAAGTGACCCACAACAACACCGTACACGTCTTTGAAACTCCTGCTGCTGCAGAACGGTTTGCTGACACTTTATCTGACAAAGCTTAGACAGAGTTAAATGACTATTCTGTGCAGGTTAGGCTGTTAAGATATTTTCACTGCTATCGAAGTGGTAATTTCTCTGCCCTATATTCCTTTATGGTCATACGGTGACGGCTATTCAACTTGTAACCGTGAACAGTGAACTTGTTGGATGCGGTTCTTTTTTTTCGCTTTCTTTCCTTTTAATCGCTAGGCTGTGCAACCTGCCCAAGATCAGTATTCCATTTTTACATTAACCAGCCTGCTTTGTTTTATTTATGCAGTAAAAATGTATGTATTTCATTGAATTTGAGGTTCTCACAGAGCTGTTTTTTTTTCCTTTTTCTAACGTAGCCTAGTTCGGCTGGCTCTGTTACCTGGCAGTCTCCTAATAGGAAGTGTGAGGTGCCTCGCGGCTTTGGGTTTGTTATGGGGGGGTTATGTGTGTTGTTTGTTTATCTGCCAGTGATTAAGCTCTCAAATGTCAGTCTTTTTTTCTTACTGTGTTATTTAGATGCAGGATAACTGTTCAGCTAGATCAAGAGGATGTCCCATCACTTTCGTATCTTGGAATTGTAGAGGTCTTGGTGGTGCATTTAAGCGGAAAGTATTTTCACATCTTAAGTCTCTTTCAGCGGATATTATTTTCTTACAAGAGACCCACATTCAACCAACTGAACAAAGGCGATTGCGTTCTTTATGGGTATCGCAAATATATCAGTCCACTTTTTCCTCTAAGGCAAGGGGGGTAGCTGTTCTCATTCGTAAAACAATTCCATTTATTTTTCAATCTTTGACCACTGATCCAGGTGGGAGATTTGTTCTTGTCACAGGTACAATTATCTCTTTTCCACTAGCCCTCTTAAACATATATGCCCCCAATTTTGATTGCCCTGATTTTTTTTGTAAAGTATTCAATCTTTTAGATACCCACAGCACTCACAACATTATCATTGGTGGAGACTTTAATTGCTACCTTGATGCACAGCTAGATAGGTCCTCTTCTAAACCAGCCCCAGCTTTAAAATCTGTACCTACTCTCAATAATTTGATGAAGTCAATTGATCTGGTTGATATTTGGAGGGTTCAGCATCCCTCTGATAGGAAATATTCTTTTTCTCTCCTGTCCATGGTAGCTTCTCCAGGATTGATTACTTTTTAGTGGATGCTAGATTAATATCAAAAGTAGTAAACTCCACATATCACAGTATCTTAGTGTCAGATCATGCTCCCCTCGCAATGTGTATCAACTTTAACTTGCATGCGCGTTGCTACAATTGGAAATTTAACCCCACTCTATTGACAGATAAGAGTTTTTGTGAATATCTATCCATGAGGATCACAGATTACCTGCAAAGTAACGACACTGGTGAGGTCTCTGATTCAACACTATGGGAGGCCTTTAAGGCTGTCATTAGAGGGCAGGTAATCTCTTATCAGTCTTCCTGTAGAAGAGATAGGCTGAAGCGTATTTCGGAGATTGAGTCAGGAGTTGTCTGCTCTTGAAGAATCCTATAGGCAATCAAACACTGAAGACACTCTCAAGGCTATTTTAAAAATTAAATATGAATATAACCAGATTCTTGGTGGGCAGGTTAGGCTGTACATCTCTAAGCTAAGGCAAAAACACTAACACAAAAACCACACAAGTTGCTTTCTAGGCAAATAAAGGGTGTGCAAGCTGATAGAGCAATACATAAAACAAATTCTGCACAGGGTCAGTTATTAACAGATCCTAAAAGCATCAATGAAAGATTTTTTGATTTTTACAGCTACTTATACACTTCTAGGTCCTCTGCCACTGATGCAGAGATATCAGACTTTCTCAGCGCACTGGACATTCCAGCCCTTGATGATGATGCTAGGCAGGTTTTGGATGAAGATTTCACTTTAGAAGAAATTAAAACTGCCATACGTTCCTTTCCTAATGGAAAGGCCTGTGGTCCTGATGGGTTTGGGATAGAATTCTATAAGGCCTATATTGATACCATTGCCCCCTCTTACTTCGTATGGTAAACTGTTCTTTGGAGGCGGGAATCTTCCCCAAAACTCTTTATGATGCTCATGTCTGCCTTCTATTGAAAAAGGACAGAGATGAAGCTGATGTCACCTTGTTCCGTCCCCTGAGCTTGTTAAATTCCGATCAAAAGATTATAGCCAAAGTTCTAACAAATCGATTGAATAAATATATTGGTACACTGATTCACCCTGACCAAACAGGTTTCATCCCAGATAGATTCTCTTTTTCTAACACCCGCCGCCTACTGAATATCATGTATGCTACCAAACTGCCTCGTGCTGCTGTTATCTCACTGGATGCTCAGCAGGCTTTTGATCAAGTAGAGTGGGAGATACATGTTTGCTGTCCTTGAGAGATTTGGTTTTGGTGATAAATTCATGACATTGCTGAAAATGCTATATGCGTGTCCCAACTCTTCTGTTCTGACAAACTTTGATAGATCTCCTCAGTTCATGCTAGAGCGGGGTACAAGCCTTTCACCCAGGGTGCGATTTATGAAAAAATCAGAGGGGGGATGATTCTGAAACGGCATTGCGTTGGTGACGTCATTACTAGACACTAAAATTACCCCCCCCCTCCCCCCCGCCCCGCCAAAAAACAAAAACAAATCTGCTATTAGTAGCCTATCTGGGTTACAGCGCAGTGTCTGATGCCTCCTGAAGTCTACTGCAGTTCCTGTGACTGCTGCGTGTCAAGCGCAACATTTTTCACAAAACTTAGAAACTCTCTTTGGTTTTTGCAAATGTTACTACTGGCTGAATGACCTAAAAAAAATTGTCATCCCCCGCGATTCAGAAGGATATTTTGCCTGATACGTTGACAATACACGTATTTCATATCAAACTTAAATTATGCCTATGACAAACAGTTTGTTTTCCTTTGCACAAAGTTGTTCAAGCAATGTGATAACATCACGAAGTTTCCTTTCGTTGTCCAAGCTTTAGTCTTTCCAGTGAGAAAAAAAACACCTGCTATTCTGCTCTCACTGCTTCCCCTGTGCAGTTATGCAGATAGCTAAACTTTCCAATGAAAACACAAGCCTGTAGATTCCGTTAAAGGATTTTACTTGATTCCCAATGGCAAAGTGAAAACTGAAAAGACAGTACAGTACATCCAAATGAATATACACCTAAAGATGCAGTAGGCCTACTAGCCTACACATTGTTTCAATTAAACAGTCTAGTAGACCTAGTTGAACATTCTATAAAAAGAAACAAATTCAAAAGACATACAATGTAAGTCTAGAGTATTAGACGGGTCAATATATGGAAAATAACCCCCTAACCCCAAAAAAATTGATACAAAAGATTTTTCAACTGATTTTGATACCTCTTGGTGCCTTTAATAACATATTAAAAATCTAAGAAAATCTAACTTCAGGAAAGGGGTAATTTTCAAGATGGCGGCCAAGATAGCCAAAAGAAGCTAATTCTGACACTTACAAAAATGTTGCTGTCTGATCAAATTGGTGCAAACGTTTTTTTTTCAACTGATTTTAATACTTTTGGGTGTCCTTAATAACATACTAAAAATTTAAGAAAATCTAACTTTAGGAAAGGGCCAATTTTCAAGATGGCGTCCAAGATAGTCGAAAGAAGCTAATTCTGACTGACTATTGAGGACCTATGAAAATGTAGTTGTCACATCAAATTGATACAGAAGCTTTTCCAACTGATATTGATACCTCTAGGTGTCCTTTGTAACATATTAAAAATCTGAGAAAATCTGACTCCAAGAAAGGGGTCATTTTCAAGATGGAGCCCAAGATTTTCAGAAGAAGCTATTTATGGCTATATAAAAGAGCTTACGAAAATGTTGTTGTCTTATCAAATTAATAAAAAAAATTTCAACTGATTTTGATACCTTTAGATGTCCTTGCTAACATATTAAAAAAGTAAGAAAATCTAACTTCAGAAAATGGGTCATTTTCAAAATGGTGTCCAAGATATTTTGAAGAAGCTAATTGTGGCTATATCTTGAACACTTCACAAAGATATTGTGGTTTCAATAAATTGAAACAAAAGGTTTGTCAACTGAATTTGATACATCTAGGTGACCTTAATAATATATTAAAAATCTAAGAAAATCTAACTTCAGGAAAGGGGCCATTTTCAAGATGGCGTCCAAGATGATCGAAAGAAGCTAATTGTGGCTATATCTTTGATACCATTTAGTTTACAAAGATATTGGTGTTTAAACAAATTGATACAAAATGTTTTTCAACTAATTTTGATACCCTTAGATGTCCTTACTAACATATACAAAATCTAAGAAAATCTAACTTCAGGAAATGGGTAATTCTCACAATGGTGTCCAAGGTAGGCAGAAGAAGCTAATTGTGGCTATATCTTGAACACTATTTACTTTACAAAGATATTGGAGTTTAAATAAATTGATACAAAAGGTTTGTCAACTGAATTTGATACCTTTAGATGTCCTGACTAACATATTAAAAATCTAAGAAAATCTAAGTTCAGGAAATGGGTAATTTTCAAAATGGCGTCCAAGATGATCGAATGAAGCTAATTGCGGCTGTATCTTAAATACCAGTTAGTTTACAAAGATATTGGTGTTTAAAAAAATTGATACAAAAGGTCTTTCAACTGATTTCGATACCTTTAGATGTCCTGACTAACATATTAAAAATCTAAGAAAATCTAAGTTCAGGAAATGGGTCATTTTCAAAATGGCGTCCAAGATGATCGAATGAAGCTAATTGCGGCTGTATCTTAAATACCAGTTAGTTTACAAAGATATTGGTGTTTAAAAAAATTGATACAAAAGGTTTGTCAACTGATTTTGATACCTTTAGATGTCCTGACTAACATATTAAAAATCTAAGAAAATCTAAGTTCAGGAAATGGGTCATTTTCAAAATGGCGTCCAAGATGATCGAATGAAGCTAATTGCGGCTGTATCTTAAATACCAGTTAGTTTACAAAGATATTGGTGTTTAAAAAAATTGATACAAAAGGTTTGTCAACTGATTTTGATACCTTTAGATGTCCTGACTAACATATTAAAAATCTAAGAAAATCTAAGTTCAGGAAATGGGTCATTTTCAAAATGGCGTCCAAGATGATCGAATGAAGCTAATTGCGGCTGTATCTTAAATACCAGTTAGTTTACAAAGATATTGGTGTTTAAAAAAATTGATACAAAAGGTTTGTCAACTGATTTTGATACCTTTAGATGTCCTGACTAACATATTAAAAATCTAAGAAAATCTAAGTTCAGGAAATGGGTCATTTTCAAAATGGCGTCCAAGATAGGCAGAAGAAGCTAATTGTAGCTATATCTTGAACACTATCTACTTTACAAAGATATTGGAGTTTAAATAAATTAAAAATGATGTAAATGATGTATAATGTAAATGTCCTCATTTACATTATATTAAAACCTATGAAAATCTAACTTCAAGAAAGGGGTCATTCTCAAGATGCGGTCCAAGATAGTTGGAAGAAGGCAATTATGGCTGTATTTTGAATACTACTTCGTTTACAAAGATATTGGTGTTTAAACAAATTGATAAATAAAAAGGTTTTTCAACTAATTTTGATACCTCCAGGTGTCATTAATATGTTAAAAATATAACTAAATGCATCATTTTCAAAATGGGGTCCAAGATAGGCAGAAGATGCTAATTCTGGCTATATCTTGAACACTATTTAGTTTACAAATATGCTGTTTACAAATATGCACATTTCTGATTTTGGT
Organism: Sardinella longiceps; assembly: GCA_027497455.2. Taxonomy (NCBI): domain Eukaryota; kingdom Metazoa; phylum Chordata; class Actinopteri; order Clupeiformes; family Clupeidae; genus Sardinella; species Sardinella longiceps. The sequence continues at coordinate 5,580,133 of JAODXP020000021.1, forward strand.
ATTTCTACAAGTCCTTAGTAACATATTAAAAATCCAGCAAAACTTGGCCTCAGGAAAGGGACCATTTTCAAGATGGCGCCCAATATGGTGATAGGAAGCTAATTCTGGCAATATCTTGAACTCCATTTAGCTTAGGAAAATGTTGTTGGTGTTTAATCAGATTTAGAGGTCATTGATGTGTAGTTCACTACATATCATTCTATCATTAAGAAAAAAACCTGTTATTTCAACTCAAATTCAACCCTTTATGCTGGATAGTACTTGAGATTCAAGGCCCTGGCGGCCATCTTGAAAATAACCACTTTCCCAAGGTCAGATTTTCTTAGATTTTTAGTATGTCATTTAGCATGTCCAATAGTATAAGAATCCATAAAAAAACCTTTTGTATCAATTTTTTTGGGGTTGACCCACATATTGACCCGTCTATATAGCCTATGCAATGAAGTAAAATTCATGTCAACTTACAAGCTGTGCTTCTCAGAGTCCAAGACGTATTTTAAGCAACAGTTGTAACTCTACTTTGAGATTTGTAAATCAGTTGACAGCTCAAATCAGTGTCCATAGCAACGTAAACAAATAATGCAAGTTATAGAACTCTGACAGAACTAAACATACTGGCTCTAATCCAGAGCCAGAACACCTGCGCATAGCTGAAGTTCGCGGCAAAGTTCGCCAGTTGTCACACACACAATTCAGGACACAGGACGCATTTTTTACATTTTATAATTCGCTTGTTTATGTGTGCTAGATGTTCTTTAGTCACATCACATGGCTTGCATACTGTCATGAGATATCAAGGGGGATAAATGTTATCCCCACCGGAGATAAAATTATTCAAGCAGAGGGAGGGATACCAAAACCAGAAGCGGGGATTTCTGAGCCATCAAATCGCACCCTGCTTTCACCTATGCTTTTTGCCCTGGCTCTTGAGCCTTTGGCTATAGCCATCAGAGCCAACCCACAAATCAGTGGGATTACCTGTGGCAGGTCTGATTGTGTCATTGGTCTTTATGCAGATGATGTAATTTTGTCTTTGTCAGATGCACAAGCTTCTCTGTCTCCCCTCCTTGATCTGATAAAGTACTTTGGGAGTTTTTCTGGGTTCACTATTAACTGGGATAAAAGCCTGTTTATGCCTTTGTCTGGTGGCTTGGACTCCACTTCTCAATGCATTACCATTTAAGGTTGCAGTTGATCAGTTTAAATATTTAGGGATTAATATCACCAGAAATCCTAAACTACTCTTTAAACATAACTTCATGGAATTCATTACCAAGCTCAGAGGCATGATTGATAAATGGAAACTTCTCCCTTTATCACTGATTGGGCGTATTAATATTATTAAAATGATTGTGCTGCCCAAATTTATTTACTTCTTTCAGAATGTACCCATTTTTCTTACATCCTCCTTTTTTAAAACATTAGACTCAATCATCATCCCGTTTATATGGGCCAACAAACATCCCCGCATAACCAAGGCGCACTTACAGAAACCTACAACCGAAGGTGGTCTTGGACTTCCTGTTCTGCACCATTATTATTGGGCCTGTAACGCCAGAACATGGGTCTTTTGGTACCATGCTGCATCAGCTGGTCAGCAGCATTGCCTCCATTCTAGCTGGCCTGTAATGGAATCTCATAAGGCAACGTCACTAATTGGAGCATCCTTAACTGCTGCCCTGTTTTCTGAATCAAACCTGCTCACCAAACAACTTAAACAGCTTAAAAATTATTTTGTACTATGTAATTAATTTAGGATTCTTAAGAAAATAAAGTCTTCACTGAATATCCCTGATATGTCAAGTTATGCCCCTATATGTCAAAATCCCACTTTTAAAACGGGACTGATGGATTCTGCATTTAAGCACTGGGCCGAGAAGGGCTTGTTGGTAGTGGGAGATCTGTATATTAACAAATGCTTTGCATCTTTTGCACAACTTCAGGGGAAGTATCAAATCCCTGCTGGGCATTTCTTTCGCTATCTACAAATTAGAAACTGTTAGGCAGTCTCTCCCCCTTGACCGGTTGCCCAATCAACATCACTTTTACACTCTTCTAACTAGAAGCCCTATAGCTAAAGGCCTGATCTCCCAGTTTGTGTCCCTTTTCTCTCTGGATGCATCGTCTCTTCACATCAGAGATGCCTGGGTTAAGGATACAGGAGAGGAGATTTCAGACGGGTTGTGGGCAATGGGACTAGAAAGGGTTAAAACATGCTCTATCAATGCTAGGCTACAGCTCATTCAGTATAAAGTTATTCATCGGTTGCATTATTCTAAAAGTAAACTTAATAAGATCTTCCCCTCTGTCTCTGCTACCTGTGACAAGTGCAAATCCAATGTTGGGACCCTGGCACATCTTTTCTGGGCGTGTCCCAAACTCAGGGTCTTTTGGGATGACATCTTTCATTTGTACAGTGTTATATATAAGAAGCCAATGCAGCCAGATGGTATCTTTGCAATTTTACATTGCTCCACCGACTCTGTAACCCTCCCAATAGCTCTGCAACAAGTTCTAGCATTTGGTATGGTTATAGCAAAGAGAGTGATCTTGAGAGGATGGAGAATTACGATATACATTGTCTGATACCTATAATACTTTTTTAAAGATCTGGGGTCCTTTTCTTGACTATATCAACAGGGATCAAAACTTAGAAATAACATTATGTACTGTACAGCTTTTATTTTCTATATTTTTTTATGATTTATTTACATTTAATTTTTCTCTCTCTCTCATTGTTATGCCCTATGGATACAAGCAACGTTAGGACTCTGTTATGCCTATGTGACCTCCTCTGTTCTTTTTCTTCACGGACTATTCCTGTCATTGAAAGAACACTTTAATCTTATCTTGGACTGACTCATTGAGAAGAACATTGTTTTTCATGGACTGGCAGTTGTTAATTTGTTGTCTTGTTCCTGTCTATGTTGTGTTTGTCTTGTGTGTCTGTTGTGTCTTAACTGTTCCTGTACTTTGTCATCTGAAAATTTTCAAAAATAAAATCCATCAAAAATCTGTATTTTGTAGGCTTTTTAAGTTAGTATATTTTTTAATTTTCAAGTAACATAACATTGATAAGAATTATTACATCAGTCAGTCTAAAGCACTGAGCTATTATGGGTGACTCTTCATGCGGCTATGGGGAAGGAGCAGATGGAAGCCCTCTTCAGGTTGCAGTCCACAGATGTCCACCAGCTCGCCTCTGGGGGAGGAATATGGAGACAGGGTGAGAGAGAAGGGGGAGGAGGATGGAATTAAACGTCACTGAATTGTTAAAACAAAGTATCAATGGTTTAATAGGAACTATAAGAACTAAGACTGATTACAGTCACAGTTATACCTATAACTTTATGTACCAGACTGTGCAGTCTGTTTTAAGTACTTAGTATACTGTATCTGTACACTGGCACATGTGGTTTTGTTGCTATCTGGAAATGGGAGGAGGTGAGAAGTGCTGATTGTGTCTCACCCATTCTGAACATCTCCACACATGAGGCCCTGCCTCTCTGCTGGTTGGGGTGGCCAGGCATCCAATCAGTGTAGCCCCAAGCTTAGCTAGTCAGCCACTCATAGGTCTACTGCTGAGCCTAGTAAAATAGTTAATTCTCACATACATCCAGGTAAGTTGTGTGCAGTATCAAAGGAATATGTAAATGAATAAATGAAGATAATACGCACACCAGAGCTCCCTTTTGACATTTTATTAGTTGTTACTTTTTGAACATTCCGTCCCTCCTCAAAAATGTCAGCCCATTAGATAGAGAAGATTTGTGTTATTTACACAGTGCGTAGAAGCAGGGTTCGAGTTAGGTGGGAGCCAGTGGGAGCTGAGCTCCCATAGAGAGAGGTCTGGCTCCCATGAAAGCAGCAAACTCAAACATCGGTGGGGGCTCTGACAATACAATAGTATATAATATTTTACTGACAAATAAAGTTATCATAAGCGGGGATCAAACCGAGCTATGGGAGGTGGAACCTTTTTATGGAGTTGCGAGCGCTTGTTAGGGGTGGGAAGCGCTTGTTAGGGGTGTTTTTGATCATCTTTTCTTTTTGTGTTATTGCCTTATTGGCATGCTGTTATTATGTTCTCTGATGATAAAGGGGTACTGTATGCTTGCGCAGTTGCAATGTATAGGTTGTAAACATAAATCAATGTCTTAATTGATTGTAAACCATGATTTGGTTGTGACCGATAGTTACCGTGCGTAACAGTCGGGGTTTGCCTCTGACGCGAGAGGATCTAATGATGGTATGTTATATTGCCTAGTTTGTGGGCCTTGCCCCTGATTATTTTCAGTTTGATCAGTGTTTTGTTTGTTTAGTTTGTTTGTTAATTTGTTATGTTATGCAGGGCCGGCCCAAGCCCAAAGGGGGCCCTAAGCAGAATTTCTTTTGGGGGCCCCCCTCACCGCCACCACAGCCTTTTTTTTTTTTTTTTGGGGGGGGGGGGGGGGGGGGTCAGTGACCCTGCCTCTGACTCACTCTCAAGAGATATTGAGATGGATTAACTATTGCTTGTTCTCCCTATCAACAACAACATATTGCTTGTTTCATTAATTGTTTAAATTCACCCAGTGTTCTTGTCATCATCTGAATTTTACACCATTTTTTGAAAATACTGAAAAATATTAGACAACAAAAGTTTAGGATGCTATGGTTTTATACAACACTCACAATACATTTTATGTGAACATTATTGCTGATATCACAGACATTGGTAGGCTACTCTATGCAATAGCTTACCTCACTCACGTCAGATCATGCGCTACGTAACTTTCGTAAGGCACTTCCGCGCAACGATCTGATGTTGAAGCCCATCAGAGAGATTTCAAGCCATTATTCTCTAACCGGACCAATCAGGGCCGCTGGCTGCTGTAGAGGGTGTGACGTAGCGAAGAAGCAACTGTTTTGAATCCAACCAATCCAACAAACGTAACGAGCGTCTTCGGTTGGTTTCGATGTGGTTGGCTGCAGTGTACGTCAATTAAATTGATGGACAAGCCGTTTGCCCAGTTAGATTCAAGGATTTCTGGCTCCTGAAATAATTCGTCTATCGCTGAATATCAGATGAACGCGCGTAGCGCTACATCTGACGTGAGTGAGGTAATGCAATAGCAGCTTATGATAACAGAAATAGCCCTGATTCACTCACTATGTTTGCTATTTCAAGTATCAATAATAGGCCTAACCTATATCATCAGGGAAGAGTGATTCTTGCCATTCTTGACAATAAAGAGCTAGGTTTGAATTAAATGATTAGATAGTCCTACATTAAGATAGCTTGATACATCTCCTAAGACTAACTAGGATTTTGCCTATAGAAGAACTTCCTCATGTCCAATGTCTGTGCAGGCAGCAAATATTCATCAACCAAATATAGGCTATCCTTAACCTAAGCCTATAGCCTACTTGAATGTTTAGTTGAACATTCATTTAATGTGGCCTTGAGTTAATTTTGAGGACATACAACAAAAGAATAAGGTTTCAGCCAAAGCTACGTTGTGAGGTGGCAATTAACAGAGCTGACGTTATATTACCTCCTCGGGAATCTGTTCCTTTCCTGCTCACAGGATTCATTTCACTTACTGACTTACTTTGTTCCAAATGCAAAACATGGAGTGTGGACTTTCAGCGGTATGCATTTTACCTACTTGATCACGTGGAATGGACTGACGATTGCATGCGGTGAGATGTTGGTGAACGCGGAGTCGATTTTCAGCGCTATGCGTTGCTAAGTAGAATGGATTCTTCCGCGGTGGATTAGAAACTGCGCTATGGCTGTGCTTTACCATTCCCAGGAGGCTTTGTTCTAATCATATTGCAGGTTGTTGTTATAGTTTTTCTGTGGTAAACATGAACGTTTTATGATGTCAGAATAACAAGAATGAAATAAAAATACAAATGCTACATCAACTTCGCTAGATTGTTGGGAGAAGTCAGAGGTGTGTAAGCCAAACCATGACTGAGATAAAGAGTGATAGTAAGTGATATAAATAGAATGGATTCGTGAATAGCAAAATGATAATATTATTGGATAGGTATCACAACGTTGTAAAGTTACTTCTTACTCTCTAAAATAAAATAATATTTCAAAACGTGATTTCTCGAGCGCTCGTGGGGGGCCCTCGAGCGACGGCATAACTCGCGTATGCCTCGGGCCGGCCCCTGAGCCTGTGGTTGCCTAAATAAACAACACACAGAAACATTTAGGGCCCTATTTTCATGATCTAAAACAGAGGTCTTCAACTTTTTTCTGCCCAAGGACCCCTTTTCTGCGAGACCCCATCCAGACCCCTACCACACAGGCACACTCCACATACTAACAGATGCATCAATCTGCCTTTGAGACAGGGCTTGTGTATCAGGGTCCACAACTATACCCGATGTATAGTCTGCATTTGTATGTTTTTACAATTGCAGACTATACAGACAGGAAAAAAGCCTGTGTTCGCATACGTTACGCACAATGGAAAAGCATCCTTATCACTGTAGGCCTAATCCAAAGGCTAAAAAAGATAATGCACGGTGATCAATCATAAAGGGACAAATTGTAATAGTAGTGGGGCAAAGGATTAAGCTAATGGGCGGACTATATAACAAAAAAATAATTCAGATATAATAACTTGGCGGAACCCCTGTAGTACCTCCGCGGACGCCCTAGAGGTCCCGACCCCCCTGTTGAAGACTTCTGATCTATAACACTAAAGGCCAATTCAGGCTGAAGATCCGTGACGAAACTAAACGGTTTTAGAACGGAGTTGCAGCGGTGTGAATGAATCGTCGCAGGTTGTTGCAGAGAGTTGCAAGCCGTCACAAAAGATTTAACATGTCAAATCGCAGTTTCAGAGTTTTAGAACGTCCAGGTTTTAAGAACGTCGCAGCCCGTCTCGTCGCGGATCTTTGGCCTGTAGGCACCTTAAAGGAAAATACCGGAGTGAATTCAAGCATAGCCCTGTTGAAAGAGCTTGCTAAATGCACTAGTTAGCGAGTGGAACAAAATAATTTGGTACAGCATAGACCGAACACGAACACAGAAGCGAACAGGCACTTTACACTGAATCAATGGGACCTGACTGTTGGAAACCAAAAGTAAGATCTGAGGTTACATTGACTCAATGTAAAGTGTTTCGCGTTCGCATTAGGTCTATGCTGTTCGAAATTCTTTCATTTCATGCGAAATGTATTGCTGTTAGAAGGCTCGTGCAGCAGGGCTATGCTTAAACTTACTCCGGTATTTTCCTTTAAGTCTAAAGTCAACGGTGCAATTTACTTTGTGGGTGGTCCCTTGGTATTCTGGGGATGGGAAAATTAAATTTCACGTTTGCCGACGCAAAGTTCAAAAGAGCTTCAGCAAAGACAATGAAATGTGTCAAAACTTCACTGATTGCGCCCACAGAAGCCTGTTAATGCAGCAGAGCAAGGGATCACGTGATTTATCACTCACCCTACAGGCTGTAACATGAGCCAAAACAAAATTTTGGCTCAACATCAGTTTCTGTAGAATTGAAGGGTTTAGCTTTGACGAAACTGACAATTCAAAGAAACACGCATCAAAAACCTTTTGCTCTCAAACACAATGGCACAGCAAAGCACATTGTGTCATTTATACCAGACGTTGTGTAAAGGCTATGATCGGTAGGTAAACAACTCACCTAAAAGTTTACTTACCATTTGCTAAATTAGTATTATCAACGTTGGATTAGGACATGTTAGCACCTAGTTAGGACATTGTAAGCGCAACAGCAGTCGGCCGAAATGCTCTAAAATAAAGTGCATATTCCATACTTTAACACAGGTTTTGGTGCAGCCATATTCCTTATGGGCTGCATATATTCCTTGATGACAGATACACAAATAAATAGCAGTGCATGGGTATTTCCGAAGTTTAAGGACATTTTGCATACAATCAAGATGTGTTAGGTGTTGGTTTTAGTGATGTAGACGTCCTTTGGACTACCCCTAAATTGTCCCAGTAGCAGACTTGCTACTTTAATCTCTTAATTACTCTGACAAAAAATGTCCTTAAGTTATGACTGCCACACCTATTTTTTTTAGGAGTGTCTCCGAAATCTGGCTGTTAGGAGTTACTTTTAGCCTTAAGATTCTTTGAGAATATGGCCCCTGTTTAATCTGACATAATTTGATGTGAAAAAGTGAAAATAAATAAATAAATAAATAAATACTTTAAATACTTTAAAACATACTTTAAACAAAAATGAGCATGCAGGACTCTCCTAGGGAAACTGCAATTCTATAACTATGGTTAAGATGCAGCAACTAGCTTGCCAAGATGCACATTTTAAACCAGAACATGTCATCTATCAATCCCAGTGAGTTGTACACAATACTTACAAAAGTACAATGTGTGGGAAGCATCAAGATTTTAGCAAAATCCTGCATATGAAGCATTAATGCTTTGGAATATCCAACATAGTAATATTTTATTAACATATAATCCAACTACACAATTCTCAATTTCATTATTTTGCCAGTTCAACACTTTTTTGTTTTTATGATGTGATTTTGTTCGTGCTGATGTGTATTTAATTGTTTTAATTGAGCTATATGTAAGTACCGCATTGTGTTTCACTACAAAGCAAACATCTACAAACCACCAAGAGTATGGAGAACTGCTTGTTTTCACTCAAACAAGAGGGTACACTTTGTGTATATATTTGGAATCTACATCAGTCTAACCAATTTGTGTAGTTTCACTAAGAAATTTTGTGTCTTTGTTGCTCTCATATTACTGTGTACAGTCTACCAAATATAATACTAATATTTTTCTGCATCAATGTAGTGATAGCCTTCCTGTGCCTCAAATATGTTTCTGGTCAAGGTGCATTTGTCCAACAATGTTATTATTAAGCAACTGAATATACTATATATTATTTTAATTTTCACTTTAACAGCATTCACACCATCCATTATTATTGCCATTGTTGACATTGGAGTAAATCACCGTAGCGTCACCAAAGTTCCTACAGTGAATGTAATGACAGATTTTTCTCGACTTGGTAAGTGGCTGTTTGCCACATAATAGACACCTTTCAGAGAGATTACATTATTCCCTTTGTCAACAATCCTGTCATGCTAACTGGTGAGCTATCTGACGAGGGCTGGTTCAGAATGTTAACATTATGACACTAGTGATAATAACGATCACCATATCTATATCCACATATCATAGTTAAGCATTAGTTTAGCACCCTTGGTACCTAGACACCAGGTACCAGATTTTAGCAGTGGAAAAGCAAAAAAAGCGAACTGATCCGAGCTGGTGCAATGCAGTGGAAAATGGACTTTAACAGCTGGCATACTTAAAGTAGTTCTGCATCATTCAAGCATAGCATAGCCCTGTTGTACGAGCCTGCTGACTGCAATAGAAAATTGAATATTTGAAAGTACCATCATAAGACTAACATGACACCGTCATTAACTACGACATGACGTCATGAATCTGTCATAAATTTTATACACCTGTCATGACTTTGTCATTAAGTGTCACCCGGTATTTGCCATGGTTAGGGTTAGGGTCGGCCTATGTCAGAAGTCATGACAGGTTCATAAAGTTTATGACAGATTCTTGACAACGTCATGTCATAGTTAATTACAGTGTTGTGTCAGTCTTATGCAAGGGCGTAACTTTGGGTTTTCCATTGGGGGGGTTAGCCTAAATGCTCAGCTTTTTACCTCCATCTAGGAGGTTATGTTTTCGCCGGCGTCTCTCTCTCTCTCTGTATGTGTGTGAGTTAACATGTTATCTCCCCTGTTAGAATGTTTACAGAGAGATGTAGTCATTAGCCTGACATTATGTTTGTTATGGGCTTATTTCACACCTGAACATTCTGACATTCCATGGTAGTAAACTGAACATTCTATAATTGAAATGAGTTTATCCCTCATTCTGCCTTGAAAAAAATAGGTAATAACATTCAAAACATGTCCATTTACACTCTTTGAAATAATACCCATGAGAAGCCCACAAATTGCGAAGCCATGAGTCAGGGGCGTTGACAGGTTTTTGAATGTGCGGGGCAACCCGTTGGGGGGTCTGGGGGTCCTCCCCAGTAAAATTTTTAATATATTAGATGCAATTTCCTGCTTTCTGGTTTATTTTTAACAGCAAATTTTGTCAACAAAAAATCAACACTTTTCACAATTATTTGCCTGCATGTTGAGCCTCTGACTCATTCTCATTGAAATTGAGATGGATTGACTATTGGTCATTTTGGTCATCAAGTTTTGGATGCCATGGTTTTATACTAGATGATATAAAACTCAAGCAATAAACTTGTTTTATGTCAATATTTAATTTATATTGGTATACACACCAAAAAATAGTCTAGACCTGATTCACTCACTATGTTTTCTTTTTCAAGCAGTGAATCAATAGGCTTAACTTAGGCTGTATTATGAAAACTCATTCTTGACAAGGAGCTGTGTTTGAATTAGCCTAAAGTCATTGCGTAATATTACATTAAGATAGCTTGATACATATCCTAAAACTGACTAGATCAGGGGTCTCAAACACAAATGAACTGGGGGCCACTAGGGTCAACATTATCTGACTGGAGGGCCATGTCAGGGATCAATTGTATTCTATTATTTATTTATGTTTATCTAACAGGGACCTGCACAGTTCCTTTATAATTATTTAGAGTGTTTTTCAATCTAAAGATGTGATATTCAATATTAGGCCTATATCTCATCATTGCATGCCAAGCATACTAGAACAAATATCTTTTCACTTTTCAATAGGAGATTGTCTGGAATCTGGTGATAAGAATCATGATAAAGGTATTCTATAGGCTAAGTAATTTGTAACCATATGTGCTGACTATATTTCATTAAGTAATGAATATTAAATATAATCTATTTACTATTTTGAATCTTGAGACAACATTTCTAGCACCTGTCCTGACAAACAGTTAGTCCTGACGAACAGGGAACTAAAAACAACTTTCACTATGAAAAGGATTCATCTATTTTGGGATGTCAGTGTTGAAGACAATGCAGAAATTTTATACGATTTCAACATCGAATTACTCGGGAACCGCTAATCACAAGGACGACTGCAATGAATCATTGTAATCTGTAGGATCTGCTGTTTATTTTGATATTAAGTTAAGAATCCGTGAGATATTACACAGAGAACAATGTATGACAGACGCAGAACTGTATTGGTGACCAGAATTTTTACATAAATTCCTCGCTAATTATCTCATGATGCGTTCATCACAGAAACAAACTAGTAGCACTGTTGGAAAGGCCAGTTTGGGGACATATTATCTATTTATAAATATTCTGCAAATTATAAGGTATATATTAAGTTTTGGAGAGTGGTGACGATATTTTAGTTTTAAAGGTGATGAATCACGTCAGCCGCATCTGGGCCGTGTCCGGGCCGCATCTGGGCTGCATCGTGGGCCGCCAATTGAATAGCCCTGGTGTAGGCTAAAGTCTCTCTCTATGGAGCTACATTGGTTTCTCAAGGCAAAAGCAAGTTGTTGGGTAATACCATTTTGGTGAAGGGGGGTGGAGTGGGGGCTGTTTGGTTTTATTACCAGATAATTAATCAGATAAAATGGAGAAAATATTTTAAATCCGATTTATAAAAAAAAAAAAAAAATTTTGAGGGGGTTTATCTTAGCTGGTTCTGATCATTGAGGGGGTCATGACCCCCGTAACCCCCCGCAAATTACGCCACTGGTCTTATGACGGTACTTTCAAATAAAGTGTTACCGAAAAGGAAAGCATTTGGGACAACATAGACCGAACGTAAATGCTAATGAACAGTTTACATTGAGTCAATGGCATCATTAATCTTACTTTCGGAAAATTGTGCAGAGAGATGCCTACAGTAATCTACTATTCTTGCAACTAGCACTATTTGGCCCCCCAGCAACACAATATTTTTCACCTTGCTTTGCTTTAGTAGCCAGACACCACCATTTCAAATTGGTCTACTAGAACTTGGAGTTGGAGCGTGTCCACCCTATGACGTCACGCATGTCGCACAAAAAGACAAAATATTGCTCTTTTTGAGCACGTTTTAACATGACTTCCCGGATATATTATTACCCAGACAATATCTCGTTTTAATCACAAGACTTGGAACCTTTGAAATCAGGAACAAAAAGTGTGGAATTCCTACATTTTATTTTCATTTCATAAGCTCTTTAACTCAATTTAAAGAGAACCTATGCAGGATCCGGTGGCTTCATCCAGTAAGCTAAGAACCAAACAAAGCAGTTATAAAGCATTTCTGCCAATAATTCTCCATTTAGACTTGCGTAGTCGGTGGAGAACGCCGCTAACAAAATGTATCGACAGTTGAATGCGCTGAGAAGTCACAAATCGTGTTGTAATTCAAACAGTAAGCTCTGGCTAAGTCACGTGACCTAGCTTGCTTGCTAACCAAAACTTATGATAGCGGGACGCGCTCCCTGATCTTGCATAGGCGGTATCTGCCTCTAGGAGGGTCGGACAATCTCGTGAATGGGCTCATTTTACTCCGGAACATGTCATGTATCAATTCTAGTGAGTTCTAGGCAATTTACACAAAGTGTAATGAATAGGAAACGTCGAAATTTTACCTAAATGTTCCATGTGGGGGCTTTAAAGTGCTTAGTATGTTGGGTGGGTGTTGGGTCTATATCTTTAAAATGTGTAGGGACTAAAAATGCATAGCCACAATATCTGATGCAAGACAGCTGTTTATGATCGCTATAATTCTGGCTCCATTGGTGTCAATAGTAGCCTATCTATAAAGAGACAAGGAGGAATGGGGTCTCGGGGCCCAGTTGAAGGTTTCATCTGCCTAATGGTTTGCAAGAGGAGGAACAGGGACACAGGCTCAAAGTTGCTGAAGTATGTGGAGGACGCGGGACAAAGATGGATTGATTGACCAAGGAGGAAGATATAAGAGCTCTAATACCTGAGATATTTTCCACCAAAGACTTTCCAGAAAGAAATGTTCACTGCTAAAGGGAGTAAAATCAGTGCATTTAGAGTTAGTGTTATTAAATAATGTGCTAATAATGTGCCAAGATATCAAAAGAAATTTACAATTTCTTTGACTGACGTTCTGCCCTTCTGCAATTATGCCTGCAATTCAGAGTTAAACTAATCATTATGAACAGCTGGAACTATCGAATTTAGAATACCGTACTACAACATTATATGGAATGCAGACAAGTTTGAAATGTCCACCTGAAGCAAAAAATAATTAAACTGGTGTCATTTGTATGTCCTTCATATTTATCTGCTACAATGCAGCCTTCTCAGTATTTTAAGCTGCCATTCATAGTCCAGGCAAAATAGCCCATTTTGGGGCCAAAAACAGGAGTAATTGTAAAAGATTTTTTTTTTCAGCTTAAATAATTTCTTTAAGGTGTCCAGAACAACATACTAAAAGTCCTAAGAAATCCTAGTTGTGGAAATATACACCCATATACATGGATAATGAAGAGGGTGAGACCTGTCTCAATTCATTTTATATGACACCCTGTGGATGTAAGCTTTCAAAGGTATAGCATAAGCGGTAGATTAGTTTTCTCTTAATACCTCAGGCCAAATGCATTGGCTATACACTAAAATCACCAATACCAGCTGATCTATAAAGGGGTATTAATGGGAGGAGGGGGTGGAATTTTTTAATTTCCCCCCAAAATAGGCATAAACTTTAAAATAAGGAGGTGGGTGGGATGTGAGAAATTTTTGGGGTGCTATCCTGGGCATATAAGCTTTCAGAAAATATATGGTTTATGGGGTCTAATATGTTTTCCCTATATGGTGAAAGTACTTTACCCTTCATGCTTCAGGCCAAAATGTACTAGTAGTCTACATTTTACTCCAAAATCCAACCGAATCCCATTCATTTCAATGGGAAATTTACTTTCCTCCACTATTTTTACATTACCTCAACTAGGATTTCTTAGGACCTCATAGAAATGATCCAAGCTGAAAAAAATATTTTACGATATGCTACTTTGCCTGGACTATCACCCAATGATGGGTTACACTATGAGTCAGGTGTCCTTAATGACTCCAGTCATGTTTGTGATCAGACAACGCTGTACAGGAACTGAGGCAATGTGGTTAGAATTTGATAACTTGTGATCAGGCCACATTGTGGGAGCCACCCACCTACCTCTCAGTTTGTGTGGTATATGTGCAAAAAATTAACAAAAACCAAAAGAATACTCGTCTGTAATTTCAGCAACTCTACTGCAAACCTTTCCAATATTTGATTATGTTATGTGTCCAAAGCATCACCTACTGTAGTGGCCTGGATAGTGAGTATTTTCTAGTCAACGATCCAAACTTTATGGTGGTTATGAGGGCAAAAGAGCAAAGTTGTCTGGCCAAACCATTCCTTTACAGCTTCCAAGGGAGATAGTATTGTTCATGGTTGTGGCTTCAGTTGTAAAGAAAGTGTCTGTACTTTTCCATATCAGCAAAACCCAACCTGATCATGTGAGCAAGTAAATTCCACTTCAGTTTTTCATGAATGAAAATGAAAAATACCCACACACTGTTACTGCTGCTCCCAGTGAGTTTATTTCACAACGTTTCGGCCCAGGTTTGGCCTTCGTCGGGTGTGACGTGACCACACCTGACTAAGGCCAAACCTGGGCCGAAACGTTTTCATTCAAGTTTTATTTTACCCAGCACCTGTGACTTCTGGATATGCGTGCACACTTTTTAATATATTCACTTCAGTTTTTCATAACGTATGAAGACCTATACTATTTTCTAAAGACCTTTTATTTGTGTAAATAATTTTTCTTTTTCTCTTTCTGTGTTAAGTGTAATGATTTATTAATGACAATCAATTGCATATTGTTCTGTATCATATGAACCAACTTGCATTACACTGACCTACTCAATCTGTATTTTGGAGGCTCTTAAGTTAGTATATTTTTTTAATTTTCAAGTAGCATAACATTGATTAGAATTATTACATCAGTCAGTCTTAAGCACTGAGTTATGGGTGACTTTTCATTCATGGGGAAGGAGCAGATGGAGGCCCTCTACAGGTTGCAGTCCACAGTTGTCCACCAGCTCGCCTCTGAGGGAGGAATATGGAGAGAGGGAGAAAGAGAGAAGGGGAGAGGATGTTGGAATTAAACATCACTGAATTGTTAAGCAAAGTCAGTGGGTTAATAGGAACAATGAGAACTAAGCTTGATTACATCCTCTGTTATACCTATAACTTTATGTAGTCTTTGCAAGCTAGAAGTAGGATAGTATACTGTATCTGTGTACTGGCACATGTGCTGATTGTGACAGACTCACCCATTCTGAACATCTCCACACATGAGGCCCTGCCTCTCTGCTGGTTGGGATGGCCAGGCATCCAGTCAGTGTAGCCCCAAGCGGAGCCATCCAGCCACTCATAGCCTACTGCTGAGCTTAGTAAAATGTTTAATTCTCACTGTACATCCAGGTTCATTAAGTCGGGTGCAGTATCAAAGGAGTATGTAACTGAATATATGAAGAAAATACACACACCAGAGCTCCCTTTTGACATTTTAATAGTTGTGTTCCATTTTGGACATTCCATCCCTCCTCAAAAATGTCAGCCCATTAGAAAGAGAACCAAGTGTTATTGACACAGTGCATATAGAAGCTAATGTCCAAAAGACGTTTCTTTTTATTTCTGTAAATAAGATGGCACTCTGCTATTACACAAATCACTTAGCTTTTTTCTACAATTACTCAGTTAAAAATAACTTTGGAAGAAATTCTGTAGATATACATTATTTTGTCTACAGTAGGCAAAACTACAATGATGACAAACTTATAAAAAAATCATGACCAAAAATGTCTGTTGACCATAATAGAAAATGGGAAAACTGGGCTTATAGGCCTAGTTGTGGAGTCGGACAGGAAGAAAATCCCTCTAGCCTTTGGAACGGCATTTATTTTTGCTTGCTTGTTTTACTTTCACTTTTAAACAGAGCGCGCAGAGGTCTTAACCAGCCATGGCACAATTTTCGATTTTCTTCCTTATTTTCACCCTTTTTTACGGTAAGATTTTGCTTGACACATTGGCAAATAATTAACAGATAACTACAAATAGTTTTTGGAGTGTGAAGTTCAACTCAGCATATTTGACGCAAAGGACAAGCCAAGCCAATGCGGTCGAACTGGCGCTGGCTATTCGTTCGTTTCACTTAATCGTTTCGTCAAAGTCTTATGAATTAGCTATATGAATGTTGTTTACAGATTAGAGAAAAGTTGTATTAAGTATGTATGTAGTAGGCTATGTAGTCTAAGCTATGCAATCGTCCTATAACCTTAAATAACCTTGGTTGGATGTGAAGAATTATAGCCTATTTAGGAGTTTAGAGAATGGCAAATTCGCATTTAACATAATAGGCTAACATCAAAATAGCTTGAGATACAGAACATAACCCCGTAGACCACCTCCAGGTGCCAGGGGATCTTAAACGAATTCTTTCGTTAGGCTACTTCGTTCATGATTAGGCTGCAGTAAAGCCAGGTTTATGGGCTTGATGTCCTGCAGCCGCTAAGTCGCTTCCCTTTGATGTTGTTTGTCTTGTCCTGTTACATTGTACTGCTATATGAGCTATATTTGACCAAACTGAACAAAGCTCTATTTTTTACATCAGTGGTGTTAAAATGTTGTTGTGCATCTGGATAGATGTGGGGAAACGACTATAATATTATCTACAACAGCACGTCAAACTTTCTAAACACCATATCACATTACCTACTTTCCATCTGACTAATAGTTACATTATGGATTAGCTTATTATAATGTATGCACATCATCCTTTTAGCATTTATCCAACACCATCTGTCCATGAGACCCCTTAGTTTCGAAACTGAGGAGGGCAGGCTCAAAGATGGAAAAAACAAAACAAAAAAACATCTGTAGTGAGATGGATCAAGCCTTTTTTTCATGTGGAGCATACTTTATTGACTGGACAAAGTCATACTGATCTATTCAGGCTAGAGGACTGTGGTTATTGTGTAGCAATGGATATAAGAAGGTCACTCCAAACTCCATCTTTTTGTGTTGTCAGTGCGTAACTAGGTAGGCTACAATTCGATGGGGAGGTTAGTTCATGGTGCTGAAATCAGCCACAACAAGCAACATTTAGTTTCTCTGTTATCACTTGGACATGCTGACGACATGCCTACATAACCTTGGCCCATAGCATACTGAATGAATGAATGCTTCCGCTAGGACAGAACAGCTGCTGTCTGCTTTGGTGTCCTGTTTGCATACAGAGAAAACCTCCAATGCATACTCTCTGTGCCTCTTGGGCAACATCAGCAGACATCTTACAACGCAGCACTGTGGTGTGTGTGACCACAAATGGCTAAAAAAAATTGTTAACTCAATATTTTCATGTAAGCAGCAAAAATATAAATAGTAAACAAACAATATTTGTCTGCTTGCATAAACACACTATTTTAACCACTTTTGTTTGTTTGTTTTTTGTCATTTGTAGTCATATGCAAAATACATACAACGGCTCTCAGTCCTATTCAAGCAATTCCCTTCACCTCACATACATCAGAGGAAAGAGTGGTGTGATTGGTTTTGCTTCGGCACCGCATTTTCTAACATCGACCAGTAGCAAACCGAGGCATTTCAGGGAGGCGGGTCAACCATGCGCTTTGAGAAATTTTGTTACACAGGCTCTTGGTCAGACCAAAGTCTCGTAGAGCTTTGAAAGTCGATGGCAATCAGGCTAGGGATGGACGGTAATTTCAATAAGATCTTAGAGTTCTGCACATGCTACCCAGTATGGCTTTTGTTTTAGAAATAGCATCATCGCATTATCCAGAGTAAATCCACTCGTAGCCCTGTTGTTTCACATTGCTAAGTAAGTACTGTCAATAGGTCGGAAAATGACAGAATTTCATGCAATATAGACCAAATAGCAAAATAACAGCCAAGGCTAAATGATGAGGGCATTAAAGTTTCATTATCATGTGCATTGTTATCATCTGTTAGCATTACCTGGAAGTACGCATAAGGTCTACTTTGTACCAAATCCTGCCCTTCTGAGATCTACCAATAACACTTGGTAGTCAAAAAATAGGGATATGTACAGATTCACTACAGATTACATAAAAAGGTGTTAGGTGTTGAATTGAGATGGAAATGCCCATAATAGAAATCCTAAAGTGGTTTAGAGAACTGCTATTTTGGATTCTAACAGTATGGTAGTTGGCTCCTTGGCTCCAAGGCTTGCTAGCAGGCTAAAATGTTACCTAATAATATATATACTACATATTGTTTTTACATGTCAGTTTGTAGAGATTTAGGCTATTACACTGTCTCAAACAAATAGTTGGTAATGTTTCAATAGTTTATCCATTATTGCTGAGCATCCTATGAGAATTGGCAGAAGGCGTAGCCTATCGTCTTTTGGGATATTGGGGTGGTGGGTTCTCAGAGTTATGTGTTGTCATTTTGTGTACAGGGGTGTGTAGGATGGGCAAACATTCCACCATAGCACAGTAGACATACAAACAATAATGCTAAGATAAAATTAAATATTCCAGTAGTTGCTCAAATCTATTAGCAGATACCCGTTTTAAACGCAGGCTAATGGCTAGAGGCCTATGAGTTTCATGTATTTTCTTCAATTATAAAACAAATAGTTAAAATACAAATAAATAAGCAATTCAATAGTTGAAGTATTGTAATCAACCTTGTTTCTAAACATATTTTATGTTGATTCTTCTGAATGGCATCAACCTTTTTCTTAATACTCGTTTTTATGAATTCCGAGACATCGATTTTAACCATGTACATCAATTTCAAGCATTTTCTTAAATCTTGATCTTAAATTTGAGCACTGTATTGAATTCTCCATGTGTGAAAACCTATAAAAGGACATTACATGCAGGTTTTTACCTTGTACAGTCAAAAAGATAAGTGATAAGTTAGATTTTCACCTGCCAGCGGCGGCCATTTTGGATTTCTCCATTTTGAGGCATTATGGGTAATTTTTGCGCCTGGCATACAGAAGATTTGGATTCAGCACCCTTCAAAACCCCTAAAAATGTTGTATGCCAAAAATTAACATGATTTGCCTTCAGGACTCTAAATAAGCACATTTTCCAAAATCCTGCCTAGACTAATTACAGTGCTGTGTTGTCAGGCATCTGTTGAACTTTTGGGGTGACTTTTCAAGCATCTTAAGATGTTAAAAACACAGTGACAGTTTAAAGTAGCTGTCTAGTCTCACATAGCTTGAGTAATAGAACTCTTGATTGTCTGTTTGTTTGGTGGACTGTTTTGCAACTTTACAGCAAAAGTTACAGATTCTTATGAAATGTTGACCAGAGTGTCTTTGCCCAAGGAGGAACTCATTACATTTTGGTGATGAATCCAGATAAGGATTTTTTTTAAAGGATTTCTCACTACTGACAGTTATCATGTCCACCTTTAAACACCAGAACTCGAGGTGGCGTCAGTGGCCATATTGCCCTGGTGGTGGTCTGCTCTCTCCAAGAGTAGGCTATTTCTGATTTGGGATAGATTATGTACTTGTAATTCATTTAAGAAAACTTGAGAAAATGATCGAAAAGGATCAAAATACTCCAGAACAAATTCAATACGTAAGTTTTATGTCTAGTATTTTTACAACATTTTGTTTTACCTTGAAAATAACCATCTGTTTATGAGTTCATAAAATCAATCTGATTCAATCTGATTTTATGGCAAATTCACTTGTTTGTCATGTTTTCCATTGTATCTCCTTGCCCATCACTTCACATTGCAGTTACTTGGTAACATGCTGTCATTAGGTTTATGTCTGGCATTTTTTTACAATTTTCTTTTACCCTGGAAACATTAATTTCATAAAGAATTCAATCAGATTTTTTGCTGTTGGTCTGCTCTCATAACAATGACTAAGTACTAATAACTGAGTCAGCATCACTTCATATCTCTTATGCTTTCTTTCAAGGTGTATCCTCAAACACCATCCCTGCTGCCACTAATGGAGATGTAACATTACAACTCCAAATGGGAGGGCAGATAGATGCAGTTCTATGGTGGTACGAAGGCTACAAGATAGTGGAGATGGACAACACAGGTGCTACAGTTGACCTTTTAGCATTCAAGGGACGGATAGTATTAGATAAAACAACAGGCGATGTAACCATTCAAAACCTAACCAAAGCTGACAGTGGTCATTATGAAGCGGAGGTGCTTATTAAACAAAAGTTAATGAGCATAAAATACACAGTTCAAGTAATTGGTAAGTGCAGTATTTACCCAAATTATTTATTCTTCAAGAATTGTATGACAAAATACAAGTAAATACTTTGTGTATGTAAATGAATCTGTCTATAGAACATTAATATAGACCATGCAAGCCCCGTCCGGTTACGCCCCCTTGAAAAATCGCCTCAGGTTCCAGATTATACGCTTCCCATTAATTTTTGCCATTGATGTTTCAAAAACTTCCTGAAATTCCCAATTCTTGTGAATTGTTCTCTGAACCGCAAAGGTGTTTTCACACTTGGTCCCTTTCAAGTGAACTGAACTCAGTCCTCTTAAAGTGGACTAAAAGGGAACCCAAACAAAAAGAACTCAGTTCTGTTTGTGTTCACATTGTCAAATAGGACCTAGACCCCTTTCTGGTCTGGTTCAGCTCTAATGAGGCATCAGTTTTCTTTCTGTTCACATATAGTTCTTCTAGAGGTCTCAGACCTCTTTTGAGCGCTTTGAATTATGTAGTGGCACTGAGCTGTGTTTTTATCAGGCTATCCATTGCCTCTTTCATAATTATGATGATAAAGACAATGGGGGTTGGGTTGGTATGCATTTTCTATTCATAATAACAGTTCTTTTGAGCATTTTTAGGATTACAAATGTGACAGAACAAGGCAAGCATGGTATTTTTATAAGTTGCCTACAGTTGAGTAGGCCAATAGCAAATCTACCCACCCACCCGATTATGCGAGCGCTGCACACAACCAACTAGCACAAGCAAAACTTTTGTTGTAGCCTATGCACATCATACATACGGCAATTGTGCTGCAATTTACTGTCAAAATACTGCGCTATTAATTGCATGACAGTTGCATACGAAAGCGACGATTAGCAATTCTGTCACGTCATCCTAGGTATACTCGTTAAACTCTTATCACGTTGTGAAGAACAGATGTTTGTCTGTATGTTTGACATGACTGCAGTATGCTTACATGATCAGAGGGTAGAGAAAACTCCCTCAATGCGACAACGGCAAGTCTAGAGGGATAAAATACAACGCAAAAAGACAAAGTGAGCCCGGACCGTTTCGTGTTCACATCAAGCAGATTAAGCGAACCGTAGCCTACCGCTAATTTTTGGCGAACCGCACTCAGACCACCTCCGGAGGTCCATAGCAATCCTTTTGTCCTGCCGTAGCTAATTGAAAGTCTACGTTGTGTGGTTAAAACAGTGTGGGTAATAAACGATTTTTCAATGACAAAAATGAATGGCGTTTCCACTTCCCGAACCTGGTCAAAAATCGCTTACAGTCTATTGGCTCATTATAAATTATTGGAGCAGTAATGCACTATGGGCTTATTTCACACCTGAACATTCTGAGATTCTAAGGCATTCCATGGTAGTAAACTGAACATTTTATCTTTGAAATGGATTGAATTTATCCCTCTTTCTGACTTGAAAAAATGGGCAATAACATTAAAAACGTGTCTAAATTCACTTTCTTTCAAATAATGCATATGGGAAGCCCACAAATTGGGAATTCCCAAACAGATAACAGTGGTTTTATATTTTTGTGCGTGAATATTCTAAAAGTTTCTATCAATTCTATCTATCTAATTTAAAGTGAATTTAGAGATTTAGGGCCCTATTTTGACGACGCAATCTTAATGCATCGCACATATTGTGCTGGGGGGGATTTGCTATCAAAGCGCAGAAAATTAACTTCACTGGCGCAAAGTTCAAAAAGGTTGGACTTACGATGCTTAATTAATCATGGGTGTGTTATGGATAACGCAAAAATAACCAATGACAGATCAATCTCTCATTGCCTTTAAGAACGGAGAGCACAAAAAGCGCCTTGTGAATTTCTATCACACCAGCGGATCTTCTCCTTGAGCATTTAAGGAAATGAAAACATTGAATATGAATTGAATATGAATTGAATATGAACAGTCCATGTACCTATAATGTCCATGCCTATGTTCTTGCTATTTATTTGGCTTCTAATCGCAAGACAAATTCCCTTTGCGTCAATAAAAGTTTTCAGTTAGGTACAAAGGTATTCATTCATTCATTCAATTAGAGATTGATTTATTGGTTAATTTGGCGTTACACCCATACACGCCTAACCTGACTCCGCCAGATGGATTTGCTCCCATGAATCAAATTGGAATGTCTTGCCTAACGGCGCTTACAGATTGTTTAAGGTTCTTTCTCTTTCAATACTGTTACCGTATAAGTTCTTCTCTGTCTCACAATCTTTGCTCAGTGAGTGTATAGCATTACAGCACTCTTATTAATGTACCCACCTACCTCTCACATGTTCTTTTCCATGTCTTATATTTCTATGCTTAAAAATGTCTCGTCTCTTTGCTCTAGATCCGCTGACTGAAGCAAAGATCACCTGTAACATAAGTGCTTCTGTGGCAACACTACACTGTGAGGCAAAGGGAGAATCACTGAGTTACAGCTGGTCTGGACCCGGAATACAGACGGAGTTGAAAAGTCAAACTGGACCAGAGATTAATAAGGAAAAAGACTTGGACTCTAAATACACCTGTGAGGTGAACAACCCAGTTAGCGTCCAAAGTGTGCACTATCTGGCCAGTGGATGTTTTTCCTCAGGTGATTAAATTTTGTTGTATGTCTACTGCAGTTTATTGTTGAATGAGACCATTATGTAAAAATGAAATAGAACTAATGATGGATTTTCTTTCTTTAGAAAATGGAGCGAATCCACAGAACATTGTAGGTGTGGTGGTGGGTGTTATTGTTGCCATTGTAGTTGTCACTGGAGTTGCTGTAGGCGTTATTTGCCTCAAGAGGAGGAGAACAGGTACATCTCTTTTTTTAATGAGCTTTTATAGAATCCTGAAACTGAATGCCAATGTTTAGATTTGTATGTGCGTGCATGAGCATAAAAATGTCATCTCACTCAATGCCATAAACTTTATTGGACAATAAATATAGGCTATTATTAGATGATTATATTTATTATAATAAAGGTTTGCAGAAAGAGAAAGGAGGGGTATTAATCACATTGAAGTAGGCACGGTGAGGTGAGCACAACTGCTGTCATGAAAATGTTGTTACTTTGGTGAAGATATCACCAGCCTACTGTTGCCCTTACTCCAGCCCACTATGGGATTGTTGTGTATATTGCTTACATGATCCCATAAGCATGCTTTTCTACAGGGCGTTATACATGGTATCCCGTGGCGGCTGCTGTTTTTTTAGACGGGAAGCTCAGATTCTGTATTTGGTCATTTGGTCCTTAAGCAGAGTAGGCTAGTTTATGATTAATTGAAATTATTACACAAAACTGTAATAGCAATTGCATTTCAATGTGCGCTCATTGCCCCCTTAAAGAAGAAAAGCAGAGGAGTAGGATGTTAAGACTTCAAGTTAAACTTTAATTGGGTGGGTAAACAAATGACTATTTAAATCAGGGGTTCTCAACCTTTTGCAAGCTGGGCCCCCCCTAAAGCGGCTTCATTGGAACTGGGGCCCCCATATCCCCTCCCGGTCCCAACCCTTCTACCGGTACACTACCTCGGATGGAAGGATAGGTAGATAGAATTGGATAAAACTTAATTTTGTGTTGTAAACAGCAATATATGTGATGCTTCACGAAAGGCCACATAAAATTACCCAGCCATTGGTTATTATTCCTGACAAAAAAGGTTACTTTTACCTCAACTCTTTTATTCCAAAACTTCTGTTGGGTCAATACCCAAAAACTTGGGCTCCCTGGCATCTAATTCAATAAGTGTATGTCATCTAACATTGTAACAATTAGGCTTGCACAATGTTAACTTATTTGTGAAACATAGGCCTACATAGGCTGTATCACATGAATAAAAAACTTAATCAAAGCTATTTGTCCTTACTTTTAGATTTTTAAAAAAGTAAAAAAGGATTGTAGGCATATCTACTGAAATAAATCATGTAAGAATACAGAATAAGCCATACGTGCAGGAAGGGGAGGCAGAGGCAGAGAGAGAGCGCGTGTGCACGCACGTGTGTGTGTTGTCTGGCCGCGTCAGGGGGAGAGAGCGATAATGAGTGACAGTGTTGGTGCGTCTCCTCTCTTAATTCTTCTAAATATCATAGGCCTACTTGGGCATTATCTGAACTGGGAAAATAATTGTAAATACCGTAACTAGCGCTAGTGTTTATATTATCGGTAGTAAACCAGCTAGGGCAGGATTTTAAGCAATGTTGAGACGGTGAACTGTTCCGTGCGGATATTCTCGGCACAACTTGACAATGTCGGCAGCGTCCATAAACCTAGTATTCTTTACCTAACATTTCAGCCTATCTATGATGACATGTTTCCACGTTAGCTGTCCTGTCTTTACGAATGCGAAGCTCGGTTTTCCGATCTCGCTTGGCTACCTAGGAAATTTAAGAAATCACGCAGTTTATATTTTTGAATGGGCTTCAATCAGCCTATAACACTCAGTGTGGAAAAGTGATGTAGGCGAGTAGTATACGCAAAACTTGAGGTTGATTTGTTTCTGTGTTGTAGTAGACCAACCACTTACATTTCCAACATGGGGATTTATTATTTATTTTTTTGTAATGATTTTTTCCACCTCGTCCTGAAGCCTACTAGCGCCCCCCTGGGAGAGTCTCTGCGCCCCCCCAGGGGGGCGGCCCCCTGGTTGAGAACCACTGATTTAAATCATTGTATTTACTAGAATTGAATAAGAGGGTTGTCATGGTAGCCTGACATAGCCCGTCCACGAATGTTCATCCGTATCTATGGTCTGGAGACGGTTTTTTCTGGGGCGGGTTTACATCGGTAGAGAAACTACCAAGCAATAAGCGAAGCTGATTAGACATGCTTTCCCATCGTTTCAAACCAGAACCGAATATATTCATTCAAATATAGAATAGTTTCATTCAATATATTCAGGACTTCATTCAATATATTTGGAGTTTCATTCAATATATTCTGGACTTCATTCAATATATTCAAGGTTTTCTTTCATTCAATATATTCGGAGTTTCATTCAATATATTCAAGGTTTTTTTCCTGAACGGCTTGCCATAATATGCAAGAGATACACTTCACATAAAAACTGTACCTTATATTCTTATATGGAGAAACTATGGTCATGGTGTTGACATGGTATGTATGAAATGGTCATAGTCTACTGGCTTCAGACTTGTAACCAAGTCCGATTCTTGACCAATATACTCCCCAGCTGCACTGTAGCAGGCAGCCCACTGTGCCAGGTTAGTTGGCATTTCACCTCACTGTGTGTTCACTCTGTGCTACTGTATATTTCATTATCAACCGGTGGAATGGAACACTGACTTGGCGTCGGCTCTGCCGTCGGGCTGTTCTTCGCCTCCATCTAGTCCATTATTTTCTTATATCGGGACATCTCGGCGGCCGTTATCCCTTACTTCCCATATGAAAAAGATTTATATAAAACTTCCACTTTTCCTGCATGTTGTGTAAGAATCTTATATGTGTTTTATAGAGGACTCAAACCTCCATCCATATCCATATAATGTGAAACTTGATTTTACAATGTTTTTTTATGTTTTAGAAGAATCTTAGGTAGCACTTTCATTTAAGGTTCACATTCCTAATTAATGCTTGTATTAGTACCTTGTAAGGCATGTGTTAGGCAACATTAGTAATTTGTTAAGCGTGTATTCACAAATGTCTTGTTCGTGACTAATTAGGCCTTTATTATTGATATAATCTTAATAATGCCATAATAAGCCTTCATCTCTACTTACTAAGTATTAGTACCTACCAAAATAGAACATCTATAACCCACTAGTATACTGTCTGAATAAATCCAGAATAGTGGAAGAATTCCTGACTTGTAAGTACTGCATAAGTATTACTGATGATGATGTGCTTCCAGCAACCTGGGCAGTGACATACAGCAATGACACTGAGCTACAGTATATACTTGCTTATTCTACAAGTGTTCTTCCACTATTCTGAATTTATTCAGACTGTATACTAGCGGGTTATACGTGTTCTATTTTGGTAGGTACTACTACTTAGTAAGTAGAGATGAAGGCCTATTAGCCTTTTATTAACCTTTGGCTGCGCCTTCAGGCTGTTCTTTGCCTCTGTCTCGTCCATTATTTTCTTATAAAGGGACACCTCGGCAGCCGCTTTCCCTTACCTAATTCCAACTGGATTAAAAGGACAGAGTAAATAAAAAGTGGTATATTCTTATCAAAACTATGCAAAAGTTTGTATAATTTTATAAATGTACGTACATACACATTTCATGCCTGTTTCATATAGGATAAACACAGAAACATTATGTAATATTCTAAACATCACATGTACTGAAAGTATATGTTACTATAATTTACTATTTCAATTTATACTTATATAATAATATACTTCAGTCATACAGTATGAGGAAAAATTATCAATGAGCCACTTTTGTAGTCAGACTTTTAGACTTTCATAAGTCCTTTCTATGATTCTTCTTATACGTTTTATATAAATATTTTTCATATGGGTACATATGAACACATGTTAACACAATTTTCGTCTGTTGGCAGCCTTTATAAACGAGACCCCTGATCGGTTTATGTTTTTTATTATATTTTTTATGTGGGCATAAAAACATAAGTGTCTTTGAGATCACTTCAAATGCAGTTATTAGATTTCTTGTCCATGTCCCTTTAGACCACTTACTGTATCTCCTGAATGTCATGTATATCTAAATCTTTTCAACAGAGCAAGGTGGAAGCATGAAACCTGTTGAAGCCGAAAATAAGACTGACGAGAGTATAAATCTGATACCTAAACCAATGACTGAACCCAAAGTGGACACTGAGCACCATGATGGAGGGAATGACAAAGAAGCGAATGCAAGCGATGGTAAAAATGGAAACAGCCTTATCGATTTTAGCCCAACCCTTACTCTGAATATTGACCAACATAATTCCTCTATCAAGCCTGAAGTCACAGGTGGGGATGGTGAACATGAAGTCACAGATGTGGACAGTGGACTTGAAGTCACAGGTGTGGGCATTGTACCTCAAGTCACAGGTGTGGGCGTTGAACCTCAAGTCACAGATGGGGGCGGTGAACCTCTAGTCTCAGGTGGGGGCAGTGGACTTGAAGTCACAGGTGTGGGCGTTGAACCTAAAGTCTCAGGTGGGGCCGGTGAACCTCAAGTCCTAGTTGTGGCCGGTAAACCTCAAGTCCCAGTTGTGGGCGGTAAACCTCAAGTCACACATGGGGGCCGTGGACCTGAAGCCACAGGTGTGGGCGATGGACCTCATGTCCCAGTTGTGGGTGGTGAACCTCAAGTCCCAGGTGGGGGTGGTGAACCTCTAGTTTCAGGTGGGGGTGGTGAACCTCAAGTCCCAGTTGTGGGTGGTGAACCTCAAGTCACACATGGGGGCCGTGGACCTGAAGCCACAGGTGTGGGCGATGGACCTCATGTCCCAGTTGTGGGCGGTGAACCTCAAGTCCCAGGTGGGGGTGGTGAACCTCTAGTTTCAGGTGGGGGTGGTGAACCTCAAGTCCCAGTTGTGGGTGGTGAACCTCAAGCAGTGACGGACTGGGAGAAACGGCCCTGGCATTTTGACCCACAACGCGGCCCCAAGACCCCCCAGTAACCCCCCCCCCCCGCACACACAGACACACACACAGAGAGAGAGACACCACTTCGCGGAAGTTGCAACAACTTGGTGACGGCGCACCACATGGAAACACATTGGTAAACACAAGGTGCATCCTCCTACTAGAACTAGGTGCATGGTGCATCCTACACGTCGAAAACGGTGCGTACTTATAACAAGCGCACTCTGCACTCGTTGGCCCGCCCCACACAGAGAGAAATTGTGACTATTAATAAAATAGTAGGCCTAGTAAACACTGAAGTTTCAGAAACCGACCTTTAAATAACAGGCACCAGGCAAGCATCAACGTGCCTACACACACACACTATACAATCAATGAACAAACCACTTTTGATGTCCGCTTTGCTCCCGCACCGCTTCTTTACGCAAAAGCCCCTTCTTAACGCTGTCCAGTGGACAGTGGCCCAGCTATATGATGACAAGACTATGAGTGGGAGTCAGTCCAACTTCTATGCTAACCAGTCCAGAGCTGAACGCAAAACAACATACCGTAGGCTACATCGATATGGCTACTAAAATGTATTTCAGCAAGACGCCACCAATTCGAGAGCCCATTACCAAGTCATGAAGTTAAGAATACAGTACGAATAAGAAAAACTACAACAGCCCCCAGATTACCACAAGCTAAAAAGGTTTACAGATCACATCACCTTGGCTAGTAGCGAGACTAGCCACGGACTGGCTTATGACAGTAGAAACGCGACCTTACGTGAAATTAAAAAAAGTGTCACGGCGGACACAAACAATGATTATTAATGGAAATCCTTCAGCCCCTACCTGGTCTTATTCGTAGCGTCGGCGGTGCAACACATCTTCTAATATCCATATTTGTGTGGGCGAGAGCTCTGCGTGCTATTCCATGTGTGAATGGCCTTGTGATTTCTTGGCGATTGCAGAGACAAAACAACACACTTCTTCATGGTCTTCTTCCAAGCAAGCCAAGAAGCCGGCATAATAGATACTACGACATAGATTCGAACAGAACACCGTGTTTTCAGTGACAACAACCTTGAATTTATGGGACACTTTTTTTGTTGTCCGCCACACTTGAGGTCAGTGGTCCGTTAGTGCTCACAGGAAGTTTATCGTCAGTCACTAGGGAAACGGAGGACTGAATAAAAATCCCACAAAGCAATGCTTTACTACAGTTGTCTCAAACAAAAGCAAAATATAAATAGGTATAGATTTTTTTTTATTATTTTGAACACTTTTACATCATTGGAATATATATTCAGGAAAAATACAACATGAAACATAATGAGACCCACCCATCAAGATGCCACCGCCCGTGTGTAATGTATGGCAGTGTCAGTGGTATAAATAGCGAAACGGTATTAGAGGAGTGCAGTCTCTATAGAACTTTGAACGCAGGCTGCGTGATATTTGCATATGCAGTTCCCATACGTATGATTATGGGGCCGCAACGAGTATTGGAAGGGCCGCGATGAGTATTTAAAAGCCGCGGCCCTTCTGGCATGTGCCCAAATGCCAGACTGTTCAGTCCGTGCCTGACCTCAAGTCACACATGGGGGCCGTGGACCTGAAGCCACAGGTGTGGGCGATGGACCTCATGTCCCAGTTGTGGGCGGTGAACCTCAAGTCCCAGGTGGGGGTGGTGAACCTCAAGTCCCAGTTGTGGGTGGTGAACCTCAATTCACACATGGGGGCCGTGGACCTCAAGTCCCAGGTGGAGGCGGTGGACCTCTAGTCTCAGGTGGGGGCGTTGAACCTGAAGGCCAAGGTGTGGACCATAAAACTAAAGCCTCAAATGGGAACAGAGAACCTGAAGCCTCAGGTGTGGACAGAGAACCTGGTGGGGACAATAAGGCTAAAGAAAATCAAGAGTCTGGAGTTGACGAAAGTGAAATCCCTTTTCAGGCTGCAAGGACTAAATTTGCCAATAATTGAAAGTTCAAAGTTCATATAAATACGAATCCATTGTGTATGATGACATGATGATGGAAGGCTAAAAATTCAACCACACTACTTGTATACTGCCTACACAATCTAATACCCCCCCCCCCCCCATATATTACAACATCTTAAAAGGGAACTATGCAACATTTTTAGTTCAATTTACCTTTATTTAGCAGCTTAAGAGTTATTGCGATAATTCTTCAACAGTTTTTAGGTTGATTAATGACTGTTTCACCTCGCTCTAGCTCTTGGCGTGGAAATTGAATATGCAAGACTTGTGCCAGCTATTGGGAGCTGTAGGGAGAGCTCTAGCGGTGAAAATACTAACTCAAGCTGAGGAAATGAAGGTGCATAACGGCCGGTCCTTGGGTCTTCTCCCCAAACGCATAATATGCTAAATTGGTTGGTATTGTGCCATTGTATTGAAAACAACAAGTTGTTAACTGGTTAGCAATGCTTTTCTGAAGCTTTTGGGGAAAGGACGTCTGCAAGGAGAAGCTCTGTGGCGAAAAATGTGAGCCTAAACCTATAGCGCAAACCGAAAGTAAAAATCGGTCTTGCATAGTTCATCTTTAAATAAAAATACTTTTTTCCTATTGCTACTAGTGTATTGTGTGATGACATGACTAGGCTAATACTCTGTGACAGAATCCACACCAGAATCCTGACAGTTTTCCACAGGATGTAGTACCCCTAGGACACAATAGGATTTGTTGACAATAGATATTGTTGTATTTGGAAGTTTGGAGCTTTGTGTTGAACACAACTGATCACAGATTGGACAAAAGAATGCTAGCCGCCGGAATAAACTAGACAATCTGCAACAATTCTGAAGAAGTGTACAATGTAAAATGTAAAACTGATAAATGAAGAATTTATGTAATGTAAAATTCCTGACTCATTTTAGAAATTCAAATCTCTGTAAATACAAATCACACTCACACAAATATAATAATACAGTAGAGAGAAGCTTTCTAGCATTTTGAAAGTTAGACTAAGGGCCCTATTTGCAAGATCAATATTCTCACCAGTGTGAAGCGCAAGTGTTCCCACAACATTCTGCCAGTCTGCTTCAGGATATATGAAGAATGCACTCAACACAACATTGAAAAGGTGTTGGTTAATCATAAGTGTGTTGTTGTGGAGAAATTAACCTGACAGATCAATCTCTCATTGCCTTTAAGAGCGACAAGCATACAGATTTTGGCGTGTTGGTATAACACAGGCAGAGGAAAACCAACAAATAATTTTCAGAGCACAAATGAAAATACTGAATAGCTACATAACGTCTAGAAAAATAGGGCCCAGTCCCATTTCTATCACTTCACTATCACTTCCCCTCGATTTTGGCCCTAACACTCGGTTTGCACGTTCATGTGTAAGTGTAGGGTGTCCCAATACTTTCGGGACCGAGGGATAGTGGCTTTCAGCCCTTCAAATCGCCCCTTCAAACGGAGGGAGGTCTGGTGCAGACTTCGAACGAAGTGAAGTTGAAGTGAAGATGAAATTACCCACGATTCCTTGCGAACTGCGTGTCGGTACCCGAGCTGTGTCCGACTGCCCGAGCTGTGTCCCGTTCTCTCAGCTCTGGATAAGAACTTCAAAAATATAGTTACTATTGCAATTAAGCATGTATGTATATTTTTTAATGTTGGGATATCTTAGTTTGATGTAAATTCAGTTGAATTCCGCACTGGTGTGTTAAAACATGACTATTAGAAAGATCGATATTTTTCAAAGTTAGCAAATCTTTCACCAGAATTACCAGAGCCTCTCATGTGGGTGATGATAATTGTCGATGACGGCTTTTGAACAGTTTACCCCGTTTAAGAGCCTTATATCCGTTCAGTCTTAACGATAGACGCATGAAACAGGTGAAGACGTTTTTATGCGAAGTGCTGTCCCATTTATTATCCCATTTATTTACTTCTCACTACACAATCGAGGGGTGTCTCATCTTGGAGGGAACTCGAAAACGAGTGCTAGTGTTAGGGAATAGAAATGGGACTGGGCCTAGATATGTCTATGTCCTAGGTTATACAGAGAGAGAGTTGGGACAACTCAAGATTTTCGGTTCTGTTCTCTGATTGGCCTAGAGTACGTCACGTGTTTTATGGGCACCATGTTATGACCCTTCTCACGTCATACACTTAACGTGGAGCTCTGGATTTATTTAATTCTGTTATTTTGCAGAATTAAAGGTAACACACGCCAAGACGTGCAGTTGTGTATATTGTTCTGTCAGTCATGTATACATGACACTCGTTTTGGTAGCAAAGTTATGCTTTATATAGGAATAGGAATAGGAACGTCTACAGTTGCAACAGCTAAACTGAACCTCAACCTAAATTAATGAGCTAGTTTTGTTTCGTGAATGATCATAATAAACACACTAACCATAAGTTCTTGGGACACATGTAGGATCACTCCACAAACGATTGTTAATGAAATAGATTTACTATCTTGTCGTTACTTTATTGTGTTCAAGTGAGTTCAAGTCCATGCTAAGTTCGCTTCCCACAGTCCTAGACTGAGTCGTTGTTATGGCAACTTACGCCACTACACGGAAGAACTAACGGCAAAATATGGTCAAGCTCAGTCAGGCAGGACAAAAAGACATTTTTTGTCGTTTATAAACATTTATAAATATATACATTCTCTTTATATATGGCTCTGGATAAGACTATGCTTTAGCACATCTTTGTAGACATCACAAATAAAAGATTTTCAGATTGTAGCCTACTAATTATGTTGTGGCCTATGTTGCTTTGCATTAATTAGGACTGCATGTCCCATTGTTTTCTGCACCCATAAAACAAATTTAGAGTAGACCTAATGTAGCCTGATTGCCATCGACTTTCAAAGCTCCGCAAGACTCTGGTCTGACCAAGAGCCTGTACAACAAACGTTTCCTAAAGCTGTGGGTTGTGTGGGCTGTGGTTGACCCACTGGTCGATGGTCGATGTCAGAAAATGCTGTGCCGAAGCAAAACCAATCACACCACTCTTTCCTCTGACGTACATGTATGTGACGCGAAGGGAACTACTTGTTAGCAGGACTGAGAGCTGTTGGAGCTGCTCAAAGTTGATTTGTTCCCAACCAAGGAGGTGGAGTTTCAGATTTTTTGGGAACTCAGAAACACTGTTTAGATCAGTAGTGGGCCAGACCAGCGACAGCAACGCCGAAGGTCTTACCTCTCTGGGAGGGTGTGCCAGGCTAGACCTAATGTGCCTTGTTAAGGCCGATAATAGATACAGACGGCAAGTCCGGGCACGCCCACAAAATCAGCTCCTCGTGTCCCCCATGGGGGAAAACAAACCCTAAATTAGTGAAGAAGTCAATGGCATGCTAAGCTAGAAGTTACACTGACACATGCCTGAAGGTAGTAATGATGGTCAGATGGTCTGATGTGAATTCTGAACTTGACACCCCTCCAAACGCGATACTGATGACAATTTAGATGATGTTTGTTAGCTTCATTAGCTTGCTAACTAGCCAACTTCATTGATCACCACAGTAAATGTAGCTAACTTTAGCTTACTTAACTGAGCTAATCAGACTTGTGATTGAAAGTTGCTTTACTTTTGACAGGAGCAGAGACAGCTCATGACATTTCTGTCAGTGTAACTGCAATAAACAAATGATGGAAAAATTATTTTAGTCTAAACACAAGCAGGCAAACAGGTCATGATTAGACAAAACATCTAATATGGACTTTGTTCAATTTTACTAAGCGATCTTTTATTGTTAAGCAACTTTCTCTACCTTGTCCATTCACCATAATGTTAAATTGGCCTCTGTTATCCCCCACGCTGACTCCATCCTCGCAATTTGGGGGCGTTAACCGTACTTGCCGTCTGTATCTATGTAATAATGACCAATAATGTAACAACTGCCAATAACGTAATAATTTTCACAGTTTTAAATGTAATAAAGCCAATAATGTAATAACTTGCCAATAATGTAAGATTTTTCTCTGAAATGATATAACCTTTTACGAAACTGCACACGGTCTCGAATCCGGGTCTCCGGAGAACTAAATGTGCAACTTGACCACAACATCAAGGAGCCAAGCTTGTTGGTATGCAGTGTTGGGTAAGTTACTTTAGAAATGTAATGCGTTACAGTTACAAGTTACCCCTTTGAAATAGTAATTGTAGTGTAACTATTTTGATTACTTTAATAAAGTAATGTAACTAATTACATTTGATTACTTTTTGATTGCATTTCAACATTTTTATTTATTTATTTTTTTTTTTTTTCAATCGTCAAACAATTTTGAGTTTTTGAATCCTGACAATGTTAACTGTCACATTGTCCTATTATTCACCATAGACATTGCAAAAATTCTTTTTAACTCCCACAGAAGTGTCAGGATTCAATACGAGCAAATAGTTAAAATAATTGGTGAACATCACTGAATAATCAGGTGTTTATCTGAGATTGCTCATAAAGTATGTGTGCACCTGATCGATAGAGCTCATTTTTATATCTGGCAATGGGCTGCAGGCCTATGTTGTAGTTTTTGTCTTGATAGTCAGGCCTCCTTGCTACTGAAACTTAGACCGCTGTAGATCAGGTAACAAGTGAGTAGTGTTGCCAACATGACAGTAGAAACAATTATATTAGCATAGTGTATTTTAGCTGTAGTAGTGACATTTAGTTGTAAATAGAGGATGTTGTATTTACATGAAGCACACTTAGCCAATGTTTCTGCAGATGATATCGGGATCATGTAACTAAAATTGTAATTCTGAATATTTCTTGAAGTACCGTAATTTCCCGACTATTAGCCGCGGCTTATACATTGATTTTGCAAAATTTCTTCCGCTATGAGGTTAAAACAGGGGGCAGTTAATATGGTGTTAATATGGTTTTGTTTTTTTTAACTTGTATAAAACACTGTCCTGCGGCTTATACACAATGCGGCTTATATGCGGGAAATTACTGTAACTGTAATTCAATTACACATTATTTCAAAGTAACTTTAATTGATTACTGTTACTTTTATTTTATAATTAAATTACGTAATTTCGTTACATGTAACTCGTTACTCCCCAACACTGTTGGTATGTCAGTCAGAGTGCATACTCAACCGTAGTGATGGTACCCCGTCACACTGGGTACATCTCAATACATAATTCCTCCGTCCTCCTATCCTCACTTCCAACCTTTCCTCCGACCTAGCCCCTCCTCCCGTGAAGGAAGCAAGGAAGGAACGATCGGAGGATGGAGGAATTGAGGGCAGACAGATATAAGAAATGAGATGTCCTCCTGATTCATGCATCACTAGTATGAGACGTCCATTACAGATGACATCTCGGAAACAACTGACCAAAATAAAGGCTATCTTCATCAGCTATAACAACCATCAAACAATTTTACTCTTCATAATGCAATGTAATTAAACCAAGACAATGAAACCAAGATCTGTTTTGCATCATTTTACTTTTGTCTTATAACCACGGACAATGCTTTCTTGCTGAAGTTGAAGTTCTTTTTTTTTAATTATTATTTCTTAGCTTTTCCCTTGCTCCAAACAGTCATTTGAACTCCCTTATCGCAAATAGCAAACTCGTTTTTTTAATTGGATGTTGAGGTGAGAGAATGGGAGGGCATTTAAACTTTTTAGACTCTCGAATCAAGCCAATGAACGCATGTTCCCGCTGTTCGCGCTTCCGCGTTTTCTCCGTGAAGGATACACCTGTGCTTCCTCGCTTATCGGACCTTGCTCCTCTCTCCTCCGTCCTCGTTCCTCTCTCCTTCTCGCAGCAATTAGACAATTGAGACATCCTCGATGACGTCGAGCCTCGAACAATTTCCGGGGCACAAGCACGGAGGACAGAGGACCGAGCCCGAGGAAGCATATTGATATGTACCCACTGCCTTCCCCTTTGGGAAGCGCATGTTCCTCACGCATCCACCAGCCATACTACTCCCATCCCAGGGTACCCCACACTCTAGTGCTTCACCCATCTCAGGGGTCCCTCACACCGGGGTCAACCTATCCTGGTGGTCCCTCATACGGATCACACATTGGGTACACATCCGATGGCCTCACGGTAGCCATCCCTCTTCTGACACCATATGTAGCGGAGGGAGAGAACAGTGACCCCACTCAGTGCATACTCAACCATAGTGCACAGTCAAGGGAGGGAGAAGTGGAGGATGGGGCTGAGGTGGGGGAGGAGGGAGAAATAGGAGGACGGGGAGAAGTGGTCAGCTGTCATTTTACAGCATTTTATACCGTTTTCCAATAAATATAGGATATACAATCCAATATAAGTAAGAATAGCTATTTTCGTTTCCCAATCTAGAAACCATAAAATTACTTTTTCACATTTTGCTGTAGAACTATGGAAGCCTGCTGATGGCTGAGTAAAGTGTCAGTCACATGACTTGAGTGTTTTGTTCACCTAGTGGACGGTTAAAGGGCAACTTTGCCCAATTTTAATAAGAGCTCTATTGCTTAAACTACTCAAGACTTGCTAGTACTGAAGATGCAAGAAATTGGTCCAACTGATTAGCCTACTCTAGACCAGTGGTGGCCCCCTGGGGGGCTGTGAGGTGGTGACAGGGGGGCCGCGGGAAGATGGAGTAAAAAAAAAAATAAATGAAATTATTTTATTGAATTAAAAATTATTTTAAAATATTCCTGTTTGCGTATAACTGCATTATGATAATCATTCACATAAAACTTACAAATAATATTTTTAGATAAGAATAAGAAATTCTTACATTATTGGCAAGTTATTACATTATTGGCTTTATTACATTTAAAAACTGAAAATTATTATGTTATTGGCAGTTATTACATTATTGGCCGTTATTACATTATCGGCCTTTACATGCCTTGCATAGCGTTTAGCTACCACTATGTACAATGAAAAAAAATACTGTAAGTCTATAAATAATGTAATAATTACTGTACATTTAATTTAATAATTGACTAATGTCTTTATGCGTTTGCTCTTTGTTGTAGTATGTTCCTTTGTGCATGAGAAATGTTGTCTTAATATTGTGTTCATGTACGTTTGAAAGGTTGGCAGCTCTCACATAATGAGTGTGAGACAAGCAATACATCCAATTTCTCACATGAAAATGAAAGAAATGTAATTTAACTCTTTGATGTTGGCTAGCAAATGTATTATGTTAGCCCATTCTGCCGATCACTCTATTGATCATTATGCTTGCATGACTTAACTGGCAGAGAGGTGTTCTTTTGCCCACACACCCCTAGGTGGCACACCTAAAATACTGCCATCACAGGCAGAAGTTGGACAATTGTCATTTCAGAAGTGAGAAGAATTCAAGGTGGTTGAAAATGAGTATGTAAAGCAGGTTTGTTATGCTTAATTTTTCAATTCAATTCAATTTTATTTGTATAGCGCACAAATACAGTACATTGTCTCACGGCGCTTTACAGACAGTACGGGAAGCATCCATGAGAATCAGGGGCAAGGAAAAACTCCCTCGCTTTGTAAATAATTTGTTATGTAGGAAGAAACCTTGGGCAGATCCACGCCTCATGGACTCAGCCTACCTGCCTGGGGCCTAATAAAGTATCCGTAAAGTCTGATGCATAGATTGACCATGGTTAACACAAAACAGTATGAGTACTGAATGTAGTCAGAGATGATATACACATAGTTTGTGTGACAGTCAGGGCCAAGGGATGGAGTCAGTAGTTGGAGTGTGGGATTAGTCAGTAATTGGAGTGGGATCAGAGTTCATTGGGTGTTGGTCGCCATCTAAGTAGTGGTCATCAGGGGGCCATCAGGCCAGTTCCATCAGGGCCTCAGAGAAAAGGGGAGGATGGTCCTGGTGTGTGGCTCCGGGGGGGGGGTTGATCAGCATCCGTAGTGGGGTAGGGTTGGTGGCAGGGAGGTTCATCACTCAGCCAGTGTGTCGGGGCAGAGGAGGCAAGAGAGACAAAAGAAGCAGAAACAAGAGGGTTAGGCCAATCTAGGAGGATATCACTTCATGATATGTGTCATATAATCTAGCTAGAGTGATGAGAGGGAGAGAGAGAGAGGAGAAAGAGGGTTGTACAGGATGGCAAGTGTGCAGAAGGTGGCAGCACTAGGCTATCGCAGCATAACTAAGGTATGGTACATGGCATCTCACCAACCCAGAAGGGGGTGGTCAGTGGCCGCCTTGGAAAACCAGCAGAGGTAGCCCTCCCAGGAAAGCCCAAGAGGAGTGGTGATATGCCATGGCCCACTCCTAATTATAGGAAATGTCAAAAAGGAAGGTTTTAAGTCTAGACTTAAAGGTATTGAGAGTGTCCGCTTCGCGAATGTAGGGAGGAATACAATTCCATAGAAGAGCTGCTCGATAGGCAAAAGCTCTTCCCCCAATTGTAGTTTAAGATATGGTCACTTTTTCAAGGAGGCCAGCATTTTGAGATCTCAGAGGTCTTGCTGGATGGTATGGAACAAGTAAATCTGTAATATAGGCAGGAGCTAAGCCATTAAGTCCCTTATACGTCATGAGAAGGATTTTGAAGTCAATTCGACTTTTGACAGGAAGCCAGGGTAGAGATGCTAGAATGGGAGAAATATGTTCATATTTCTTAGTTCTAGTGAGTGTTCTAGCTGCTGCATTTTGGATTAGCTGTAGACTTTTAATGCAGGTGTTACTGCACCCTGAGAACAGAGCATTGCAGTAGTCGAGTCTGGAGGTAACAAATGCATGTATAAGTTTTTCAGCATCCTCAAAGGACAGGAACTTCCTAACCTTAGCAATGTTTCTAAGGTGAAAAAATTATGTTTTAGAAATGTGCTTTACATGGCTATTCAAGGAGAGGTCTTGATCAATAATTACCCCCAGATTTTTCACTTGTGAGCTAAATGAGAGTGTAGGACTGCTAAGTGAGCTATGATGGTGAAGCGAGGTGTCCTTCAGTTGTTTAGAGGCAATCATCATAACTTCAGTTTTATCTGAGTTCAAGCATAAGACATTTTTTGACATCCAAACTTTAATATCTTCAAGACAGGCATTGAGTTTGGTTGTTGGAGTGCAGTCGCTAGGCTTCATAGAGAGATAAAGCTGTGTATCATCTACGTATGAGTGAAATGCAATGCCATGTTTCCTAATGATTTCACCCAGAGGTAGCATATAGAGAGAGAATAGTAGGGGGCCCAGTACTGAGCCTTGCGGAACGCCATATTTAACTTTAGCATGATAAGATGAGACGTTGTGGGCATGTACAAATTGGTATCGATCAGTGAGGTAGGATTTGAACCAAGCTAATGCTGAATTTCTAATGCCTATCGTATGTTCGAGTCTGTGTAGTAGGATATCGTGGTCAATGGTGTCAAAAGCTGCACTAAGATCAAGTAAAATTAATATGGATATATTACCATTGTCCATGGAAAGAAGGAGGTCGTTGAAGACTTTAACTAAGGCCGTTTCAGTGCTGTGATTAGCTCTAAATCCTGATTGGAAGACTTCCTGGATTTTGTTTTCGTCTAGGAAGCGACAAATTTGTTTGAACACAATTTTTTCTAGAATTTTGGATATAAAAGGAAGGTTGGATATAGGTCTGTAATTAGCCAGAACATCAGGGTCAAGGTTTGGTTTTTTAATCAATGGTTTAATGACTGATGTCTTGAAAGTAGTTGGTACATGTCCCGCTAGGAGTGAGCTATTGATAATTTCAAGTAATGTCTCAGCTAGTGGTGTAAAGGCTGCCTTGAGGAGGTGAGTAGGAATAGGATCAAGGATCAAATTAAGCTCTCAAACTAATAAAAAAAGTTTCTTAATCATTTTTGTTTAGCCCATATATGTGAGAATATTAAATGGCAAAATGAGAGCTGTTGGCATGCTACAATAAATCATTAGGGCTATGTGCTAGCCCTTATCTTCCCCAAGAAGCTACAAGGGGTGGGAGATCTCTGCCTGAGAATACATTTATTAAAGGTATGGTCCAAGATGTTTTCCTGGAGCACTTAACTATATTGGTTTAGAATCCTCTTCACACCCTGAAATGGCATTTGGCCCTCCCTTCTCCATCCTCTGCACCATAGACAGTGCTAGTCATGTACTCTTGAAGTGGAGTTTTGAGAGGGGAAAAAAAATGTTTATGTTCAATTTAATTCAGTTTGCACAAACATTTTTCTAGGATCTTCTACCCTACTCTTAAGGCACATTTTTAGTGTTTTGTGTTATTCTTAATGAATTTAACTGAAACCATGCTGGAAATGTTGTGAACTATAGCAAGTAAGCTAAGAAATATATCACTGAGATATATCACTGAGAATGCAAGAAGAGCAATTTGCCATCATGCCAATTGTCTATTTACAGAGTATATTGTTTGGTAACGCTTTAATGTACAGCCCGTTAAGTACTGGGTAAGTATTAGGTAAGAATGATGGTGAAACAAAAAAGTATCAAGGGATAAATTACTGAGTACTTACAGCGTACGTTTGCTGGAATAACACACATTCACATTTTATTTTACAGCCCGTGAAGTACTGGGTAAGTACAAGTAAGAACAACATAACAAAACAGAACTTAATGTGTAATGTTGTCATAATTACAAAATAAGTGTGGGGTAGCCTGGATGCAGAAGCGTACAGGAAAGCCAGAGTTGGATCCACTTGGACAAATTAAAGCGTTACCTATTGTTTATACAGTTGTAATTGTTTAGTTAAAACAAAATGGTCTGGGTTTATGCAGTTACAAACATTACTGAATAGTTAACTGTACTCTTGTATTGCTTGCAGCTTTGTTTTTTTGTTGCTTGTTTTATTCAAGACAAATGGCATACAAGGTTTAGGAAACTCAAGATAGTGGTCACTAACCCCAAGGTGTACCTGCTGTTGTACCAGACAAACCATACTAACATTCAGCACATTTAAATTTAAAAGCTGTGTGCAAGTTTGTTGTGGCAACACAACAGTGCTGTGCACCGGCACATGAGATTCCTTATCAAGAAAAGATCAAGAATTTTCCAGATCAGTGTTTGATTATTTCATATATCAACAAAATTAAAATTTATAATACCAAAGTTATGAGACCAGGCTCAGGTGATGCTTTGTTGTGTTGTGATGCTAGCTGTTTTTTTGCCTCATAAGGAGAAACCTGTAGGAGAAAGCTGTTGTCCTATTTCTTTTATTGACAATAAACTTCTTTCTGTAATAGTACTGTTATCTAAAATATTTTGAAATGAAAAGGTAGCCAGGTAATAAAACCAGGCCCTTGTACTTACACTTAATGTAGTAAAAATGCCACTGGAGAATGATTCAATGGGATCAAATCCATAGTAGCACTCTTGGGTGATGATAATCGAATGGAAGTTTGTAGTGCCTACGCTTCGCTTCATACAAGGATCTGGGATCTCATCCATTGAGAAACGATTGCAAGGTAGTGGCATGAACTATTGAAACGATTGAATCTGATTTCATCCACCCTGTTTCCGCGATGGGACCTTTTTACTGTGAAAGTGAATGGATAGACGTGTGTAATTTTCTGATCCACTTTGATACAAGGATAAAAGGGTTTTTTATTGTCACATGGATACAGTACACTGACTACTGTAAAAAATGCAGTGAAATTTA
This sequence comes from Sardinella longiceps, assembly GCA_027497455.2. NCBI lineage: Eukaryota > Metazoa > Chordata > Actinopteri > Clupeiformes > Clupeidae > Sardinella > Sardinella longiceps. The sequence continues at coordinate 5,621,476 of JAODXP020000021.1, forward strand.
AAGTATATTAGAGGTTGTGTGTCTGGAGTGTGTGTGTGTTTGGGTGGGGTGAGCAGAATGGCAGAATGAAGGGGAGTGATGATCAGGGAACGTGCAGTATGCATTTTCAAGGGTCAGGGATCTTTCTGAGTGGTATTATGTGTGGGCCAATAAAGGTGACAGGGGAGAGTAGTGTAGGTGTGTTGTGTCTGTGTGTATGTGTGGGTATGGAGGGGAAGAGGGCAATGTCTTGTAAGTATCTTGAGGGGACTTTGAATAGCAAGCAGTGTACTGAATGCATGACAGAAGTAATGTCCGAGATGGTGTGTATGTGATGGGTGGGGAGACAATGTACTGTATGTGTGTGGTGGGATGGGTGTGGGAGTAGGCACGGAAGGGTGGTCTAAGATTCATATATTAGAAATATCAGAGAAAATACATGAATAAATAAAATCAAAATTGTGTGTGTGTGTGTGTGTGTGTGTGTGTGCAAGGTGCAGTGTGTTGGAATGAAGTGCTTGATTTATACCCTGAATCGCACATATGTTGTATTTGAACTTAAATTAATGTAATCAAGGCTATTTGTTGTATAATGTAAAGTAGCTTTTGAAACTCGTCTACCATTGTGATTACCTCACTCACGTCAGATGTAGCGCTACGCGCGTTCATCTGATATTCAGCGAGAGACGAGTTATTTCAGGAGCCAGAAATCCTTGAATCTAACTGGGCAAACGGATTGTCCATCAATTTAATTGACGTACACTGCAGCCAACCACATCGAAACCAACCGATGACGCTGGTTACGTTTGTTGGATTGGTTGGATTCAAAACAGTTGCTTCTTCGCTAAGTCACACCCTCTACAGCAACCAGCGGCCCTGATTGGTCCGGTTAGAGAATAATGGCTTGAAATCTCTATGATGGGCTTCAACATCAGATCGTTGCACGGAAGTGCCTTCCGAAAGTTACGTAGCGCATGATCTGACGTGAGTGAGGTAACCATTGTGACGCTTTTGAAGCTCAAAATGTAGGTTTAAACACTGTAGACATTATATGTGAAAACTACACTCTTACCAAATCGGTCAAGGAAATAGCATTGATCTCTTTACTCACTCCACTCGCCTCACGAAGCCGGAAGTAGGTGTGGCATTGCATTTCTATTGCTAACCTTAGGCGCTGGCTTGGTCGTTAAGTAAGCTACCCTACAGCAGCAAAAATCTGACGTTATGTCTCACAACATTTAGTGCATTGTCAAATTATTTGCTGCAAATGAGGTCAATGACCGGAATCCCAGGCGGAGTCATGGGGGGAGATGAATATTGAGCGGAAGTACATAGGAAGGCAAAGGTCAGACCATGGCCAAGCTAATAAAAAGAGATTATAACCTTAGGCTCTTAGAGACTCATGACTCATAAAGTGACAACTCTTTGTAAATGTTTGTACATACTGATGTTAGTTGATGACCATACTAAAAACCAGTAATTTGTAACTGTAATTTCAGAAGTAGGTTTCTCCACCTGCTTGCATACAGCAGAGAATGATCTACTGGCAGAGGAATTTGAAATCAGTGGCTTCTGCTTTTCAGCATTTTGGGTTTGAGGAGGGTGGGCAGCCTCAGGCATGTCCCGATAGAGACTGTTTGGAGTGGGTTGGAGTGATTTGGATGCAAAGGGGGGCTGCGTGACGTCACATGTCCGAAAATGTATTTTTAAATTACTCAAAAGTGTTAATAGCACAAACGAAAATATTTGCAGCACAAACCAGCACAAACGCAGCACAAACAAACTGCAGTGTTATTTCAGCATTTTGGGTTTGAGGGGGGGCAGCTTCACACAGCTTAAAATGGCTACACAGAAATATTTTTTCACCAAGAACACAGAAGTGTTTTCTGTTTTTTTTTTTTTTTTTTTTTTTTTTTCTGTGGTGGGCCTTATCATAACACGGACCACAAACAGCCAGGCCCTAGATTTTACCCTCTCCGCAATCATGACTGTAAAGATGGAGCACTGCTTGAAGTGCAGACATTTCAATTCTCCTGGATGTGTAGGGAGCCTCGTGTATTTAGTGGCTCATGGATGCTCACAAGTGATGTATAGTCTCCTGATAGTTTGCACATCTCGGGTGTGACAAGCAGTGTGAGAGAAGGTGAAACAGGGCAGGGATAGAGTGTTTGTGAGTTTCATTCCTGTATAGTGTTTGTGCAGAGGCATACCCAAACAGACAACTGACACCCCACTCTGACCTGTGTTTGTCTTCATGGCTGATCCTTTGATTTCCTTGGTCATTTTGAAATTGAAGTAAAGATCAAGGCTGAACGGGACACTTTCAATTGCGGCGGTCTGGGTGAGGGATTTATTTTACGTTTGTAAATAAGAAACCACTCTGCTATTTTATAAACATCTTTTTTCAAGTCTGAAATGTGATAATGTATATATATATATACTGCCTATAAATAATATAATAATGAAAGCTCTCTCATGTCAGTCAGGCCTCTCATGTATGGTCAAAGAATCCCAGTAGCTTGAGAATAACAGGTAATCTTTAACTAAATAGGCCTAGGTTTTACTTTCATTTTCATGCAGAGCGCACAGGGATATTAACCCGCCATGTCACAATTGTCGTCGAAAAAGAGTGTTTTCTGCCTTATTTTCACCTTTTTTTACGGTAAGACCTGTGCTTGACACATTAACAAATAAATAACAAATAACAGGAAAAATAAGTTCTATTGTGTGAAGTTTAACTTTCTTAACTCCTTTGAGGCAGAGGGTAAGCCAAGGCTATCCGGTCGAATTGGCACAGGCTTATAGCAATATTCTGTTGATATCACTCAGTTGTTCTATCGAAGTTTTGTGAAAATGTTGTTTACAGAAAAGCTATCCCCCTGGATTATTGGGCAACTCAGATGTCCGATATCCCTTGAAAGTGTTTTGCTTGGCTGTTAATTTTCTCTCTCTCTTATTGAGAGGAAAAGAATAATTAGGCTGTAAAAATGTAATTTTTAGGATACAATTTGCATGTATAGCCTATCATTAAATAAGCTTGATATACTGCACAAGACCCTGAAAATCACCTCTGGGTGACCTTGAGCGTTTCTTCGTTCATGATTAACTGACAGCTTTATGGGCTTGGATGTCCTGCAGCTGCTAAGTCACTCCCCGTTGTTGTTTGTCTTGTCAAAGTACGTTGCCCTATGTGAATTATATTTGAGATCATTCTTTATGTCAGTGATGTTAACACTTTGTTGTGCACTGGGAGTGATGTGGGAAATATAACAACAATGTTGTAGCCTTTTAAATGGCATATCATATACTTTTCCACCTGACTGTAATTTTGTAGTTTTAGAGTATAATGTATTCTGTATACATTGTGTGTTTTTTTTGTATTTCTCCAACACATCTGAGTGTGTGTGTGTGTGTGTGTGTGTGTGTGTGTGTGTGTGTGTGTGTGTGTGTGTGTGTGTGTGTGTGTGTGTTGGGGGGGTGGCGGGTTTGGGGCATCAGAGGACATCACTCACATGTGATCTTCGCTGATGGCATCCTAGGACCATGGGTAGCTGCTAGGCCAAACATACTTATTTCTAAACATAACTTACTCATAACTAGTAGCACTCACTATCAAGCAGTCTGATTGGGTTAATGTCTAGAATTTTGACACCCTTTTGTTTTAACCTGAAAATAATCAGTTAATAAATTAATAAAGAATTCAATCAGATTGTTGCTGGTCTATTTGTAGTTACACTGACTAAGTACTAACAAATGAGTCAGCATCACTTCATATCTCTTATCCTCTCTTTCAAGGTGTATCGTCAAACACCATCCCTGCTGCCACTAATGGAGAAGTAACATTAAAACTCCAGATAGGAGAACGGATAGACGAAATTCTATGGTGGTACGAAGGCTACAAGATAGTGGAGATGGACAACACGGGTGCTACAGTTGACTTTTTAGCATTCAAGGGACGGACCGTATTGGATAAAACAACAGGAGATGTAACCATTCAAAATCTAACCAAAGCTGACAGTGGTGATTATGAAGCAGAAGTGGTTTGTCAAGGAAAGTTTATTAGCATACGTCACACAGTTCAGGTATTTGGTAAGTACAGTATTCAACCAAATGATTTACTCTTTGAAAACTGTACTTTAAAATACAAGTAAATCTTTGATGAGACACAGCCAGTCTAATGAATATTATTGGCTCAGAATAGTTTGAGATATTCCTCTTTTTTATTAATGTAATGGTGTTGTCAAATGTTTGATACGTTTTCTTATTCTGCTAAAATTATGGAGACGGTTCAAAACTAATCATGGTACAGAACATTGTACAGAGTCAACCCTGGGAGACCAGCGGCAGATCAAAATGTGTGGTTGAGGAATGGTTGAAATGTTTGCATGCATGTACAGTCAGTAATGAGCTGTGTGTGGGAGAGAACTAGTGTGTGCGTGTGAGCATGTTGGGGAGCAAGGGAGTGTGCGGCGGCTAGATGTGAGTGGGCGTGGCCGAGTGTGTGAATGTTTGTGTCAATGTCTGTAGGGGAGCTGGCCCCTGAGTAGGCCTGCACGATTAATCGTTAAAAAATCGCGATCTCGATTCACTCATGTACACGATTTCATTTTGAAATTACTTCGATTCGCATTTAATTTTACGAGCCGACTGCATCATCAACTTGTTTGCGCTGCTATGACGGTTACGTTAGCCCTTGTTTTCAGGCAGAGCGGTAGAGATGGTTTCACCCTCAGCCAATGACAAGCGCCTTTAAGACACGTGTTTCACTCGTGTGGTGAGGGGCGGGAGTTGGGAAAGAGAGCAGGGTCGCATTCGGTGGTGTGGAATTGTCTACTTTGTTTGAAGCGAGACAACAAGGATTTACAATTCTTTGCCATCTTTGCAGCACCGCAAGGTAGCCTACAAATCTTTGCCAGCACCTCAAACGTCACTAACGTTAGGCTACAAAGTGCGGTATGATGAAGCCGAAAAGGCAAGTCATCCAAAAGTGGTCCAACAACGCACACTATTACAGACACCTTGAGCAATGCGAAGCCATAGTATACCCCGAAAATTCCAGTAGGAGTAAGGAGTAGGATCAGCCCAAGCTTAGACCACAGGGCTTGACTACTATCGAACAAAAAGATATGGTTCCAATAAACACGAACGTGATTTCGTAAAATAATCCATACATTGGACAAACGTTACTCAATTAAACGTTACCCTCCCGTAACTGTTTTTCATGATGTTGTACTGCCATCTATGTAGGCTACAATAGTGAGCTGAAGTCCGTTGACAGACTCCGTGCCATAATCAGGGTCACATATAAGATCATGTGAGAGGCAGCTGTCCCAAAGAAAATATAATTTACTGTTTTGTAAATGCCAAATTAATATTCATTTTCTTTTGTCACTGACACCTTAGTAGGCATATTTGTGTTTTATTATACTGTATTGTAGAGCCTACTTGACCGGTAGAATGTTTTTTGTTTTTTCATTGAAGACTTCATTGTCAGGCATGTAGAGTTGGCTCAAGAAACATTAAACTAGTTACAAAAGACCAGCAATTTAAAGATGATAAAGGATTTTTTTTTTTTGATAGGCCTACTGCATCATGGCCAGTAGCCTATGCATTTTACTTTATTTTATGTTCTTTGAAGCCTTTGTTTACAGGCTTGTGCCAATACAATACTGTCAATTTGTTTCGTCATGTGTGCAATTAACTTTACACTTAGTGAGGGAAAAAAAATCGTGCCAGTGAATCGTGATGTCAATTCTAAGCTAAAAAATCGTGATTCATATTTTTCCCTGAATCGTGCAGCCCTACCCCTGAGGCTTTTTTAAGGGGGTAGCGCCAGCGAAGCAGAGGGCCGTGACAATAATCTTGATTTGATAAAGATTTTATTCAGCTAACCCTTCTAAAATGCCTTTCATTCCTATCATTTGTAATCTTCCTTTGTCCTAGACCCTGTTACTGAAGTAAAAATCACCTGTAACAGCAATGCTTCTACAACAACACTTTACTGTGAAGCAATGGGGGACTCACTGAATTACAATTGGCCTGGACCTGGACTAGAGGCAGAGATACAGGGTCAGACTGGACCACAGATCAGCAAGGAGATGGATCAGGATTCAGTCTACACCTGTGTGGTGAATAACCAAGTTAGCAGTGAAACTGTGCCTTACAAAGCCAGTGACTGTTTTCCCTCAGGTTCAGGTAATTTCACTCTCCCACCTTGTGAGGTATAAGATTTGTTATAGGACTACTCATCTTGTACTATTTTGTAATAAGGATTCAATTAATGACACTTAACATTTAACTATGTGCATGCTTTACATTCAAGATCAACTAATTTACCCTTTTTACTGTGAATCTAGGAAATTCTCAGCTAATCATAGGAGTTGTGGGAGGATGTCTTGGTCTTGCAGTTGCAGGGATTGGTGGTGGCTATTTATACTCCATAAGGAAAAAACGCTCAAGTGAAAAACCCACAGGTACAGTAATTCTCTAGATCAATGGTTCTCAACCAGTTATTAGTTATGTTGTATTCAGACAGACAGACACACACACGCTGGCAAAAACATAACCTCCTTGGCGAAGGTAATTAACACAGTGTAGAGTGCCATAAAGTTTTGCCCCAGACAAAAGCATAATTGCTGTTTATTTTCAATCATAATTTGTCAGCTAATTGAAAACAGCCATAGCCGCAAACATAAGATGAGATGAGATGAGATGTATCTAAACCCATCATGACTGTATATCTAAATTATTCTTATCAGGAAACAATGGAGCTACTGAAGAACTTGCCAATTTACTCCCACATGTTCCAGTCCAAGGTAATATAGAAAATAAGATATATAGATATATGACATTGGTGTAGAAGAAATATGAATATATTCAGTTATTTTTCACATTCCAGGCAGCCTATCATTGTTGTATATTAAAGGTATTCAATAGGCTTTCTAACACCAGAATGTATGTCCCTAAACCCATCATGACACTGTACTATATCTGCATCTTCCATAACAGAGACGCAAAGCAATGCTGATCCATCTGCCCCTAGTGAAAACATTGATTATGATAACCCTGGTAATGTGTCAGACATAAAAAAAATGTTTGAAAAACCAGATGGTAATGACTTGTCAATACAGCAACGGCATTTCAGAATGTCTCAGAAACGAAATGATCCCACTCAAGATGCTCATAGTGTCGTTGGCAAGGAGCATGATGAGAAGGTGAATGCTCGAGATGGTTCAAATGGTGACAAGACTGAGAAGCCTACAGAGTCTGGACCCGCTCAAGATGATCCAAGTGTTGATGGTGAGAAGACTGATGGGAGAATGGATGATGGAGATGGCTCAAATGATAACCGGGCTGAGACGCCAAAAGAGTCTAGACCTGGTGAAGAAACTCTTAGTGGTGATGGTGAGAAGCCTGCTGATGGAAATAGTTCAAAGGCTGAGACACCTAAAGAGTCTAGACCTGGTGAAGAAACTCTTAGTGTTGATGGTGAGAAGCCTGCTGATGGAAATGGTTCAAATGACCGGACTGAGAAGCCTACAGAGTTGAGACTCGCTCAAGATGCTTCTGTTGACGGTAAGGAGTGTGATAACCGGTTGAATGCTAGAGATGGTTCAAATGGTGACCAGTCTGAGACACCTAAAGAGTCTATACCCCAGCAGATAGCAGATAGACTCTGTGCTATAATATTTACAATACTTCAATATTTAAACTGGAGCTATGCAGATTTTTTTTTTTTTAGCTTAAAAAACCTTTTCCACCAACCTCCATAAAACAATAATAATAAAAAAAACATTGGGGGGATGTCAGTCTGTTATGTGTTATTTATGCCGAACTTTCTGTCTTGAAAGTGTTTGTATTGTTGGGCATTTTTATGCAGCACATGAGTCCAAGACAAATTTCCCTCAGGGATAATAAAGTATGTATCATCATCATCATCATCATCATCATCATCTTCATAATGATGAATTACAAGTGCTCCATGTATACCCTATGTACTTTACTAGGCTATGTAAAGTAAGAGGAACAGATAAGATTAATAAGACATCATTACAGACATTAAGTAAAGTGGTATATTTCCATAGTATCAAAAGGCCAAAGAAGCTTGTAATATTTTGTGTCACCTTAAATTGTAATGGCTTATATTATCATGCCTTATGAGTACAGGCACGAGAACATATAAGCACAGTATGAATTCTGACTAAGGAACTTTTTCCTATCAGGAAACCCCACTAATGCAAAAGATGCCCCATTATCCACAGTTGTTCCAGGCCGAGGTAATATGAAAAATTTGACCTAAATAAAGATATGTAAAATATAACACTGCTGACTGTAAAAGAAATATAAACCTATACAGATAATTTTGACACATATTTTAGCGTTGTGTCATATCAGCTTTATAAGTATTCAATATATAATATTAATTAATGTAAAAGTATAAAGCAATTAATACATAATATCATCGTGTTGCTTTAGAAACCCGTCATGACACTGTGTACTGTATCTATATCTTCCTTAACAGAGAAGCCAGACAATGCTGAAGAAACAATAACTAACAAACCTGAAGGTCCATCTGCCTCTGAAGAAAACATTGATTATGGTGACCCTGGTAATGTGTCATACATTAGAAAAAAATTTCAACAATGACGAGTTGCCAAAACAGCATGGGTTGATCCCAAAGTTTCCAGAACAGACTGATGTCACTCAAGATGCTCCTTGTGTTGACGGTGAATGCAGTTCAAATAGTGAGCAGACTGAGAAGCCTAAAGAGCCTTGACCCACTCAAGGTGATCATTATGTGAAAGAGAAAATACGCAAAATTGAAGAATTGAAGAAAAGGACTGTGAGTGCGAACTACCTGCTTTTGGGAATTCTTCCTGCTGTCACAGAGACTTAATAGACATAGAACTGAAGTACAGACCATTAATTATGCAGACTCAGCACAAACATCATGAATGTTGGTAAGAAGGCTATTTGTTCTGGACTTTTTTAGTTGGCAATTAATAGCAAGCAAGACATACAGTATGTTATTTGTATAGTGCTTGTATCGGATCCATCAATGGATAGTCTGAATTGTGGCCCGATGTTAAAAATTGGTGATCCATACAACAGAAAATCAACTTAGGTGAAGATTGTGAACTTTAATTAATGCTTAAATATGAAATATAGTATATGTCTAAAGTCTCAAAAACACTTACACAAATAATCTGAAACTATCTCAAGATAGTTAGCTCACAACAATCAAATGCTTGTTTACACACACCACTGAACATAGGAAAACCCACTGCAATAACGGATCATAGCACCTGAATGGACTGTAGTTGCCAGTATGGGGAGTGATTTCAATCCAGGGAACATAAATGTTTCTCATTGTATAGTCCCTTTGAGTTTGCATGACTCTAGAGCAAGTTGGATATTATAAAGTAAACTCAGATTACTATAATACTATGAATACAGATACTTTAACACTAAAAACACAACATTTTATTGATTATTTAAGAGCTGGGCCCACATTAAGAAATTAGTCACCTATTACAAATGCTATACTTAAGTGTTACTTAAGTGTGCAGAATTTGCATTATTAAATTGTACCCACATATCTTAAAACTTAATTTAATTTTCTAGCTAGGCCTACTTTATTCAGAACTCAACAATATGCAATTTCGGCATCAATATCTCAAATCATATACATGTTCAAATTGATCTAAGAACACTTATAAGCACTTGACTTTATTTTTTAAAGCCAACCAAGCAACAGCTTTGTACAGTGTATATAATGTCTGTGAAGTTCAAATAAAGACTTTTATAGAAAAGAAATTGTCTTTGTGCTTGGCATTAATTTTAATCCTTGGGTTAAATAACACCCCACACCACACTGCATGTGAGTTGAGGTAAATAAGGCCTCACTGGGTTTTAAAAATGTCATTCAGTCATTCAAGATCATGTGTGGAAAATTAAATTATTTATTTAGAAAAATATATACTGTAGTTAGGGTCAGGGTGCGATTTATGAAAAAATCAGAGGGGGGATGATTCTGAAACGGCATTGCGTTGGTGACGTCATTACTAGACACTAAAATGACACCCCCCCTTAGTAGCCTATCTGGGTTACAGCGCAGTGTCTGATGCCTCCTGAAGTCTACTGCAGTTCCTGTGACTGCTGCGTGTCGAGCGCAACATTTTTCACAAAACTTAGAAACTCTCTCGTTCAGACTTAACTCTCCTGCTGCTTACTGTGTGTTAAATAGTTAAATAAAGTGCTGCAGATTACATTGTTTAATGTTGCCGACAATAGCCAAATTACTTTGATATCTCAGAGATGTGTTGACCCAAGTCATTCGTTGGATCCGACGGTATGCGCGGTAGCCTATAGGACGCTGGAGACTGTAACCTAAACAATTTGGTTTTTGCAAATGTGAGGAAAGCCAGGGCATTGAGCATAAAAATAGCCAATGCAAATAGGGCCAGCTAGGCATTCCTTAGGTATTGTTGAAGCATTTTGCCTAGATTATGCCATTTCTCGGTCATTTTCCACTACTGGCTGAATGATCTAAAAAAAAACGTCATCCCCGCGATTCAGAAGGATATTTTGCCTGATATGTTGACAATACACGCATTTCATATCAAACTTAAATTATGCCTATGACAAACAGTTCGTTTTCCTTTGCACAAAGTTGTTCAAGCAATGTGATAACATCACGAAGTTTCCTTTCGTTTTCCAAGCTTTAGTCTTTCCAGTGAGAAAAAAAAACACCTGCGCATAGGCTGAAGTTCGCGGCAAAGTTCGCCAGTTGTCACGCATGCAATTCAGGACACAGGACGCATTTTTTACATTTTATAATTCGCTTGTTTATGCGCGCTAGATGTTCTTTAGTCACATCACATGGCTTGCATACTGTCATGAGATATCAAGGGGGATAAATGTTATCCCCACCGGAGATAAAATTATTCAAGCAGAGGGAGGGATACCAAAACCAGAAGTGGGGATTTCTGAGCCATCCCCCCTACAAATCGCACCCTGGTTAGGGTTATGCCTCATAGAAAAAGATAGGCTTTATCAGATAACTAACAGATTACATTTACTGACATAGAGTAGTGTCTGCAGTTGGTAATTTTTTAGGTTTTTAGCTTTTGACATTGACAATCTTACTGTTTCGTATTTAACCTTACTAAATTGGAAAAGGCCCACTTTGCAAAGCAAATGTAAGATGTTGGTAACCAGGCTGGACTGAAAGGAAATGTTACAGTAGTGCCTACTGTATTCAGTATGATGGTTGGTGCCCAGCAAGATACAGGTCATGAAGGAGGTGGAGGATCGCCACTTCATAATTCACTCTTGTTGGAATCTCACAGCACAGAGATTACACGTTTCCATTTGTGTGGTAGAATGCACAAATAATTAACTAAAATATAGTACGTGTAATTAACTCCACAGAAAACCTCTCCGATACCCCAATACATTATGTGGTCTATGCACATACTGTAGGGCAAAGCGTCACCTAGTGGTCAATTATGTCACTGAATGGCATTTCGGATACATTCAGTGCTCCAAACTTTATGGTAGTTATCATGGTTAAAGGGGCAAAAGGGCAAGTTGACAAACCAATGCTTCACAGCTTTCAGAGAGGTCGTATGGGAGTGGCTGAAGTTGTAAAACAAAGTACAATTCTGTATCATCACCTGTGTGGTTTGATCTGGCTGTGCAGTTCATTATGACCAGAAAGCCCATTTGTACTTTTCATTATTTGCCTAGGGTTAGACATCTAAAACAGGCTGTTATCCCTTGTATGATGTGATGGAGGCATGTTTAACATTCAAATGAACGCAAGAAACAACCAACAGAGCCATTTTGACCAGTAGTTGATAATGCCATGTACTATGTCCTGTCCAGTACACTGTCCAACACTTTTTTAGGTATATTGTAAAACTATACAATTTGTATGTATTCAATAATAGATGAATAGACTTGCTTTATCTGGTCCACTCAATCTCAATATTGGAGCCTTTGTGAGGTTAGTAGGCCTATTTATTTTTTTAGTAGCATAGCATTGATGAGAATTATTCCGTCAGTCAGTCTAAAGCACTGAGTTATGGGTGACTCTTCAGGTTGCAGTCCACATTACACAACATTGAATTGTTAAAACAAAGTGTCAATGGTTTAATAGGAGCTATAACAACTAAGTTTGATTACATCCACAGTTATACTGTAGGCTACCTATAAGTTTATGTACTCGTCTGTCCAAGTTAAGTATACTAGCAATTGTCTCTGTGGCATTGTGTCTCACCCATACTAAAATTCTCCACACGTGAGGCTCCCTGCTGGTTGGGATAACCAGGCATCCAGTCACTGTAGGCCCAAGCGGAGCCGTCCAGCCACTCATAGGCCTACAACTGCTGAGCCTAGTAAAACACTTAAAGGGACACCAGGCAACGTTTTACTGTTAATTTACCAGCCTCGAAGTCACTGCGATGATTAAATGGTTCATTACGGGGTGACCGATGGCTCTCTCGTCAGACTCAAGCATTTGTTTCGCGGTAATCCCGCTTGCAGTTTGGTAGAGTGTCGGGTCCACGAAATAGAAACTGAAAGTAGGTATAACTGAAATCGCATTTATTACCGGCTTGTCAGACAACGTAACACACAAAAAATATCATCTCTGGTTTGTACTCTTTGATTTGCAAATAAATTTACATCGATTGTTGAGAATGTGTAATGCAGTTGTATTTTTTCGAATATTTCGGCGACTGTAGGTGGAGCTCCGGAGATAGAAAACCGTAGTCCTGCCTGGTGTCCCTTTAATTCTCACGTACATCAAAGGAATATGTAATTGAATAAACAAAGATATAAGCACACTGGAGCTCCCTTTTAACATTTTATAATAAAGGTAGGAGTTAGTTGTGTTTTGGACATTCCTTCCCTCCTCCCAAATTGTTAGCCTATTAGAAAGAGAAACTTTGTGTTATTGACACAGTGCAAAGAAAGTAATATCCGTAAAAGTAACATTTACTTTTATTCCTGTAAATAAGATGCCACTCTACTATTTTATAAATCACTAAGCCTTCTTCAATAACTCAGTTGAAAATTACTTTGGAGGAAATTCTGTAGATATAGCCTACATTATTCTGTTTGTAAATAGGAGGAAATTAATTTTCTCTTAACTTAGTCTTGACATGACACCTCCTGGGTTCCAATATACCAGTGGTTCTCAAACTTTTTCTGTCATTCCCCACTTTGGAAGGCAGAGAATTTTCATGCCCCACCTGGAAGGCTCAATTAGCGCACAATATCTCTGTGAGAAATACTTTGCGAGTACAGGATTTTTTGTCACTGTTAGGATTTTCATGTCAATTCAAAGCCAAATTTCTCTCAAACCCCCACACCAACCAGCAAATAACACCATTGGAATGCTCAATTTACTGTCAAATGTGCATATCTGATGAATAGCTGTGAATTCGGGGGGCAAAGAGATGTCTCGCGCCCCACCTGTCATGTGTCTGCGCCCCACAGTTTGAGAAACACTGCAATATACAAACAGTATAGGCAGACTACAATGATGACAAAAATCATGTCATTAATAGAAAATGGGAAAACTGGGCTTTATAGGCCTAGTCGTGGACAGACAGAAAAGTCCAATAACTTATTAGGACGGCATGTTTTTTTTTACTTTCACTTTCATGCAGAACGCAGAGGTATTAACCAGCCATGGCACAATTGTCGAATATCTTCCTTATTTTCACCCTATTTTACGGTAAGACTTTGCTTGACACATTAGCAAATAACTAACAGATGACTACAAATAGTTTTTGGACAGTGAAGTTTAACTTTCTCAGCACATTTGACGCAGGGGAAAAGCCAAGCCAATCCGGTCGAACTGGCGCTGGCTATTCGTTCGTCTCACTTAATCGTTTCGTCAAAGTCTTATGAATTAGCTATATGAATGTTGCTTACAGATATGAGAAAAGTTGTATTTAGTATGCATGTAGTAGGCTATGTAGTCTAAGCTATGCAATCGTCCGATAACCTTAAATGACCTTGGCTTTTCATTTTGCCTCTCTCTTATTGTGAAGAATTATAGCCTAATTAGGAGTTTAGAGAATGGCAAATTCGCGTTTAACATAATATAGGCTAACATCAAAATAGCTTGAGATACAGAACATAACCCCGTAGACTACCTCCAGGTGGCAGGGGATCTTAAACGAATTCTTTCGTTAGGCTACTTCGTTCATGATTAGGCTGCAGTAAAGCCAGGTTTATGGGCTTGATGTCCTGCAGCCGCTAAGTCGCTCTTTGATGTTGTTTGTCTTGTCCTGTTACATTGTGCTGCTATATGAGCTATATATTTGACAAAACTGAACAAAGCTCTATTTTTTACATCAGTGGTGTTAAAATGTTGTTGTGCATCTGGATAGATGTGGGGAAACGACTATAATATTATCTACAACAGCACGTCAAACTTTCTAAACACCATATCACATTACCTACTTTCCATCTGACTAATAGTTACATTATGGATTAGCTTATTATAATGTATGCACATCATCCTTTTAGCATTTATCCAACACCATCTGTCCATGAGACACCCCTAAGTTTTGGGTGGGTTCATAGATGGACAAAAAAAATATATAAATAAAAAAATAAAAAAACATCTGTAGTGAGATGGACCGTCAGGGTTCCCACGCGTCCTGGAAAACCTGGAAAACCTGAAATTTTAGAGATGGCCTTTCCAGTCATTGAAAACACCTGGAAATTGACTAAAATGTTAAAATGTCCTGGAAAAATTCTGTACTGACCTGGAAAATTACAATTTCATTTAGCCACTCATTCAGCTTCAGACACCTGGGGAGCTGGGGAGATACATTTGTCTGGTTTGTATTTTTAAATAATAGTATAGTATAGTATAGTATAGTCTTCATCTGAAAATTGAGTTTCAGAATTGGAAGATGTATGAACTTCCTTACTTTTTATTGGTCACATGCTGGCTGAATCTTTTTAACCATAATCATTTCTCACTTGTGAATCGCTAGACCTTCTGTATAAAAGAAAGTGTTGAATAAGGAGCTGGCTTAGTGGCTAGATTGGCCAAATGTGATTTTTGATAGTTTAGTTGGTTTGTCCAAATGTTCATTACCTCCGCCAAGGAGGTTATGTTTTGTGTGTGTCAGTCTGTGAGCAACATAACTCGAAAAGTACTGCATGGATTTGGATGAAATTTTCTGACAACGTGTATTGGGATAAGTAAGAACTGATTCGATTTTGCTGGCAATCGGTTATCCCGAACACCATCTGTGACCACATTGTCTTGGCAGAAGTGGAGTCTACAGAAGTGCAAAGTCTACGTTCAACTGTAGACAGTTCAGCTCTCCCATTAGCCTGGTGTCTACATTCAATGTAGCCTCTGGGCCAATCAAAGTGTTGGATTGTCTAGATTCAGGTAGACTACCAATCAAATGGGAGATATGCAAATACAGTCGTGGCAGTGAACAAGCCCCTAAGGTCCGCCTTCCTTTGGGAGATCTCTGTTGACTTCACAGTGAGACGTAGTGTGAAAAAATAAGAGGCGTTGTAATGAATAGGGGGTTTATGTGTGGTCCTTTCAACAAAGCTGCAACTCCTGATCTGCAATGAACATAAGACATGTCAGATGTAACTTTTTGTTTGTTTTGATGATGTCGGAGCTCCATGTGCTTCTGATTCCTACAACTTCCTGGTCCAGCAGGCAAGGGGAAAGGTATATGTAAATTGCTAAAAGTTGCATGATGTCATTTTTTGAATGTAGACTCTCCACCAATGGTGTGCAAGATCAAAAGCACTTCGCTACTGCTCATCGCCCTTGGCGGATGTCTGCGCTCTCTGAGTGCTTTTCTAGTTCTAGCTAGTTTTACCAAAGTCCTTTCATTGCAAGTCCCCTCACTCACCATCTTGAAACGTTATTTTAGCTCTTGCAAGTCATATTTCCATTAAAGTAAAGGTCACTTTAATTCAACGTTAGCCCTGTTGCACGCATTTGCTAACTGCACTAGTGAGTAGAAGAAAAGAATCCGGCCAAGGCAATGTGGTCACAGACACAATGTAAATCCCAGATGGGGTTCTGGATCACCTATCGACATCAAAATTAAATCAGTTCTTACAGTACATGTATGTGTCCCAGTATACAGGTTGCCCAAAATTTCCATCCAAATCTGTGCAGTACTTTTAAAATTATGTTGTACACAGACAGACACACAGACGCAGGCGAAAACACAACCTCCTTGGTGGAGTTAACAACTTTGAACACAAACACACAAGTGGACAACCAATTTGCATTGAGTCAATAGCACCTAATATCTTACTTTTGGTTTTGAATGTTGTATGATCCACTGACTCAATGTTTGCGTTCAGGCTATGTTATTTCAAATTCTTTAATTCCACTCGCTATTTAGTGAAGTCAGCAAACTTGTACAACAGGGCTATACTGGAATTAGGCCTACACCAAACGTTCACTTTAAAAGATTCTAAACATGAATTTGCTCACTATGCCCATCACCACTGGCCAGTTAGTCATACCTCTTTCTAATGCATATGTAAAGCAATAAAGGAAATTCTATTAGCATGTTCGTATCGTTGCTTCGAGAATTGGTGTATTGTTGCTCCGATAACATTAGCCTACACCTCGATCCGTGTCCTTGAATTTTAGGGGAAAAGCCTTGAAATGTCCTGGAAAAGTCCTTAAATTTGATGTTGAAGAACGAGTGGGAACCCTGCATTTGTCTTAGTACCCTTTGCAACAGAAGAGACAGCATAACTATCAGAATGCATAGTCACTTTTGAAAAGACTGTAGGAGAGACAATGAGAGATGCTAAATGGGTCTAATCTGATTTAATGATCTATGCTAAGCTACAGCTATAATTTATAGACAAAAAAATTAAACTTAAACTAAGTAAGGGATAATGTTTTGTCCGCCGGCCCGGTCATTATAGAAAAATATTTCCTGAGAGGAAGAACCGGAGACCAACGTGCAGCGTTTCATGGCTTCTGCGGAGAAACAAAGAGTTTGCAAAGAAACTTCAACTGGAAACGTTCTATAGAATGCAGCAGATGTCCGTTCACTTTCAACGATGTGCCATTGTTGATCTCTATGTGTGGAATGATACGGAGACGTGAATGGGATCATCCTAATATGAAGGGGAAGAATATTCCACAGTTTAGGGTTGCGAAGGCACGACCACCACAGCATTTTACATAAGCAATAACTGCTTTGTTGATCTAAGAGTTCTTGACGGTGTGTATCCATGCAGTAGGTCAGAAAGATAAGAAGGGGCTCAACCATTAATGATTTGTATGTTAAAATTAAGATTTTATAATTAATTCTGTGTTGCCTGGGACCCAATGAATGAAGGGAAGCTAGAATTGGGGACATGTGATATCACTTGTGTGTGCCCGTCAAAAGGCTTGCAGCAGCATTCCTAATTGTAGAGAGAGCTCTGGGTAATGCCTACATAGAGAGAGTTCAAAATCACTGAGGGAAAGAAAGGGCTAGTGAAAAGTCTCTCAATTCTGAACATCTCCTCACCTGTAACCCTTCCCTGCTGGTTGGGATAGCCAGGCATCCAGTCAGTGTAGGCCCAAGCGGAACCATCCAGCTACTCATACTACTGAGCCTAACCACGCACACACACACACTCAGTAAAAATGTTTATGTGCAAAGAGCCTATTCAGGTGCTGTTGCCATTAATGATTGATAGTTGAGAACGATGAGGTTATTACATGTAACTTTTTTGACTTTGCCCAGCAAGGTAAGGGCGGGGGCATTACTGGTGACTGTCACCATGGAGACGAAGCACGAGTTACTGTAGGTCAGCACTGGTCAGTGACCAGTGGTCACTGCAGCAAGATGGCCGTTCGCATAGAGATCTTGATAGAAAGACTGCATGCAGCAATGACAATATTTAGTACAGTTAAACCCTATGGATTCATTTTTTAAAGCTTTTTTTTTTTACAAAAAAAAAATTTAGAAGTGGCTCTAACTTTTACTTCACTGAAAGTCAGAGCTGGTGGGTTAAACTGGTAACATCTACCATTAATGATAAACTTGCTCTTAAGGTCAATAAAAAAAAAAAAAAAACATTATTGGTGAGTGCAAATTTTTTAAAAACAGTGTAAGTGGAATTTACAAATTTCTTCGTAAGAATCATAGGTGTGTGAGGCTCATTCCATTGAGTCTAATTAAAAGCATATCACATTTCACAAGGCTAATTCACAAACAGAATTCACCTGTGTATTTCTTCTCAGCTGATCCCTTGATTTTATTGGTCATTTTGAAATAGAGATTGCTCACACATGTGACAAATTGGGCAGAAATGCCCTAAAAATAGCTAAGAATTGTGGGTACGTCAGGTAAATTCACTTGAGCTGGCATAGCTGGCCACTATGAACCAAAACTCACATTCATGAAGGATGATCACAGTTTTTCAGGCCACGAAGACGACAGTTGAACAAGTCCTGTAGATTTCTTTTAAGGAGCGGATTTTGTTTATCACTGGCATAGGCAACCATAGGCTCTGCTGCATTTATCGTAGCTTTTATTACGCTATTGCAAACTGAGGAATTAAATATAGACTGACTGAGTTAAACATATGAAAGAAAATACACAAACACATTCACATTCCTGTGACGTCTTCAAAACTAATGTTTGAGGTCAGTATATGGCCTTTTCTCTGCCCTATGTCTGTGTGCAAGTTAATTATAATGCTCACCCGCCTGTTCTACCCAAAATGCAAAATGCATACGTCACATGAGCAATCTCAAAAATACCATGGCTGAACTCCTCTGAGTGAAGGTTTTATTTTATATGTAAATAAGAAACCACTCTTAAAAACATCTAATGGTCCTCCTTCAGTTCTACTCAGTTGAAGATTACTTTGGAAGATAATTTAGATATAGGCTTACTTAATTCTACCTCTCTTATATCAGTCTTGCCACACCTCCAGTGCTCCTGTAGTAAATAGGCAGGCTATTGTGATGGGCAACTTAAAATGTTTGTTAATCATTACGTCTAAATGGAAATGGGAAACCTGCTTATATGCCTATCGTGTATGATCAGAAAATCCCAATGACTTGAGAATGGCTCTGTTGTCTTATCCCAGAAACAGTTAATCTTTAACTAAATATGCTTAGTTTTTAAGTTTCATTTTCACAGGGATGTTAACACGCCATGCCACAATCGTCGTTGAAAAAGACGGTTTTCTGCCTTTTTTCCATCCTGTTTTATGGTAAGACTTGCTTCACAAATACCAAGACTACAAATAGGTTATGTTGTGTGAAATGTAACTTTCTTAGCCCATTTGAAGCAGAGGATAAATATAATTAGTTCCTGTGGATTTGTAAGTGTAGAGTGTAATTTTGGACTTTGCCCTATCCATCTTCAGTAAATTAGCCGCTGATTTACGTACGCCATATACAGTACATGGCAATATGTCACAAACCAAGTCAGAAAGATCAAGTGGTCCAGGACACGTTAAATAAGGTTAGGTTTATATCTAGCATTTTTAGATATAACAATTTTATCTTACCCTGAAAATACCATTTCTAAATGATTACATAAAGAAATCAATCAGAATTGTTGTTGCTTTTTGTTTGTAGTTGCTGTCAAAGCTCTTACTAAGTTTAATTCATTTCTTTCAAGGTGTATCCACAAACACCATCCCTGCTGCCACTAATGGCGAAGTAACATTAAAACTCCAGATAGGAGAACAAATAGAAGAAGTTCTATGGTGGTACCAAGGATACAAGATAGTGGAGATGGACAACACGGGTGCTATAGTTGACTTTTTAGCATTCAAGGGACGGACCGTATTGGATAAAACAACAGGAGATGTAACCATTCAAAAACTAACCAAAGCTGACAGTGGTGATTATGAAGCAGAAGTGGTTTGTCAAGGAAAGTTTATTAGCATACGTCACACAGTTCAAGTATTTGGTAAGTACAGTATTCAACCAAATTATTCATTCTTTAAGTGTGTACTATAAAATACAAGTAAATCTTTGATGAGACACACAGCCAGTCTAATGAACATTATTGGCTCAGAATAGTTTGAGATATTCCTCTTTTTTATTAATGTAATGAGCTGTGGTTGTAGTGCTATCCTTTTGCATGAGACAGTTTGAAGGACAATGCAAATTTTTGGGCCAAAGATAGATATTATATGCTATTGTCTGGCTTTTCAGGCTAGTTGGTTCTATAACTCTTTGAACTACACCCGTGAATGATACAGATCAGTTGTAGTCCTCTGTAGCGCCCTATGATCTGCCTTTGTTTGTCCCAAGCAATGTCCCCCTGAGAGCCATGTGTGGATGTTATCATTCAGCACAGTACACCCACATGGTGTGCATCTGGTTTTAAAAGAGAATCATGGATGGCACCTGGGTTATAGCCTGGCCATTTCTATCCTATTTAATTCCGCTGGATTCTAATCTCCCCTCAGTACTCTGTCTGCAATCAGTGAACTTTGAAAATGCAGGGCGAGAGTACAATAGAGGCTATCCACCTCTAGTACTTAATTATTTAGTTATTAAACTAAACCAGACGAAACTAGATAATTGGAACTTTGCTCTAACTGGACCCCTGTCTACTGTCATAACAGTGTCATCAACTTAAGCATAAAGCAAATTGGGCTTTGGTATTTTTTCCCTTCAATGGTGCCTTCCAGGCAGCGCTGCCTTCAAGGCTCTACTCCACTCAGTTTAGGGTTAGGGTGAGGGTTAGGGTTAGGAATAGGGCAAGGGTAGTGCCTTTTAGGCTGTGCTGCCTGGAAGGGTCAGACATATCTGCTCTGTGTCTATAGCAGTTGACGGTAGTTCAGCCTATTTGCTTGTTGGTTCTATTATCTTGGAAATGAACTTGTATTTTGTCTTTCGTGCTTGAAGATAATCATGTTATGTCTTCCATATTCCTGATTGGCTTTAATGATTCCCTGTGGGCACCTGCTGGTCATTAAACATCATTGCCAGACCTTTACATTAGGTCCCCTATAACACATCATGCCTGGGGCATTTGCCTATCTGCTCTTGTAGGTTGCAGTAGCACTTATTATGTTTTGCAGTGTGTAAAACTACATAAAAATGTTGGTGCACTTATACTCTTAATCTAATGATTTGATAATGTTTTTATCCCTCTTATAGTAACATGCCTTTTCATTTCTTACATTTATAATATTTTCATTTCTTACATTTATAATATGTTCTAGACCCTGTTACAGATGCAGAGATCACCTGTGACAGCAGTGCTTCTATGGCAACACTACACTGTGAGGCAAAAGGTGACACACTGAGTTACAGCTGGTCTAGAGATGGAATACAGATTGCAGAGATAAAGGGTCAGACTGGGCCACAGATCAGTAAGGAAACAGACCAAAACTTAGTCTACACCTGTGTGGTGAACAACCCAGTTACCAACACAAGTGTGAATTATCATGCCACGGACTGCTTTCCCCCAGGTAAGATGTGGAATACTGCTGTATGAGCTGGAGTGTTAGTGGTAACCTCAATATCCTTGTGGATTAAATAATTATCTCTAATGTTGATGTGGAAGTGTAGCGGTTAAGGAACCTGGCTAGCTGGGATTATAGGCTGGGAATTGTGGGTTTAAATCCCATCTGCCATCACTGTGCCCTTGAGCAAGGCAATTAACCCTAAGTTCCTCTAGGGGAGACTGGCCTTGAAGTATACAGTAGTGATTGATATCTGACAAATGTATGTTTCTTTGGATAAAATCATCTGCTAAATGCATAAAAATGGAAATGCAATCTCTAATTTAAACTAAGAACAAGCTGATGTTACTTACCTACATATGAATTTACCAACCATTAGTCTGATGCAGACCATATACATTAGCTACACAAACAAATTTACAATTTAATACTGTATATAAGTGCAATAATAATGGTTTGTTTGTTTAGATGCAGGAAGTCTGGTGCCCATAGTAGCTGGTGTGGTTGGAGGCATCCTGGTTTGCTGTATTTGCGGTATTGCAGGTGAAAGTTATATTAGATTGAGATTCAACAATGGGTAACACTTGACTTTAAGTCTGTATACATAGACAACTGCAGTAGAAAAGGCCTCTGAGAGCGCAGACCTCCACCAAGGCAATGTGGTCACAGACATAATATAAATTCCAGATGGTGTTCTGGATCTTTGTTCATCTTTGTATTTACATTGCTTTAATAGATACAGACTTAAAAGTATGTGTTACCCCGCGTGACTTACCATATTTCACTTTATAGGCATTACCATGTGAGGCATAAACAAAATGTATTTATCACTTTACTCTTATTTTAAAGTATACATATGGAGACGGACAAAGCACCAAAACCAAAAAAGTCAACATCTTTCCCCTCAGACTTGCCTTCAGTAGAAGACCCCCTTATGGGATCAGGGACAAATAATCAGGATCCAGCCGAACCTAAAGCATATCATAACTCTCCAGAAATCAAAGTGACCGTTGGGTCAGGTGAAATCTCTATACCAACAAATACGATCCCTGGTGACAACCCAGACCCAACTGGGGTTATACCGAAAGGAAGAGTCCAAAAGAGAAAAGACGCCATTGAAAAAGGAGATCTTCGGAAGTTTGGATCAATTGAAGAATTAGAAAGCACTTATGGAGAACAGGATATGGAAAAATAAGGAGGGGGCAGGTTAGATATAGAACATCAGGATGTACCAACACAACCCCCTGGGCAACAACATATTCTTCACAACACTCCCAACACTGCTAATAACACAGAATGGCAATTGTGTGACAACTCAGACAATTGTGCCTCTAACAGGGACTCAAGTGAAGACGAGCATAATGAAATAAGTCTCGATCAAACATCTGAGAGTCCTGTGAAAAGTGACATTGATCATGAATCCAATAGTAAAGAAGCCAGGTCACCAACTCAATCACAGGATGAAAAGAAAACCGAAACTTTAGGACCATCAAAATCTGAAGAAAACCAGAGAGAGACTGAAACATCAACACATGTTTCTAATCCTGTACAGCCACCATCAGATACAAATAGTAACAGTGTTCATGATTTACCTGACACTCCTGGAGTCACTCCAGCTCATCCTGAAGCACAACATACAGGTACCCTTGATAAATCTCTACAACCCAAAGTGACATCTAAAGATGCATCGGGTGAATTCCCTATGCCAACAAATATAACCCCTGAGGAAAACGTAGACCCAACTTGGGTTATACCAAAAGGTAGAGTCCAAAAGAGAAAAGATGCCATTGAAAAAGCATTAGAAAGCCCTGATGGAGAAAATGATATGGAAAAAGGAGGGGGCAGGTCAGATACAGAACATAAGGATATTCAATCACCACCCACTGAAGCACAAAACACGGCTAATAACGGGGGATGTTCAGTTGAAGTGAAACAGGATACATCACCTCAAACTCCTGAGACACAACATACTCATAAGTCTTCCAATGTTGGTGATGGTGTTTTAAGTGAACAAAATTGATTAACAATAGAGAAGACCGCACACTCAGTGAATCAAGATACAGCAGCTCAACCTCCTAAGGAACCACATACTCTAGAATAGTCTCCCAGCGGTGCTGATAACAAGGAAGAAGAAGAACATAAAGAACCAATTGAGAATAAAGGGAAAGTCCAGAAAGCAACAGAAGCTATTGTGATAGGAGATTTTGGATGAAGCCTTAGAAAGCCATCAGGGATAGCAGAAGGTAAAATACATCTGGCTACATCAGTACCACCTTCTTGATAACACTCCCAATACTGCTAATAACAGGGTAAAATAAAATGATGTAGTTGTACAATCAGGCTACATTCAGAATGCAGGGCTTGCAGAACGCTCAATTCAGATTTTCTTTTTGTGGAATCCTATTTTTTATTTTTTTTGCAAGGTCATTCACTTTTCCAATGAAATGTGACTTGTATGTGATCTCCAGTATGAACTTAAAATGCACCAAAAGTGTCGCGAATGTGCTATGAAGTACACAACAGCGTTACACGCAGCAAACATGCTCAGTGTAGCGGTAAACATAAACTCAAGCAGTAGCCCTAGCTGCAGTAAATGTAGTTTCTCTAGTGAGAAATTACATCTTTACTTCCATATTGTTCAGTCAGTCAGGCACAGGAGTGAGCCTGTGCAGGGCCGGCCCAAGCCCAAAGGGGGCCCTAAGCAGAATTTCATTTGGGGGCCCCCCTCACCGCCACCACAGCCTTTTTTTGGGAGGGGGGGCAATGTTGACCCTGCCTCTGACTCACTCTCAAGAGATATTGAGATGGATTAACTATTGCTTGTTCTCCCTATCAACAACAACATATTGCTTGTTTCATTAATTGTTTAAATTCACCCAGTGTTCTTGTCATCATCTGAATTTTACACCATTTTTTGAAAATACTGAAAAATATTAGACAACAAAAGTTTAGGATGCTATGGTTTTATACAACACTCACAATACATTTTATGTGAACATTATTGCTGATATCACAGACATTGGTAGGCTACTCTATGCAATAGCAGCTTATGATAACAGAAATAGCCCTGATTCACTCACTATGTTTGCTATTTCAAGCATCAATAATAGGCCTAACCTATATCATCAGAGAAGAGTGATTCTTGCCATTCTTGACAATAAAGAGCTAGGTTTGAATTAAATGATTAGATAGTCCTACATTAAGAATAGCTTGATACATCTCCTAAGACCAACTAGGATTTTGCCTATAGAAGAACTTCCTCATGTCCAATGTCTGTGCAGGCAGCAAATATTCATCAACCAAAAATAGGCTATCCTTAACCTAAGCCTATAGTCTACTTGAATGTTTAGTTGAACATTCATTTAATGTGGCCTTGAGTTAATTTTGAGGACATACAACAAAAGAATAAGGTTTCAGCCAAAGCTACGTTGTGAGGTGGCAATTAACAGAGCTGACGTTATATTACCTCCTCGGGAATCTGTTCCTTTCCTGCTCACAGGATTCATTTCACTTACTGACTTACTTTGTTCCAAATGCAAAACATGGAGTGTGGACTTTCAGCGGTATGCATTTTACCTACTTGATCACGTGGAATGGACTGACGATTGCATGCGGTGAGATGTTGGTGAACGCGGAGTCGATAGAATGGATTCTTCCGCGGTGGATTAGAAACTGCGCTATGGCTGTGCTTTACCATTCCCAGGAGGCTTTGTTCTAATCATATTGCAGGTTGTTGTTATAGTTTTTCTGTGGTAAACATGAACGTTTTATGATGTCAGAATAACAAGAATGAAATAAAAATACAAATGCTACATCAACTTCGCTAGATTGTTGGGAGAAGTCAGAGGTGTGTAAGCCAAACCATGACTGAGATAAAGAGTGATAGTAAGTGATATAAATAGAATGGATTTATTATCTGAAAAATGATAATATTAATGGGTAGGTATCACAAGGTTGTAAAGGTACTTCTTACCCTCTAAAATAAAATAATATTTCACAACGTGATTCCTCGAGCGCTCGTGGGGAGCCCCCCGAGCTGTCGGGGCTCCAAGTGACGGCATAACTCGCGTATGCCTCGGGCCGGCCCTGAGCCTGTGGTTGCCTTAATAAACGACATACAAAATCCGTTCCTAAAAAAATTAGCTTCTCTTCTTGTCAACTTTTTTCTTTACCCACCTTGCAGATTACACACAGAAACATTTAGGGCCCTATTTTCATGATCTAAAACAGAGGTCTTCAACTTTTTTCTGCCCAAGGACCCCTTTTCTGCGAGACCCCATCCAGACCCCTACCACACAGGTACACTCCACATGCTAACAGATGCATCAATCTGCCTTTGAGACAGGGCTTGTGTATCAGGGTCTACACACAACTATACCCGATGTATAGTCTGCAATTGCAAATACATTTGTATGTGTTTACAATTGCAGACTATACAGACAGGAAAAAGCGCCTGTTTTCACGCATAGGTTACGCACAATGGAAAAGGATCCTTATCACTGTAGGCCTAATCCAAAGGCTAAAAAAGATAATGCACGGTGATCAATCATAAAGGGACGAATTTTAATTTTAGTGGGGCAAATGATTAAGCTAATGGGCGGAGTATATAACAAAAAAATAATTCAGATATAATAACTTGGCGGAACCCCTGTAGTACCGCCGCGGACGCCCCTAGAGGTCCCGACCCCCCTGTTGAAGACTTCTGATCTATAACACTAAAGGCCAATTCAGGCTGAAGATCCGTGACGAAACTAAACGGTTTTAGAACGGAGTTGCAGCGGTGTGAATGAATCGTCGCAGGTTGTTGCAGGCAGTTGCAAGCCGTCACAAAAGATTTAACATGTCAAATCGCAGTTTCAGAGTTTTAGAGCGTTCAGGTTTTAAGAACGTCGCAGCCCGCCTCGTCACAGATCTTTGGTCTGTAGGCACCTTAAAGGAAAATACCGGAGTGAATTCAAGCATAGCCCTGCTGAAAGAGCTTGCTAAATGCACTAGTTAGCGAGTGGATCAAAATAATTTGGTACAGCATAGACCGAACACGAACACAGAAGCGAACAGGCACTTTACACTGAATCAATGGGACCTGACTGTTGGAAACCAAAAGTAAGATCTGAGGTTACATTGACTCAATGTAAAGTGTTTCGCGTTCGCATTAGGTCTATGCTGTTCGAAATTCTTTCATTTCATGCGAAATATATTGCTGTTAGAAGGCTCGTGCAGCAGGGCTATGCTTAAACTTACTCCGGTATTTTCCTTTAAGTCTAAAGTCAACGGTGCAATTTACTTTGTGGGTGGTCCCTTGGTATTCTGGGGATGGGAAAATTAAATTTCACGTTTGCCGACGCAAAGTTCAAAAGAGCTTCAGCAAAGACAATCAAATGTGTCAAAACTTCACTGATTGCGCCCACAGAAGCCTGTTAATGCAGCAGAGCAAGGGATCACGTGATTTATCACTCACCCTACAGGCTGTAACATGAGCCAAAACAAAATTATGGCTCAACATCAGTTTCTGTAGCATTGAAGGGTTTAGCTTTGACGAAACTGACAAGTCAAAGAAACACGCATCAAAAACCTTTTGCTCTCAAACACAATGGCACAGCAAAGCACATTGTGTCATTTATACCAGACGTTGTGTAAAGGCTATGATCGGTAGGTAAACAACTCACCTAAAAGTTTACTTACCATTTGCTAAATTAGTATTATCAACGTTGGATTAGGACATGTTAGCACCTAGTTAGGACATTGTAAGCGCAACAGCAGTCGGCCGAAATGCTCTAAAATAAAGTGCATATTCCATACTTTAACACAGGTTTTGGTGCAGCCATATTCCTTATGGGCTGCATATATTCCTTGATGACAGATACTCAAATAAATGGCATTGCATGAGCATTTCCGAAGATTAAGGACATTTTGCATACAATCAAGATGTGTTAGGTGTTGGTTTTAGTGATGTAGACGTCCTTTGGACTACCCCTAAATTGTCCCAGTAGCAGACTTGCTACTTTAATCTCTTAATTACTCTGACAAAAAATGTCCTTAAGTTATGACTGCCACACCTATTTTTTTTAGGAGTGTCTCCGAAATCTGGCTGTTAGGAGTTACTTTTAGCCTTAAGATTCTTTGAGAATATGGCCCCTGTTTAATCTGACATAATTTGATGTGAAAAAGTGAAAATAAATAAATAAATAAATACTTTAAATACTTTAAAACATACTTTAAACAAAAATGAGCATGCAGGACTCTCCTAGGGAAACTGCAATTCTATAACTATGGTTAAGATGCAGCAACTAGCTTGCCAAGATGCACATTTTAAACCAGAACATGTCATCTATCAATCCCAGTGAGTTGTACACAATACTTACAAAAGTACAATGTGTGGGAAGCATCAAGATTTTAGCAAAATCCTGCATATGAAGCATTAATGCTTTGGAATATCCAACATAGTAATATTTTATTAACATATAATCCAACTACACAATTCTCAATTTCATTATTTTGCCAGTTCAACACTTTTTTGTTTATATGATGTGATTTTGTTCGTGCTGATGTGTATTTAATTGTTTTAATTGAGCTATATGTAAGTACCGCATTGTGTTTCACTACAAAGCAAACATCTACAAACCACCAAGAGTATGGAGAACTGCTTGTTTTCACTCAAACAAGAGGGTACACTTTGTGTATATATTTGGAATCTACATCAGTCTAACCAATTTGTGTAGTTTCACTAAGAAATTTTGTGTCTTTGTTGCTCTCATATTACTGTGTACAGTCTACCAAATAAAATACTAATATTTTTCTGCATCAATGTAGTGATAGCCTTCCTGTGCCTCAAATATGTTTCTGGTCAAGGTGCATTTGTCCAACAATGTTATTATTAAGCAACTGAATATACTATATATTATTTTAATTTTCACTTTAACAGCATTCACACCATCCATTATTATTGCCATTGTTGACATTGGAGTAAATCACCGTAGCGTCACCAAAGTTCCTACAGTGAATGTAATGACAGATTTTTTCTCGACTTGGTAAATAGCTGTTTGCCACATAATAGACACCTTTCAGAGAGATTACATTATTCCCTTTGTCAACAATCCTGTCATGCTAACTGGTGAGCTATCTGACGAGGGCTGGTTCAGAATGTTAACATTATGACACTAGTGATAATAACGATCACCATATCTATATCCACATATCATAGTTAAGCATTAGTTTAGCACCCTTGGTACCTAGACACCAGGTACCAGATTTTAGCAGTGGAAAAGCAAAAAAGCGAACTGATCCGAGCTGGTGCAATGCAGTGGAAAATGGACTTTAACAGCTGGCATACTTAAAGTAGTTCTGCATCATTCAAGCATAGCATAGCCCTGTTGCACGAGCCTGCTGACTGCAATAGAAAATTGAATATTTGAAAGTACCATCATAAGACTAACATGACACCGTCATTAACTACGACATGACGTCATGAATCTGTCATAAATTTTATACACCTGTCATGACTGTCATTAAGTGTCACCCGGTATTTGCCATGGTTAGGGTTAGGGTCGGCCTATGTCAGAAGTCATGACAGGTTCATAAAGTTTATGACAGATTCTTGACAACGTCATGTCATAGTTAATTACAGTGTTGTGTCAGTCTTATGCAAGGGCGTAACTTTGGGTTTTCCATTGGGGGGGTTAGCCTAAATGCTCAGCTTTTTACCTCCATCTAGGAGGTTATGTTTTCGCCGGCGTCTCTCTCTCTCTCTGTATGTGTGTGAGTTAACATGTTATCTCCCCTGTTAGAATGTTTACAGAGAGATGTAGTCATTAGCCTGACATTATGTTTGTTATGGGCTTATTTCACACCTGAACATTCTGACATTCCATGGTAGTAAACTGAACATTCTATAATTGAAATGAGTTTATCCCTCATTCTGCCTTGAAAAAAATAGGTAATAACATTCAAAACATGTCCATTTACGTTCTTTGAAATAATACCCATGAGAAGCCCACAAATTGCGAAGCCATGAGTCAGGGGCGTTGACAGGTTTTTGAATGTGCGGGGCAACCCGTTGGGGGGTCTGGGGGTCCTCCCCCAGAAAAATTTTAATATATTAGATGCAATTTCCTGCTTTCTGGTTTATTTTTAACAGCAAATTTTGTCAACAAAAAATCAACACTTTTCACAATTATTTGCCTGCATGTTGAGCCTCTGACTCATTCTCATTGAAATTGAGATGGATTGACTATTGGTCATTTTGGTCATCAAGTTTTGGATGCCATGGTTTTATACTAGATGATATAAAACTCAAGCAATAAACTTGTTTTATGTCAATATTTAATTTATATTGGTATACACACCAAAAAATAGTCTAGACCTGATTCACTCACTATGTTTTCTTTTTCAAGCAGTGAATCAATAGGCTTAACTAAGGCTGTATTATGAAAACTCATTCTTGACAAGGAGCTGTGTTTGAATTAGCCTAAAGTCATTGCGTAATATTACATTAAGATAGCTTGATACATATCCTAAAACTGACTAGATCAGGGGTCTCAAACACAAATGAACTGGGGGCCACTAGGGTCAACATTATCTGACTGGAGGGCCATGTCAGGGATCAATTGTATTCTATTATTTATTTATGTTTATCTAACAGGGACCTGCACAGTTCCTTTAGAATTATTTAGAGTGTTTTTCAATCTAAAGATGTGATATTCAATATTAGGCCTATATCTCATCATTGCATGCCAAGCATACTAGAACAAATATCTTTTCACTTTTCAATAGGAGATTGTCTGGAATCTGGTGATAAGAATCATGATAAAGGTATTCTATAGGCTAAGTAATTTGCAACCATATGTGCTGACTATATTTCATTAATTATATGTAATGAATATTAAATATAATCTATTTACTGAAGTAACAAAGAGAAGTGTTCTTTCGCGCTTCTGTGGTATAGTCAGATCCGGTGCAACCAGAGCAGGACGAATTGTTAAAAAGGAGATAGCGTCGGTGCAACACGGATGACATAAACTTTTAAACTTTTATTAAATGGTGCAGAAACATAATGACTAACGTTTCGATGTTCTTACATCTTCATCAGAGTCCTTGCTGAGACAAGGCCGAAAAGCCCTAGATAATGGAGTGCAGACAGGTGTGCGTAAAAAGGGGCGTGAGGTACCCAGACCCATCCCAGCCAAGGTGTTTGTCACACTATACATCAGTCAAAATAAAGGGCAACGCCCACTAGCAAATCTTACGTGAATAAAAAACATACAATATTTACATACATTTACATTGGTACATAATACATGCATCTTGAAATATGTATTCAACAATAATTGTTACAAAAAGCAGGATAAATTAAGTTCCTCATTTAAACCCTGAGGTTCTGAAGTGCCAAGTGCATGTATCCAAAAGCTTCCCTGCACAGGAGTTTTTTGATTATATCCCCACCCCTAGAGGAAGGTGCAATTTTTTCAATTCCCCAAAATTTTAAAGACGCAGGGGAGCCATGGTTAGCCTGCTTGTAGTGTCTTGCCATGGAGTACGTTAGGTTTTCGGTACGAATCGCTGTTTTATGTTCTGCCACTCTTAGCTTAAGCTGACGTTTTGTTTGGCCTATATAGGCCAAGCCACATGGACACTTCAACATATAAATGACATGAGTGCTATTGCAATTGATGAATGAAGAAATTGGAAATTTTTTGCCGGTACGGGGATGAAAAAAATATTTAGCGTTGGTTGAATTTGAGCATTGCGCGCAATTGCCACACTTGTAGAAGCCTTGGGGTGGATTGGGTAGCCAAGTGGTGGGCGAGGGAATATTCATGTCCGAGTGAACCAAACGGTCCCTAATGTTACGGGCACGTCTAAATATAAATCTGGGTGGTTCAGCACAGAAATCTTTCAGTGTTGGGTCGCTTCTCAGTATATGCCAATGTTTGTTAATAATATTTTTTATCTTTCCAGATGCTGGAGTATAGCAGGTGGAGAAGGACAAACGTGATTTATTGCTCGACTTGTGCTTTTTCTGCAATAATGTAGCACGCTCACTGTTAAGAGCTCTGTCCCGTGCTTTGGTGATGTCGGTTTTAGAATAACCTCGTTGTTCAAACCGGTGCGCAAGGTCAGAGGCTTTGGACATGAAGTCTGTTGTGGTGCTACAGTTCCTCCTAGCTCGTAGAAACTGGCCTATCGGAATATTCCGAATTAGGTGTGGTGGGTGGTTACTGTCTGCTCGTAAAAGGGTGTTTCTACTGAGAGGTTTTCTGTATATAGTGGACTGTAGTACGCTGTCAGCATCCTTAAAGATGGTCAGGTCTAGGAAGTCAATAGACTGGAGACTATGTTCCATAGTAAAAGACAGATATTGAGTGGTGGAATTTACATAAGCCAAAAAGTTGTTCAATTCACTAGATGTGCCTTTCCATATCAAAAAGACATCATCTATATATCTGCGCCATAACGATATTTTAGAATGAAAGGGGTTCTGAATATTACTGTGTATGTATTTCTCTTCCCATAAACCCATTACCAGACAGGCGTAAGAGGGTGCAAAAGCGCTCCCCATTGCAGTCCCTTGCAGCTGTAAAAAGAATTTCCCCGAGTATTTAAAGAAATTATTGGATAATATTATCTCCACTAGACTGGTAAGAAACTCTGAAGGAGGAAAGACATCAATAGGGCGTTTGGCAAGATAATGCGATATAGCTTGTAAACCTATATGGTGAGGTATACATGTATAAAGACTTTGCACATCCAAAGATGCAAGGATATCATTACTGTCACAACTTAGATCATTCATCAAACTTAAAACATCCGTGGTGTCCCCAAGGTATGATGGTAGGTTATGGACATATTTTCTAAGAAAGAAATCAACAAATTGTGAAAGGGGTTCGGTAACACTTCCAATACCAGATACAATTGGCCGTAAAGGGGGATCATCAAGACACTTGTGGATTTTAGGTAGACCATAGAATACCGGACAGCGAGGATGATCGCTTAATAGGAAGGCTTTTTCTGTCTGGGTTATCCAGCCTTTTTTGTGGGATTCCTCAATAAATTCATCAATCATACATTTAATGTTAGACGTAGGGTTACAGGAAAGAGGCTTATAATGTTTTTCATCATTTAACAATTTTAGTATCCCACTGTCATAGTTTTTCAAACCCATAACGACAACAGCGCCCCCCTTGTCAGCAGGGCGAATAATTATATCATTTCTAGATTCCAAAGCACATAATGCATCCAATTCACTTTTCGTCATATTTTTATTATTCAAGGTGCAACTTGTGCCAAGTTTAGCCATGTCTTGTTCCACTAACTGGCTAAAAGTAAGAATGGTGGGATTCAGGTTTGATGAAGGCAAAAACCTTGATTTCTTTTTGAAAGGGGTCACCTCTCTGGATATTTCGCTTGGGTTGGAATCGTAATTTCTAGTTACAGCATTACTGTTAGACAAGACATTAGGTTTGGAGAAGAAATGTTTCAAGTGAAGTTGTCTAAAGAATTTGAAACAGTCCACTTTTAAGGAGAATGGGTCAGTGCGGTTGGTGGGGGCAAAGGAAAGTCCTTTACGCAGCACATTTTTTTCTACGTCCGTCAGGTCATGATCCGAGATGTTGATTACAGTCTCCTCTGGTGGTTCCGCGGAGACCAGCGTGAGGGTGGTGGGGGTTCTCTTCTTCCCCCTCGAGCCCCGTCTCGTCTTTGCTTTTGATGTTTGGGGCCTCGGCCCAAAAAATCGGGTTGTGGTTGGAGTGGCCACCGTTTCCAGTATCACTCAGGTCGTCAGATGACTCCCTCTCACTGGCAGTAGATTGGGGCATGTACCTGTTCGTCCTAGGAAGGGGTGGGCGGTCGCTCCTGGGAAACTTCCTTTTATTTCCTTGCCATTCATAAACTGTCCCATCTGCATAATCTTTTGTATCCCGCTGATATTTTTTCATCTTGTAGGCCTGTATGTCCTTCACAAAGCCAGATAGTGTCGTAGATATTTTCTCTGTAACTTCAGCAAACATTTCGGCAGTCGCTTTGTTCTTGATTTCATCCTCTACTCGTTTAGCGTCAGTTTTTAATTTATCTTGCTCAGACTTGGTTTTCTCGATTATCAAAAGCATTAAGTCCAAGGAACATTTGTTTAAGATTTGTTCCCATTTTTGCATGAAGGACTTATCATCCAAGCCGAATGACGGGATCTTGTTTATGCGAAGGCCGCGCGGAATGCGCTTGGCTCTCCAATATTCGGATAAAGTTATGGAGTGCCAAATAAACCTGGACTCTGATTTCTTTAAGTCTTCTAACTCTCTGGTGAGGGACAGTATGTTCTCTTCTGGAGGCATATATGTGTCTTGAAAAGAGAGTGTGACACTATTATGTTTGCACCTTGTTCATCAGTGTAGGAAAGTGTCTCTGAGCGTGCATTTGTACTTGCGTTGATTGATTCGAAAGTGGTCATCTTTGTATTTCTTCTCACAGCGTGCAGCAGAAAGGAACGTAGGAGACCTGTCCTCTGGCTCCGAAGTAATCCAAGTAACAAAGAGAAGTGTTCTTTCGCGCTTCTGTGGTATAGTCAGATCCGGTGCAACCAGAGCAGGACGAATTGTTAAAAAGGAGATAGCGTCGGTGCAACACGGATGACATAAACTTTTAAACTTTTATTAAATGGTGCAGAAACATAATGACTAACGTTTCGATGTTCTTACATCTTCATCAGAGTCCTTGCTGAGACAAGGCCGAAAAGCCCTAGATAATGGAGTGCAGACAGGTGTGCGTAAAAAGGGGCGTGAGGTACCCAGACCCATCCCAGCCAAGGTGTTTGTCACACTATACATCAGTCAAAATAAAGGGCAACGCCCACTAGCAAATCTTACATGAATAAAAAACATACAATATTTACATACATTTACATTGGTACATAATACATGCATCTTGAAATATGTATTCAACAATAATTGTTACAAAAAGCAGGATAAATTAAGTTCCTCATTTAAACCCTGAGGTTCTGAAGTGCCAAGTGCATGTATCCAGAAAGCTTCCCTGCACAGGAGTTTTTTGATTATATCCCCACCCCTAGAGGAAGGTGCAATTTTTTCAATTCCCCAAAATTTTAAAGACGCAGGGGAGCCATGGTTAGCCTGCTTGTAGTGTCTTGCCATGGAGTACGTTAGGTTTTCGGTACGAATCGCTGTTTTATGTTCTGCCACTCTTAGCTTAAGCTGACGTTTTGTTTGGCCTATATAGGCCAAGCCACATGGACACTTCAACATATAAATGACATGAGTGCTATTGCAATTGATGAATGAAGAAATTGGAAATTTTTTGCCGGTACGGGGATGAAAAAAATATTTAGCGTTGGTTGAATTTGAGCATTGCGCGCAATTGCCACACTTGTAGAAGCCTTGGGGTGGATTGGGTAGCCAAGTGGTGGGCGAGGGAATATTCATGTCCGAGTGAACCAAACGGTCCCTAATGTTACGGGCACGTCTAAATATAAATCTGGGTGGTTCAGCACAGAAATCTTTCAGTGTTGGGTCGCTTCTCAGTATATGCCAATGTTTGTTAATAATATTTTTTATCTTTCCAGATGCTGGAGTATAGCAGGTGGAGAAGGACAAACGTGATTTATTGCTCGACTTGTGCTTTTTCTGCAATAATGTAGCACGCTCACTGTTAAGAGCTCTGTCCCGTGCTTTGGTGATGTCGGTTTTAGAATAACCTCGTTGTTCAAACCGGTGCGCAAGGTCAGAGGCTTTGGACATGAAGTCTGTTGTGGTGCTACAGTTCCTCCTAGCTCGTAGAAACTGGCCTATCGGAATATTCCGAATTAGGTGTGGTGGGTGGTTACTGTCTGCTCGTAAAAGGGTGTTTCTACTGAGAGGTTTTCTGTATATAGTGGACTGTAGTACGCTGTCAGCATCCTTAAAGATGGTCAGGTCTAGGAAGTCAATAGACTGGAGACTATGTTCCATAGTAAAAGACAGATATTGAGTGGTGGAATTTACATAAGCCAAAAAGTTGTTCAATTCACTAGATGTGCCTTTCCATATCAAAAAGACATCATCTATATATCTGCGCCATAACGATATTTTAGAATGAAAGGGGTTCTGAATATTACTGTGTATGTATTTCTCTTCCCATAAACCCATTACCAGACAGGCGTAAGAGGGTGCAAAAGCGCTCCCCATTGCAGTCCCTTGCAGCTGTAAAAAGAATTTCCCCGAGTATTTAAAGAAATTATTGGATAATATTATCTCCACTAGACTGGTAAGAAACTCTGAAGGAGGAAAGACATCAATAGGGCGTTTGGCAAGATAATGCGATATAGCTTGTAAACCTATATGGTGAGGTATACATGTATAAAGACTTTGCACATCCAAAGATGCAAGGATATCATTACTGTCACAACTTAGATCATTCATCAAACTTAAAACATCCGTGGTGTCCCCAAGGTATGATGGTAGGTTATGGACATATTTTCTAAGAAAGAAATCAACAAATTGTGAAAGGGGTTCGGTAACACTTCCAATACCAGATACAATTGGCCGTAAAGGGGGATCATCAAGACACTTGTGGATTTTAGGTAGACCATAGAATACCGGACAGCGAGGATGATCGCTTAATAGGAAGGCTTTTTCTGTCTGGGTTATCCAGCCTTTTTGTGGGATTCCTCAATAAATTCATCAATCATACATTTAATGTTAGACGTAGGGTTACAGGAAAGAGGCTTATAATGTTTTTCATCATTTAACAATTTTAGTATCCCACTGTCATAGTTTTTCAAACCCATAACGACAACAGCGCCCCCCTTGTCAGCAGGGCGAATAATTATATCATTTCTAGATTCCAAAGCACATAATGCATCCAATTCACTTTTCGTCATATTTTTATTATTCAAGGTGCAACTTGTGCCAAGTTTAGCCATGTCTTGTTCCACTAACTGGCTAAAAGTAAGAATGGTGGGATTCAGGTTTGATGAAGGCAAAAACCTTGATTTCTTTTTGAAAGGGGTCACCTCTCTGGATATTTCGCTTGGGTTGGAATCGTAATTTCTAGTTACAGCATTACTGTTAGACAAGACATTAGGTTTGGAGAAGAAATGTTTCAAGTGAAGTTGTCTAAAGAATTTGAAACAGTCCACTTTTAAGGAGAATGGGTCAGTGCGGTTGGTGGGGGCAAAGGAAAGTCCTTTACGCAGCACATTTTTTTCTACGTCCGTCAGGTCATGATCCGAGATGTTGATTACAGTCTCCTCTGGTGGTTCCGCGGAGACCAGCGTGAGGGTGGTGGGGGTTCTCTTCTTCCCCCTCGAGCCCCGTCTCGTCTTTGCTTTTGATGTTTGGGGCCTCGGCCCAAAAAAATCGGGTTGTGGTTGGAGTGGCCACCGTTTCCAGTATCACTCAGGTCGTCAGATGACTCCCTCTCACTGGCAGTAGATTGGGGCATGTACCTGTTCGTCCTAGGAAGGGGTGGGCGGTCGCTCCTGGGAAACTTCCTTTTATTTCCTTGCCATTCATAAACTGTCCCATCTGCATAATCTTTTGTATCCCGCTGATATTTTTTCATCTTGTAGGCCTGTATGTCCTTCACAAAGCCAGATAGTGTCGTAGATATTTTCTCTGTAACTTCAGCAAACATTTCGGCAGTCGCTTTGTTCTTGATTTCATCCTCTACTCGTTTAGCGTCAGTTTTTAATTTATCTTGCTCAGACTTGGTTTTCTCGATTATCAAAAGCATTAAGTCCAAGGAACATTTGTTTAAGATTTGTTCCCATTTTTGCATGAAGGACTTATCATCCAAGCCGAATGACGGGATCTTGTTTATGCGAAGGCCGCGCGGAATGCGCTTGGCTCTCCAATATTCGGATAAAGTTATGGAGTGCCAAATAAACCTGGACTCTGATTTCTTTAAGTCTTCTAACTCTCTGGTGAGGGACAGTATGTTCTCTTCTGGAGGCATATATGTGTCTTGAAAAAGAGAGTGTGACACTATTATGTTTGCACCTTGTTCATCAGTGTAGGAAAGTGTCTCTGAGCGTGCATTTGTACTTGCGTTGATTGATTCGAAAGTGGTCATCTTTGTATTTCTTCTCACAGCGTGCAGCAGAAAGGAACGTAGGAGACCTGTCCTCTGGCTCCGAAGTAATCCAAGTAACAAAGAGAAGTGTTCTTTCGCGCTTCTGTGGTATAGTCAGATCCGGTGCAACCAGAGCAGGACGAATTGTTAAAAAGGAGAGAGCGTCGGTGCAACACGGATGACATAAACTTTTAAACTTTTATTAAATGGTGCAGAAACATAATGACTAACGTTTCGATGTTCTTACATCTTCATCAAAGTCAACATAGTCTCCAGTCTATTGACTTCCTAGACCTGACCATCTTTAAGGATGCTGACAGCGTACTACAGTCCACTATATACAGAAAACCTCTCAGTAGAAACACCCTTTTACGAGCAGACAGTAACCACCCACCACACCTAATTCGGAATATTCCGATAGGCCAGTTTCTACAAGCTAGGAGGAACTGTAGCACCACAACAGACTTCATGTCCAAAGCCTCTGACCTTGCGCACCGGTTTGAACAACGGGGTTATTCTAAAACCGACATCACCAAAGCACGGGACAGAGCTCTTAACAGTGAGCGTGCTACATTATTGCAGAAAAAGCACAAGTCGAGCAATAAATCACGTTTGTCCTTCTCCACCTGCTATACTCCAGCATCTGGAAAGATAAAAAATATTATTAACAAACATTGGCATATACTGAGAAGCGACCCAACACTGAAAGATTTCTGTGCTGAACCACCCAGATTTATATTTAGACGTGCCCGTAACATTAGGGACCGTTTGGTTCACTCGGACATGAATATTCCCTCGCCCACCACTTGGCTACCCAATCCACCCCAAGGCTTCTACAAGTGTGGCAATTGCGCGCAATGCTCAAATTCAACCAACGCTAAATATTTTTTTCATCCCCGTACCGGCAAAAAATTTCCAATTTCTTCATTCATCAATTGCAATAGCACTCATGTCATTTATATGTTGAAGTGTCCATGTGGCTTGGCCTATATAGGCCAAACAAAACGTCAGCTTAAGCTAAGAGTGGCAGAACATAAAACAGCGATTCGTACCGAAAACCTAACGTACTCCATGGCAAGACACTACAAGCAGGCTAACCATGGCTCCCCTGCGTCTTTAAAATTTTGGGGAATTGAAAAAATTGCACCTTCCTCTAGGGGTGGGGATATAATCAAAAAACTCCTGTGCAGGGAAGCTTTTTGGATACATGCACTTGGCACTTTAGAACCTCAGGGTTTAAATGAGGAACTTAATTTATCCTGCTTTTTGTAACAATTATTGTTGAATACATATTTCAAGATGCATGTATTATGTACCAATGTAAATGTATGTAAATATTGTATGTTTTTTATTCACGTAAGATTTGCTAGTGGGCGTTGCCCTTTATTTTGACTGATGTATAGTGTGACAAACACCTTGGCTGGGATGGGTCTGGGTACCTCACGCCCCTTTTTACGCACACCTGTCTGCACTCCATTATCTAGGGCTTTTCGGCCTTGTCTCAGCAAGGACTCTGATGAAGATGTAAGAACATCGAAACGTTAGTCATTATGTTTCTGCACCATTTAATAAAAGTTTAAAAGTTTATGTCATCCGTGTTGCACCGACGCTATCTCCTTTTTAATAATCTATTTACTATTTTGAATCTTGAGACAACATTTCTAGCACC
Source organism: Sardinella longiceps (assembly GCA_027497455.2). Taxonomy (NCBI): domain Eukaryota; kingdom Metazoa; phylum Chordata; class Actinopteri; order Clupeiformes; family Clupeidae; genus Sardinella; species Sardinella longiceps. Next base: position 5,660,648 of record JAODXP020000021.1, read on the forward strand.
TGTCCTGACAAACAGTTAGTCCTGACGAACAGGGAACTAAAAACAACTTTCACTATGAAAAGGATTCATCTATTTTGGGATGTCAGTGTTGAAGACAATGCAGAAATTTTATACGATTTCAACATCGAATTACTCGGGAACAGCTAATCACAAGGACGACTGCAATGAATCATTGTAATCTGTAGGATCTGCTGTTTATTTTGATATTAAGTTAAGAATCCGTGAGATATTACACAGAGAACAATGTATGACAGAAGCAGAACTGTATTGGTGACCAGAATTTTTACATAAATTCCTCGCTAATTATCTCATGATGCGTTCATCACAGAAACAAACTAGTAGCACTGTTGGAAAGGCCAGTTTGGGGACATATTATCTATTTATAAATATTCTGCAAATTATAAGGTATATATTAAGTTTTGGAGAGTGGTGACGATATTTTAGTTTTAAAGGTGATGAATCACGTCAGCCGCATCCGGGCCGCCAATTGAATAGCCCTGGTGTAGGCTAAAGTCTCTCTCTATGGAGCTACATTGGTTTCTCAAGGCAAAAGCAAGTTGTTGGGAAATACCATTGTGGTGAAGGGGGGTGGAGTGGGGGTTGTTTGGTTTTATTACCAGATAATTAATCAGATAAAATGGAGAAAATATTTTAAATCCGATTTATAAAAAAAAAAAAAAAACATTTCTTTTTTGAGGGGGGGTTATCTTAGCTGGTTATGATTATTGAGGTGGTCATAACCCCCGTAACCCCCCCGCAAATTACGCCACTGGTCTTATGACGGTACCTTCAAATAAAGTGTTACCGAAAAGGAAAGCATTTGGGACAACATAGACCGAACGTAAATGCTAATGAACAGTTTACATTGAGTCAATGGCATCATTAATCTTACTTTCGGAAAATTGTGCAGAGAGATGCCTACAGTAATCTACTATTCTTGCAACTAGCACTATTTGGCCCCCCAGCAACACAATATTTTTCACCTTGCTTTGCTTTAGTAGCCAGACACCACCATTTCAAATTGGTCTACTAGAACTTGGAGTTGGAGCGTGTCCACCCTATGACGTCACGCATGTCGCACAAAAAGACAAAATATTGCTCTTTTTGAGCACGTTTTAACATGACTTCCCGGATAAATTATTACCCAGACAATATCTCGTTTTAATCACAAGACTTGGAACCTTTGAAATCAGGAACAAAAAGTGTGGAATTCCAACATTTTATTTTCATTTCATAAGCTCTTTAACTCAATTTAAAGAGAACCTATGCAGGATCCGGTGGCTTCATCCAGTAAGCTAAGAACCAAACAAAGCAGTTATAAAGCATTTCTGCCAATAATTCTCCATTTAGACTTCGGTGTAGTCGGTGGAGAACGCCGCTAACAAAATGTATCGACAGTTGAATGCGCTGAGAAGTCACAAATCGTAAATTGTAATTCAAACAGTAAGCTCCGGCTAAGTCACGTGACCTAGCTTGCTTGCTAACCAAAACTTATGATAAGTTTTGGTTAAATAAATCTATAATAAATCTCGTGAATGGGCTCATTTTACTCCGGAACATGTCATGTATCAATTCTAGTGAGTTCTAGGCAATTTACATAAAGGTGTAATGAATAGGAAACGTCGAAATTTTACCTAAATGTTCCATGTGGGGGCTTTAAAGTGCTTAGTATGTTGGGTGGGTGTTGGGTCTATATCTTTAAAATGTGTAGGGACTAAAAATGCATAGCCACAATATCTGATGCAAGACAGCTGTTTATGATGGCTATAATTCTGGCTCCATTGGTGTCAATAGTAGCCTATCTATAAAGAGACAAGGAGGAATGGGGTCTGGGGGCCGAGTTGAAGGTTTCATCTGCCTAATGGTTTGCAAGAGGAGGAACAGGGACACAGGCTCAAAGTTGCTAAAGTATGTGGAGGACGCGGGGCAAAGATGGATTGATTGACCAAGGAGGAAGATATAAGAGCTCTAATACCTGAGATATTTTCCACCAAAGACTTTCCAGAAAGAAATGTTCACTGCTAAAGGGAGTAAAATCAGTGCATTTAGAGTTAGTGTTATTAAATAATGTGCTAATAATGTGCCAAGATATCAAAAGAAATTTACAATTTCTTTGACTGACGTTCTGCCCTTCTGCAATTATGCCTGCAATTCAGAGTTAAACTAATCATTATGAAGAGCTGGAACTATCGAATTTAGAATACCGTACTACAACATTATATGGAATGCAGACAAGTTTGAAATGTCCACCTGAAGCAAAAAATAATTAAACTGGTGTCATCTGTATGTCCTTCATATTTATCTGCTACAATGCAGCCTTCTCAGTATTTTAAGCTGCCATTCATAGTCCAGGCAAAATAGCCCATTTTGGGGCCAAAAACAGGACTAATTGTAAAAGATTTTTTTTTCAGCTTAGATAATTTCTTTAAGGTGTCGAGAACAACATACTAAAAGTCCTAAGAAATCCTAGTTGTGGAAATATGTTAAATTCTCGTCAATCTGATAAGTGTACCAATATAGGCCAGAATAGGTCTGAATAGGGCTATTTTTCCTTTAATCCTATCGAAATAAAACTTTATACAATGAAAGTACCCATGAAAAGTAGCATTTTTTGTATTACAAGTTTTTCTGAAAAAGTATTTTAATATGCAAATGGCTTATACACTAATCAAAATAGCCCCAAATACACCCATATACATGGATAATGAAGAGGGTGAGACCTGTCTCAATTCATTTTATATGACACCCTGTGGATGTAAGCTTTCAGAAAAGGTATAGCATAAGCGGTAGATTAGTTTTCTCTTAATACCTCAGGCCAAATGCATTGGCTATACACTAAAATCACCAATACAAGCTGATCTATAAAGGGGTATCAATGGGAGGAGGGGGTGGAATTTTTTAATTTCCCCCCAAAATAGGCATAAACTTTAAAATAAGGAGGTGGGTGGGATGTGAGAAATTTTTGGGGTGCTATCCTGGGCATATAAGCTTTCAGAAAATATATGGTTTATGGGGTCTAATATGTTTTCCCTACACGCTGCTGGCCTAGATGTCACAAAAAATTGCCCATTTTGAAAATGCCAAATTTCTTCATTTTGGGATATAATGTAATGAGGAGGGTAGGGAAATAACTCAATGTCAAACCATACCACGCTATAGAATATCCTGAGAGTGTTTGCTTTCAGAAAATGTATGGGATATATGGTGAAAGTACTTTACCCTTCATGCTTCAGGCCAAAATGTACTAGTAGTCTACATTTTACTCCAAAATCCAACCGAATCCCATTCATTTCAATGGGAAATTTACTTTCCTCCACTATTTTTACATTACCTCAACTAGGATTTCTTAGGACCTCATAGAAATGATCCAAGCTGAAAAAAAATATTTTACGATATGCTACTTTGCCTGGACTATCACCCAATGATGGGTTACACTATGAGTCAGGTGTCCTTAATGACTCCAGTCATGTTTGTGATCAGACAACGCTGTACAGGAACTGAGGCAATGTGGTTAGAATTTGATAACTTGTGATCAGGCCACATTGTGGGAGCCACCCACCTACCTCTCAGTTTGTGTGGTATATGTGCAAAAAATTAACAAAAACCAAAAGAATACTCGTCTGTAATTTCAGCAACTCTACTGCAAACCTTTCCAATATTTGATTATGTTATGTGTCCAAAGCATCACCTACTGTAGTGGCCTGGATAGTGAGTATTTTCTAGTCAACGATCCAAACTTTATGGTGATTATGAGGGCAAAAGAGCAAAGTTGTCTGGCCAAACCATTCCTTTACAGCTTCCAAGGGAGATAGTATTGTTCATGGTTGTGGCTTCAGTTGTAAAGAAAGTGTCTGTACTTTTCCATATCAGCAAAACCCAACCTGATCATGTGAGCAAGTAAATTCCACTTCAGTTTTTCATGAATGAAAATGAAAAATACCCGCACACTGTTACTGCTGCTCCCAGTGAGTTTATTTCACAACGTTTCGCCCCAGGTTTGGCCTTCGTCGGGTGTGACGTGACCACACCTGACTAAGGCCAAACCTGGGCCGAAACGTTTTCATTCAAGTTTTATTTTACCCAGCACCTGTGACTTCTGGATATGCGTGCACACTTTTTAATATATTCACTTCAGTTTTTCATAACGTATGAAGACCTATACTATTTTCTAAAGACCTTTTATTTGTGTAAATAATTTTTCTTTTTCTCTTTCTGTGTTAAGTGTAATGATTTATTAATGACAATCAATTGCATATTGTTCTGTATCATATGAACCAACTTGCATTACACTGACCTACTCAATCTGTATTTTGGAGGCTCTTAAGTTAGTATATTTTTTTAATTTTCAAGTAGCATAACATTGATTAGAATTATTACATCAGTCAGTCTTAAGCACTGAGTTATGGGTGACTTTTCATTCATGGGGAAGGAGCAGATGGAGGCCCTCTACAGGTTGCAGTCCACAGTTGTCCACCAGCTCGCCTCTGAGGGAGGAATATGGAGAGAGGGAGAAAGAGAGAAGGGGAGAGGATGTTGGAATTAAACATCACTGAATTGTTAAGCAAAGTCAGTGGGTTAATAGGAACAATGAGAACTAAGCTTGATTACATCCTCTGTTATACCTATAACTTTATGTAGTCTTTGCAAGCTAGAAGTAGGATAGTATACTGTATCTGTGTACTGGCACATGTGCTGATTGTGACAGACTCACCCATTCTGAACATCTCCACACATGAGGCCCTGCCTCTCTGCTGGTTGGGATGGCCAGGCATCCAGTCAGTGTAGCCCCAAGCGGAGCCATCCAGCCACTCATAGCCTACTGCTGAGCTTAGTAAAATGTTTAATTCTCACTGTACATCCAGGTTCATTAAGTCGGGTGCAGTATCAAAGGAGTATGTAACTGAATATATGAAGAAAATACACACACCAGAGCTCCCTTTTGACATTTTAATAGTTGTGTTCCATTTTGGACATTCCATCCCTCCTCAAAAATGTCAGCCCATTAGAAAGAGAACCAAGTGTTATTGACACAGTGCATATAGAAGCTAATGTCCAAAAGACGTTTCTTTTTATTTCTGTAAATAAGATGGCACTCTGCTATTACACAAATCACTTAGCTTTTTTCTACAATTACTCAGTTAAAAATTACTTTGGAAGAAATTCTGTAGATATACATTATTTTGTCTACAGTAGGCAAAACTACAATGATGACAAACTTATAAAAAAATCATGACCAAAAATGTCTGTTGACCATAATAGAAAATGGGAAAACTGGGCTTATAGGCCTAGTTGTGGAGTCGGACAGGAAGAAAATCCCTCTAGCCTTTGGAACGGCATTTATTTTTGCTTGCTTGTTTTACTTTCACTTTTAAACAGAGCGCGCAGAGGTCTTAACCAGCCATGGCACAATTTTCGATTTTCTTCCTTATTTTCACCCTTTTTTACGGTAAGATTTTGCTTGACACATTGGCAAATAATTAACAGGTAATTACAAATAGTTTTTGGAGTGTGAAGTTCAACTCAGCATATTTGACACAAAGGACAAGCCAAGCCAATGCGGTCGAACTGGCGCTGGCTATTCGTTCGTTTCACTTAATCGTTTCGTCGAAGTCTTATGAATTAAGCTACAGTATATATGAATGTTGTTTACAGATTAGAGAAAAGTTGTATTAAGTATGTATGTAGTAGGCTATGTAGTGTAAGCTATGCAATCGTCCTATAACCTTAAATAACCTTGGTTGGATGTGAAGAATTATAGCCTAATTAGGAGTTTAGAGAATGGCAAATTCGCATTTAACATAATAGGCTAACATCAAAATAGCTTGAGATACAGAACATAACCCCGTAGACCACCTCCAGGTGCCAGGGGATCTTAAACGAATTCTTTCGTTAGGCTACTTCGTTCATGATTAGGCTACAGTAAAGCCAGGTTTATGGGCTTGATGTCCTGCAGCCGCTAAGTCGCTTCCCTTTGATGTTGTTTGTCTTGTCCTGTTACGTTGTACTGCTATATGAGCTATATTTGACCAAACTGAACAAAGCTCTATTTTTTACATCAGTGGTGTTAAAATGTTGTTGTGCATCTGGATAGATGTGGGGAAACGACTATAATATTATCTACAACAGCACGTCAAACTTTCTAAACACCATATCACATTACCTACTTTCCATCTGACTAATAGTTACATTATGGATTAGCTATAATGTATGCACGTCATCCTTTTAGCATTTATCCAACACCATCTGTCCATGAGACCCCTTAGTTTCGAAACTGAGGAGGGCAGGCTCAAAGATGGAAAAAACAAAACAAAAAAACATCTGTAGTGAGATGGATCAAGCCTTTTTTTCATGTGGAGCATACTTTATTGAATGGACAAAGTCATACTGATCTATTCAGGCTAGAGGACTGTGGTTATTGTGTAGCAATGGATATAAGAAGGTCACTCCAAACTCCATCTTTTTGTGTTGTCAGTGCGTAACTAGGTAGGCTACAATTCGATGGGGAAGTTAGTTCATGGTGCTGAAATCAGCCACAACAAGCAACATTTAGTTTCTCTGTTATCACTTGGACATGCTGACGACATGCCTACATAACCTTGGCCCATAGCATACTGAATGAATGAATGCTTCCGCTAGGACAGAACAGCTGCTGTCTGCTTTGGTGTCCTGTTTGCATACAGAGAAAACCTCCAATGCATACTCTCTGTGCCTCTTGGGCAACATCAGCAGACATCTTACAACGCAGCACTGTAGTGTGTGTGACCACAAATGACTAAAAAAAATTGTTAACTCAATATTTTCATGCAAGCAGCAAAAATACAAATAGTAAACAAACAATATTTGTCTGCATAAACACACTATTTTAACCACGTTTTTTTTTTTTTTTTTTTAATTTGTGATATGCAAAGTACACTACAGTGCTGTGCGTCTGTTGAGCTTTTGGGGTGACTTTTGAAGCATGTTAAGATGTTAAAAACACAGTGACAGTTTAAAGTAGCTGTCTAGTCTCACATAGCTTGAGTAATAGAACTCTTGATTGTCTGTTTGTTTGGTGGACTGTTTTGCAACTTTACAGCAAAAGTTACAGATTCTTATGAAATGTTGACCAGAGTGTCTTTGCCCAAGGAGGAACTCATTACATTTTGGTGATGAATCCAGATAAGGATTTTTTTAAAGGATTTCTCACTACTGACAGTTATCATGTCCACCTTTAAACACCAGAACTCGAGGTGGCGTCAGTGGCCATATTGCCCTGGTGGTGGTCTGCTCTCTCCAAGAGTAGGCTATTTCTGATTTGGGATAGATTATGTACTTGTAATTCATTTAAGAAAACTTGAGAAAATGATCGAAAAGGATCAAAATACTCCAGAACAAATTCAATACGTAAGTTTTATGTCTAGTATTTTTACAACATTTTGTTTTACCTTGAAAATAACCATCTGTTTATGAGTTCATAAAATCAATCTGATTCAATCTGATTTTATGGCAAATTCACTTGTTTGTCATGTTTTCCATTGTATCTCCTTGCCCATCACTTCACATTGCAGTTACTTGGTAACATGCTGTCATTAGGTTTATGTCTGGCATTTTTTTTACAATTTTCTTTTACCCTGGAAACATTAATTTCATAAAGAATTCAATCAGATTTTTTGCTGTTGGTCTGCTGTCATAACAATGACTAAGTACTAATAACTGAGTCAGCATCACTTCATATCTCTTATGCTTTCTTTCAAGGTGTATCCTCAAACACCATCCCTGCTGCCACTAATGGAGATGTAACATTACAACTCCAAATGGGAGGGCAGATAGATGCAGTTCTATGGTGGTACGAAGGCTACAAGATAGTGGAGATGGACAACACAGGTGCTACAGTTGACCTTTTAGCATTCAAGGGACGGATAGTATTAGATAAAACAACAGGCGATGTAACCATTCAAAACCTAACCAAAGCTGACAGTGGTCATTATGAAGCGGAGGTGCTTATTAAACAAAAGTTAATGAGCATAAAATACACAGTTCAAGTAATTGGTAAGTGCAGTATTTACCCAAATTATTTATTCTTCAAGAATTGTATGACAAAATACAAGTAAATACTTTGTGTATGTAAATGAATCTGTCTATAGAACATTAATATAGACCATGCAAGCCCCGCCCAGTTACGCCCCCTTGAAAAATCGCCTTAGATTCCAGATTATACGCTTCCCATTAATTTTTGCCATTGATGTTTCAAAAACTTCCTGAAATTCCCAATTCTTGTGAATTGTTCTCTGAACCGCAAAGGTGTTTTCACACTTGGTCCCTTTCAAGTGAACTGAACTCAGTCCTCTTAAAGTGGACTAAAAAGGGAACCCAAACAAAAAGAACTCAGTTCTGTTTGTGTTCACATTATCAAAGAGGACTCGACCCCTTCCTGGTCTGCTTCAGCTCTAATGAGGCATCAGTTTTCTTTCTGTTCACATATAGTTCTTCTAGAGGTCTCAGACCTCTTTTGAGCGCTTTGAATTATGGGGGATGTAGTGGCACTGAGCTATGTTTTTATCAGGCTATCCATTGCCTCTTTCATAATTATGATGATAAAGACAATGGGGGTTGGGTTGGTATGCATTTTCTACTCATAATAACAGTTCTTTTGAGCATTTTTAGGATTACAAATGTGACAGAACAAGGCAAGCATGGTATTTTTATAAGTTGCCAACAGTTGAGTAGGCCAATAGCAAATCTACCCACCCACCCGATTATGCGAGCGCTGCATACAACCAACTAGCACAAGCAAAACTTTTGTTGTAGCCTATGCACATCATACATACGGCAATTGTGCTGCAGTTTACTGTCAAAATACTGCGCTATTAATTGCATGACAGTTGCATACGAAAGCGACGATTAGCAATTCTGTCACGTCATCCTAGGTATACTCGTTAAACTCTTATCACGTTGTGAAGAACAGATGTTTGTCTGTATGTTTGACATGACTGCAGTATGCTTACATGATCAGAGGGTAGAGAAAACTCCCTCAATGCGACAACGGCAAGTCTAGAGGGATAAAATACAACGCAAAAAGGCAAAGTGAGCCCGGACCGTTTTGTGTTCACATCAAGCAGATTAAAGTCCAACGTGCAGGTTAAATTTATTATTAAATGAGCATTTGACTTCGTCTGAAGGTGTATTTTAAAAACATACATCCAGAAATTATGATCCAAAAAACGTAAAATAGAATTTTTAATGCAAATGTGCCGCTGTTGGCCTAGCCTCTGAAAATTTAGCCTCTCTGGCTAGCAACGCGTCAAATGACGTATGGCGAGGAAAGCATTCTACTTGGTCATCAGCTGTAGAGGCGGAGAGACTGAACTTGAAGGAGATAGCTAGACAGCGATTGATGATGGTTAGGCCTAATTGTTTTGTTTGTGCTGGTTGCATGAATTCCTGCTTGTCAAGGCATCGTGTGCATCGTATCACATCGAAGAAAAGCAAGGACTTTTCGCTTGTCGGTCCGTTTTGTGCAGGCGATGAGAGCAGACTTCTCTGCTTCTTCTGTCACCAAACACTCCGTCATTTGTGGCGCACATTTGACCCCAGAGTCGACCTGTGGATTTATTGAAGTCTCGATTGGGATTTAGTAAGGACCATGTGAGGCTGGTGACTGAGGGCTGTTCCCTCTGAGCACTCAAGAGAATCAAGTCTACTAACGTTACCAAGGGAGTTTCTATGGGGAGTTTCAACTTGTTTCAAGTGGGATTGGAGGCTCAGGCTAGCACGTTAGCAGGAATTCTACACGCTGAAAACTACAGCTGTTGTAAGTATGAACTTTCAATCATTTGAACTGCTGCAATTCCTTATTCTTGATGTTTTAGTAATGTTGGGTACAAATTTTAGAATAAGTAATCAGAAAGTGCAAGGTTATAGGGCAATAGTAACATCTATTAGCTTGGTTATTGCTTAGCAAACTTTTTGACGGGGGTAACGATAGCTAAAATCCTGTCTGAAACCATTCCAAACACTACATTTGAAGCTGTGCAAGTTCTCAGCATTAGCTTCATCATGTAACGTTATAAGGTGGAACAAAGGCAGCGAGCTTCAGGCGTTAGAGCAGGTTTTTGCAGATGGCTGTCTTTTGACTTAGCAGTTTGTTCAAATCTAGAATATTTGAGCATGTAGCACAGCACCCCTACCCCGCATTTCAACTCCGATCACTCTCCGGTGTCTACTACCTGACATGTACAGTGCCACGATTATTAATTAGCAATGCGATCTAATCCCGTATCACTACATAAATGTTGGTGAACGTAACGTTAGTATATTGTCCATGCCATACAAATGAACTCCCATAGTGTAATTGAACATGCAACATGACTGACCATATTTCAGTTTCCTATAAGGTCATATTGTTGTTGCCCCCTGGGAAATTATCCTGGAAACTATGCAGTTGTAACGTTACAGAAGACATGAAGCCATATTAGAGGTGACTCGCAATGATGTTTTTTAGCTGTACATAGAAGTAATCATGACACTGCCATTATTTGTACCATTACTGACCTCATGCCGAAATATTAATTATTATGGCTGTACCACATCACAGAAGTTGTACTAATTGTGATACCTAAAACTGTTGTGTACATTTTCCTACAGACTTCTTCTAGTGAGAATAACAGTGAGAATAACAGTGGAGACATAACCCAAACCAACCTTGCTATGCAGTCCATTACCACAGCTTCTGTAAACTACTGAGTCATCCGAGCCATAAAGAGAAACCATCATGTAAGAGATTTCACTCACTTCCTAAAGCTCTTTTTATTTCTTTTTCTTTTTTTAAGGTAACTTACGTTGACTGTTTCAATATTTTCCCCTCTTTAGGAATCTGTATCATCCCTGATGGCCTCACTGACAGAGGGATACATTCAGTCACCACAAGCCTTCAAAGATGACGGCGCCATCCTGTCCTCGGCAACACCTGCTCCACTTTCCTCATCATAGGGACGAGGAAGTTAGCCACCCTCTTGAGAGCGGCATTCACGTTTGAAATCACTTTACTTTCTGTCATGTAAATTATATATTTGTGCCTGCACATTTAACGCTTTAACATTACGCAGATTAGTCCTGATTTGATATGGTTCCACATTCATGACATGCATTACGCTATACTCAGTTTCAGGTTGAAAATGGCTGATAGCCTAGTCCAGACAAATATCATGGACAAGCTCCAACAGGTGGAGTGTGTAAACAAGTAAACTTGCATGAAAGTTACCTAATATATTATCCCAAACTCTCATACCAGGTCTTATTTGCATTTCTCTCTCCTGACCTTTTAAAAATAAATAACTTCTATACACCAAGACGCTTTGTGATTGTGTATTAATTTTGTACAGAACAAAATGTGCCCATACGGGGCCATTGAAATCCTGTGTGTTTTCCCCTTTCCTATGGAAATTGCCTCCTGATTGTGCTGACATAGCCATATGCCCATGATCCAACTACCTACCTGTAAATTGTATACTGCCTAGAGCAGGGGTGGGCAATTGTTTTGACCAAGGGGCCACATTGGCTTTTAGATTTTGATTAAGGGGCCGGGTTAACAGTTAATCAGTTGATGCCGGTAAATTGGCAAGTCTCAAACCAGTAGCCCAACTTACTTCAGAGGACATGTTAACATGCAGTTTTATAAGGGTGGTATTTGTATTTCATGAATACAAGAAATTTGAGGCATTTAAGCAGACCTATAATCTAAGTCACCATGACTACGTAACAAAGTATTTTATTCTGGGAAGGCTTCACGGGCCGGATTAAATAGCTCTGCGGGCCGCATGTGGCCCCCGGGCCTTAGTTTGCCCAGGTAAGGCCTAGAGGGATGACTGATGCAAAGTTGATATTGATAATGGTCAGGGTGAATTGACAGTATTTGATGTAACATTTTCTTTTTTATTCTATTCTATATTTCATATGAAGCTCCAAGTACGTGCTAATCCCTTAGGACAAATTATGTACAGTACAAAAATCTCAAATAATATATCACTGGCATTAGGTAGCATAATTATTTTTGTAAATTTGTTGTCTAAGCATACTCTGGCCTGCTGGGTTGGAGAGAGCTATGCTTTTGCTTGAAGCTGGGTATACCACCTGCAGCAATAAGAGATTTAGAAAGCAGGCATCATACCCGGGAAGGATAGTAAGGTAATGTCTGGGGTCAATCTACCGAATGCCTAGACTCGTAAGCGTTCACCTCACGTCAACATGCTGTCTACTAGCGTCTGCACAGGCACCTAGCTAACGTCAGCCCTTTGAAACGTCTCAAACCCTTGTTTCTTTTCCTGATCTGCCCTTATCTCAGTCCTTCTAACAACACCATGTTCACATTTACCGACATTTCAGATATTACTGTTAGTCGGTTGTTATTGTAGTTTAAATGCTAATATTGGGCTATTGATGTTATGCATTGCCAACGTAGCTAGCATTGAAGATAGACTGCACAACCCTTGTCGGTATTACGTCAAATAGAATATAAGACAAAATGTTACTACGTTATAGTAAGGCAATATACATAGTTGTTTAATCAAGAGAAAGGGCGAAAGTATGTTTGATCAACCTGATTTTATTTCTTACAACACCAAGGGTGCAAGTCCAAAATAGAACCAACGTTAGCCACCATGCTACAGCAACTCACCAAAACATTAGCCCAATTCTCCACTAATTCTCCTGGACGCACAACTCTACCTCTATTCTCTGCCCATCGTTCCGCCCCGTTTTGTCGCCCTATCCTCTTTCGCGCCTGAAGGCTCGTTATTAGGGCCATCGTGGACGTGGCCACCAGGGAATTCCTCCTCGACTTCCATTGACATCGTGAACCTAGATTTGACCTGTGTTCCTCCGCACTCGTCACGTCCGGTCGGTGATTTAGACAGACGGAAGTTATTTTTTAACACAATTTTATCTAATAATTCCATTTATGGTATAGTTAGATTTCTATGAGACTGAAAATCGAATTGTTTTCTCATCAATGTACACAATGCTGCATAGTGATGTTCAACCTGCACCATGGGCTTTAAGCGAACCGTACTGCTGATTTTTAGCGAACCGTACTCAGACCACCTCCGGAGGTGGTCTGAGTACGGTTCGATTCAGGGGTGTTTTTTGGTGGTCTGAGTACGGTTTTGTGTTCACACCTGGCAGAAAACATGCTGAGTCATCATTTGGGTTCGTTTAGAGGGCTGAAACGGACCAAGTGTGAAAACACCCTATGGGACTTCCTGCATTGTTACAACAGCTTACCAAGCAACGGGAATGTCCTCCAATGGACACTGCGGGTTGATGGGTAGTGTAGTGGTTTGTTGGGATATTGTTATGGAATGTAATTGCGCCACCTGTTGGTGGCTCGCGTAACCATTAGTTGAGCACTTCAGTTGATGTTCACATGTGTGCAGCACGCCATTAAATCTTGTGCTGATCTGAAACAGTGACTCCTGCTTCGTGTGTCCCATTACACACTCCCAAACATGGTGTCAGAAGCTTGGGAAAGTTACTGAGAACTTAACTTGACGCAAGTTTCTTCTAGTTCGGCGTTAACAGATAAACGGAGCGAAAATGGCTGCCAACCTGAACGCGATTCCACCTCCAGCTGAGATGAAGCTCTCCGGGGATGTTGCCGCTAACTGGGACACGTTCAAGGAAGATTTTCAAGACTACATGTTAGCATCTGGACTCGGTGAAAAAACGGCGGAGGTAAAAGCAGCTACACTGAGAAGGGTAATGGGCAGTGAATGCAGGCATATCTATAAACACAACTTGCACTTAAATGCAGGCGAAGAGAAAGATATTGAAGCCATTCTGAAAGCCTTGGAAGAGTATTTCAAACCTGCAAAAAATGTTATATTTGAGCGTTTTGTTTTTGGAAGTTTAAAACAAGAGGAGGGAGAACTGATAGATGCATATGTGACTAGGCTGAGAGAAAAGGCTGCTACCTGCAACTATGGTCCATTAAAGGAGGAACTTATAAGGGACAGGCTAGTCCTTGGCATAGCAGATGAAGGCACGCGCCGCAGGCTTTTGAGAGAAAAAAACCTTACCCTTGTCTCAGCTATTGATATGTGCCGGGCTGCCGAGCTTACAGATGCACGTATGAGGGCATTAGTCCAGAAACCTGAGGACGCAATCAATGCTACAGACACAAGGCAGCCTGCACGCAACTCGCACACGTTCACCAAGCCACGGGCCAAAGAGACAGGAGTGAGCTGCAAATATTGTGGTCACCAGCATAAGGCAGGGAGAGACGCATGTCCTGCATTTGGAAAGGCCTGTCGCCATTGTGGAACACTTAACCATTTTGCCAGTGTGTGTCTAAAAAAACAGTCTGGACAGCCTCGCCTAAATGTAGTGGACACTGTAGCAGACACATTGCAGAACAATGAGGAAGAAGCGTTCCTGTATATGACTGCAGCAGCTACGACAAATACACAGCAAGGAAAGAAGTGGTTTGTGAATCTGAGAATGAACAGTGTTAGACTGAAATGTCAGTTGGACTCTGGAGCTACTTGTAATGTCATGAGCCTCAAAGAGAAGATGAGAGTGGCGCCGAAAGGGAGACTAGCACCTAGCCACACTAGGCTGAAGCTTTACTCAGGTGAGGCCATGACTTCACTAGGACTGTTCAGAACCTGTTGCTCAATAAAAGGACAGACTTTGAGACTTTGAGATTGTGGAGACAAACCAGTATCCATTGCTGTCGGGCTCAACATGCGAACGCCTGGGTCTGATGCACTTCACCATACCTGAGGAGCTCCATAAGGTGGAATGCATTGTTCCAGGATCTCTCACAAGGCAGCAGCTCACCAGCAGGTATGAAGATGTCTTCACCTCACCCATTGAGTCATTACCTGGTGAAGTCCACTTTGACTTAAATGAGTCAGTGACACCAGTTCAGTGTCCACCACGCAATGTCCCGATAGCCCTCAAAACAGCTGTAAAAGCAGAACTGGATAGACATGAGCGAGAGGGTCACTTAACCTCTGTGTCAGAGCCCACAGATTGGATTAGTAATATGGTAATCATTAAGAAACCAGATAAAATTCGAATTTGCATTGATCCAAAACCACTGAATAAAGCACTCAAGAGATCACACTACATCATGCCTACGCTAGACGATGTCCTCTATAAGCTGCCCAAAGCCCGCATATTCTCGCTAGTGGACGCTCGTGATGCTTTCTTGCAATGCAAGCTTGACAACGAAAGCAGCTTCTTAACAACATTCTGGACGCCATGGGGACGCAAACGCTGGCTTAAGCTCCCTTTCGGGGTTTCAGTGGCTCCTGAAGTGTATCAAAGGAAACAGCATGAGCTCCTCGCTGGCCTGAGTGGAGTGGAGCCGATTGCAGATGACATCTTGATTGTTGGCTGTGGCGACTCAGAAGACGAGGCTGTCAGGGACCATGACACCAAGCTACTTGCACTTATGGAGCGCTGCAGAGAAGTGCGTCTCAGGCTCAGTTTAAAGAAGCTGCAATTTAAGGTGAAGGAAGTGCGTTTCCATGGACATGTGCTGTCAGCAGAGGGCCTCAGACCAGACCCTGAGAAGGTCAGGGCAGTTCAGGCCATGCCAGTGCCAGTGGATGCCAAAGGCGTCCAGAGATTCATAGGGTTCATCACGTACCTTTCAAAGTTCATGCCGCAGCTGTCTGAGGTGTGTGAGCCTTTGCGCAGGCTTCTAGACAAGGAAGTACCATGGCACTGGCTTCCGAAACATGATGCCGCAGTTGCAGAAATCAAGCGCTTAGTGTCAGTAGCACCAGTCCTGAAATATTATGATGTCAGCAAGCCAGTCACAGTGCAAAGTGATGCAAGCCAAAATGGTTTAGGATGCTGTCTCTTGCAAGATGGACAGCCGGTGGCATTCGCTTCCCGGGCACTAACACCAGCAGAGCACAATTATGCACAAATCGAAAAGGAGTGCCTTAGCATAGTCTTTGCCTGTCAGCGTTTTCATTACTACCTCTATGGAAGATGTGATGTGACAGTAGAAACTGACCACAAACCGCTCATTGCCATCTTTAACAAGCCGCTCCTCAGTGCCCCGAAGCGACTTCAAAGTATGCTGCTAACCCTTCAGGGCTACTGCCTGAGTGTGGTGTACAAACCAGGTCCGGAGATGTATCTCAGTGACACGCTGAGCAGAGCCACGACACCCCCACGTAGTTCAGACCTGCCCTACATACGCCATTCTGTATGCCTGGTAGGACAGCAGGAGCAGTTGGAGGCTGAACAGGTGAATCAAGCTGATTACCTTGATGTCACAAGTCAGCGCTTGGCCCAGATCAAACAGTATACAGAGACTGACGAACACCTTCAGGCCCTCATGTCAGTTGTGTTGGGGGGCTGGCCAGACCAGAGAGGACACACGCCAATAGCCATCAGAGAATACTGGGCCTTCAGGGACGAAGTAAGCGTGCAGAATGGGGTCCTCTTCAAAAGTGACAGGGTCATCATCCCTAAGCAGCTTCGTCCTGAAATGCTGAGACGTATTCACTGGAGCCACATTGGAGCAGAGGCCTGTTACAGACAGGCGCGCCAAACACTCTTCTGGCCTAACATGCAAGGGGAGATCAAAGACTTTGTAGGCCAGTGTGCTATATGCAATGAGTACGCACATGACCAGCAAAAAGAGACAATGATGTCACATCCCCTCCCAAAGCGCCCCTGGCAGATTGTAAGCATGGATCTGTTCAACTTTGCAGGGAAAGATTTCTTACTCATCGTGGACCACTACTCAGACTTCTGGGAAATAGAGCACCTTCCTGACCTGTGTGCTGAAACTACCATCAGAAGATGCAAGGCCCAATTTGCCAGGTATGGACAACCTGATCGTGTGATCACAGACTGTGGTTCACAGTTTGATTGTGGCCTTTTCCGCCAGTTTGCCCGAGATTGGGGTTTTGAACACATCACTTCTTCCCCACGTCACTCAAAGGCAAATGGCAAGGCTGAATCCGCGGTGAAGATTGCAAAAACATCTGTAAGCGTGCTAGGCGAGCAGGTGATGACCCGTGGAGAGCAATCCTGCTTTGGAGAAACACGCCTACAGTAGGCATGGATAGCAGTCCAGCACAGCGGCTCATGGCACGCCGACTTAAGACACCTCTGCCAGTGTCTGACTCGCTCCTTGAGCAATTCGTTGTGGCTGGCATACCTGAGAAAATACAGTGCAAAAGACAAGTGGCTAAACACTACTATGACAGATCGGCAAGGGACCTGCCAGAGTTGCAGATAGGACAGGGGGTCAGGATGAAGCCCCTTCCAGGCGACAGGACCGGGATATGGCGGCGTGGCACATGTCTTCAGCAGGTGGCACCACGTTCATACATTGTGGAAGTGGACGGATCCACATATCGCCGGAACCGGGTTGACTTGCGGCCAGCAGAGCCCACCCCACCTGAGATCCGTGTGCAGCCGGAACATGCCACCGCCGCTGACTCATCCGCCGAAAGCAGCACACCTACTCTGGAAGACAGGGTGGGACCTATCAGCATGCCGGAAAACCTGGCGGCATATCGTCAGCCGGCTACTGAGGCTATGGGCCATGCAAGTCTCAGCCCAGCACGGGCGCCTGTGCAGCCTGTGGGCCACACAAAGAGTGGCAGACTCATCAGGCCGCCAGAGAGACTCAATTTGTGACATTACACACACACACAGACATTCAAAAAAAAAAAAAAAAAAAGAAAAAAAAGAAAGGAGGAGACAAACAAAATGTATTCACCAGTGTCATGTTAATGGTTGCCCATGAGTGGGGAACATTTAGGTTAGGTTAATACAGGAGTTCCATTCTGTAATGTTGAAATGTTTAATTAAGTACAAGTAAAGTTCAAAAGAAACTTTTATTTAAAAAAGGGGAGATGTTATGGAATGTAATTGCGCCACCTGTTGGTGGCTCGCGTAACCATTAGTTGAGCACTTCAGTTGATGTTCACATGTGTGCAGCACGCCATTAAATCTTGTGCTGATCTGAAACAGTGACTCCTGCTTCGTGTGTCCCATTACACACTCCCAAACAGATATCACGATTAAAATACGCTTTTATTAAATCAAGGTTGATGCCATATGAACCCGTAGCATGGCAACCCATAGCAATCCTTTTGTCCTGCCGTAGCTAATTGAAAGTCTACGTTGTGTGGTTAAAACAGTGTGGGTAATAAACGATTTTTCAATGACAAAAATGAATGGCGTTTCCACTTCCCGAACCTGGTCAAAAATCGCTTACAGTCTATTGGCTCATTATAAATTATTTGGAGCAGTAATGCACTATGGGCTTATTTCACACCTGAACATTCTGAGATTCTAAGGCATTCCATGGTAGTAAACTGAACATTTTATCTTTGAAATGGATTGAATTTATCCCTCTTTCTGACTTGAAAAATGGGCAATAACATTAAAAACGTGTCTAAATTCACTTTCTTTCAAATAATGCATATGGGAAGCCCACAAATTGGGAATTCCCAAACAGATAACAGTGGTTTTATATTTTTGTGCGTGAATATTCTAAAAGTTTCTATCAATTCTATCTATCTAATTTAAAGTGAATTTAGAGATTTAGGGCCCTATTTTGACGACGCAATCTTAATGCATCATCGCACATATTGTGCTGGGGGGATTTGCTATCAAAGCGCAGAAAATGAACTTCACTGGCGCAAAGTTCAAAAAGGTTGGACTTACGATGCTTAATTAATCATGGGTGTGTTATGGATAACGCAAAAATAACCAATGACAGATCAATCTCTCATTGCCTTTAAGAATGGAGAGCACAAAAAGCGCCTTGTGAATTTCTATCACACCAGCGGATCTTCTCCTTGAGCATTTAAGGAAATGAAAACATTGAATATGAATTGAATATGAATTGAATATGAACAGTCCATGTACCTATAATGTCCATGCCTATGTTCTTGCTATTTATTTGGCTTCTAATCGCAAGACAAATTCCCTTTGCGTCAATAAAAGTTTTCAGTTAGGTACAAAGGTATTCATTCATTCATTCAATTAGAGATTGATTTATTGGTTAATTTGGCGTTACACCCATACACGCCTAACCTGACTCCGCCAGATGGATTTGCTCCCATGAATCAAATTGGAATGTCTTGCCTAACGGCGCTTACAGATTGTTTAAGGTTCTTTCTCTTTCAATACTGTTACCGTATAAGTTCTTCTCTGTCTCACAATCTTTGCTCAGTGAGTGTATAGCATTACAGCACTCTTATTAATGTACCCACCTACCTCTCACATGTTCTTTTCCATGTCTTATATTTCTATGCTTAAAAATGTCTCGTCTCTTTGCTCTAGATCCCCTGACTGAAGCAAAGATCACCTGTAACATAAGTGCTTCTGTGGCAACACTACACTGTGAGGCAAAGGGAGACTCACTGAGTTACAGCTGGTCTGGACCCGGAATACAGACGGAGTTGAAAAGTCAAACTGGACCAGAGATTAATAAGGAAAAAGACTTGGACTCTAAATACACCTGTGAGGTGAACAACCCAGTTAGCGTCCAAAGTGTGCACTATCTGGCCAGTGGATGTTTTTCCTCAGGTGATTAAATTTTGTTGTATGTCTACTGCAGTTTAATGTCGAATGAGACCATTAGGCTATGTAAAAATGAAATAAAACTAATGATGGATTTTTTTTCTTTAGAAAATGGAGAGAATCCACAGAACATTGTAGGTGTGGTGGTGGGTGTTATTGTTGCCATTGTAGTTGTCACTGGAGTTGCTGTAGGCGTTATTTGCCTCAAGAGGAGGAGAACAGGTACATCTCTTTTTTTAATGAGCTTTTATAGAATCCTGAAACTGAATGCCAATGTTTAGATTTGTATGTGCGTGCATGAGCATAAAAATGTCATCTCACTCAATGCCATAAACTTTATTGGACAATAAATATAGGCTATTATTAGATTATATTTATTATAATAAAAGTTTGCAGAAAGAGAAAGGAGGGGTATTAATCACATTGAAGTAGGCCCGTTTCGGATGAGGTGAGCACAACTGCTGTCATGAAAATGTTGTTACTTTGGTGAAGATATCACCAGCCTACTGTTGCCCTTACTCCAGCCCACTATGGGATTGTTGTGTATATTGCTTACATGATCCCATAAGCATGCTTTTCTACAGGGCGTTATACATGGTATCCCGTGGCGGCTGCTGTTTTTTTAGACGGGAAGCTCAGATTCTGTATTTGGTCATTATGCTATACAGATACATTCTTGCTTCAAAGTCAGGGTTGTCATCATGGTCATGCAATTAAGCGGAGTAGGCTAGTTTATGGTTCATTGAAATTATTACACTTAAAACTGTAATAGCAATTGCATTTCAATGTGCGCTCATTGCCCCCTTAAAGAAGAAAAGCAGAGGAGTAGGCTATGTTAAGACCTCAAGTTAAACTTTGATTGGGTGGGTAAACAAATGACTATTTAAATCATTGTATTTACAAGAATTGAATAAGAGAGTTATCATGTCCTTGGTACTACAGTATATGTGAATTCTGCCCTATAGCCAATTCAAAGAAAATTGTGTTAACATGTTTACAGTATGTACCCATATGAAAAAGTTCTGTCAAAACCATTTTAGTCAAGAAACACAAGATAGGATTCTGAATGAAATGTCTTTATTGTGAATAACGCATTACATTTGCCGGTATGGCTCTGTTTAGAGGCGCCCCCCTATTTCCATGAGAACCATGTAAAAGCAGAGAGTCAGGGGGCAGCAGCAGTTAGGGAATTCTCGTCCTGGCCAAACATGAACAGAACCGGGCGACATGACAAGAGGACATGCATATCATACACGACAAGGTGTAGCAAAAACCAAGCAGTATACGGTTGAGGGGAACAGGGTAGAATTTAAAGTGTCCTTGTCCTATGTCCTTGTTTCTCAAAATCATGGTTTCTGCGCTATATCGTAAACACCATCGTAACTTGATCCGTACCTATGAGACCTCTTCTCCTCCCGTAAGAAGCGAGTATCTTACTAGAGCGCTGTAGTCAACAGAGGGCGTTGAACATCCCATAGTTGGGTAATTTTGGAGACAACGAAATTGTTGATTAAAAACACTTCAATGATGAGTAAGACTTGGTTATGTACTGACAATGTGATTTCCTGTTAATTATTATTATTGTATATTATTATAAGTCTCCTTGAGTATTTTCATAATTTAAATTAGGCAAGACATGAAGAGTTCATTCAGATGACTGGTGGCGTAAATTGCTGTGAGTTCAAAACCGCGCGTGTGTGGGAGCTGTTTCTGTTGTCCTCTCCTTTGTTATTTAGGAAGGATTTTGATTTGGAGAAAATTTCCAGGTGGTGATTATTGGTGATAACCGGTGTAATGGCAGGCCTATTCAATTAGGAAATTAGATCGTTTTGTTGTTAATGTGAGTGTTATCAATCAATATTTATCTCTTGCCTAATTTAAATCATGAAAATACTCAAGGAGACTAACTTGGCCTATAATAATTAACAGGAAATCACATTGTCAGTACATAACCAAGTCTTACTCATCATTGAAGTGTTTTTAATCCACAATTTCGTTGTCTCCAAAATTACCCAACTATGGGATGTTCAACGCCATCTGTTGACTACAGTGTTCTAGTAAGATACTAGCTTGCAGGCATGGACTGGTCATAGGGCGTACCGGGCAAATGCCCGGTGGGCCGACGCATATTTTTGGGCCGGGGCCGTCATAATTTCATGAAAAAAAAAAGTATTTTTAATATTTTTTCGGCTGCGACGGTATTTGAATCACAAAATGCGGCCATTGGTAGAAATTCCTGAAGGACATCGGGCTAATCCAATGAAATCTCTCAGCCCTCCTCGGCCGGCCGGCCCGCCCCTCCCCTCACGTTGACCCAAGTAGACTAGTTCTTCTGCCACTTGAGCTGAACGGAGTTGGAGAGAAGTGAAAGTTTGTCTGCCGAAATGGACAGAGCAAGAGAAACGTAATGGGGGGCAACAAAGTCTAAAAGTTGAAGCAACAATATGCAAGAATAGTAATAATGCAGTTAGCCTATGTTCGTGTGATGTGCAACAATGACTGCATATCAGTGGGTGCAGGTCTGTAAACATCAGAAGCAGCCTCGGAGTGCACAGACTGTCGGGGAGGCACAGTCTCTATCTTACGTGGCAGTTCAACAATGTAATGTTATACGGCCCAATACAGAAGAAGGAGAACCAATCCATGTAGATATATGAAGGTGGAGGAGAGAGACGTGAGCCAGGGGATTGAGAAGGTCAGAATAGCTACTGTCAGCTGAGCCTGGTAAGAGAAGTAGTAGCCGAAATTTAAGCAGAATGAATACAAACGTTTCATGGGCCAGGGGGTCTTGTGTGTGTGTGTGTGTGTCTGCGCGTGTGGCTCTCTAGTGAGACGCGCTAATGACAGTTTCCTCGAGCTGACACACCAAAATATGCCTTCGTTTATACAATTATGAAAAATTCCTTTTCACATGTTGTAGGTTACACACACAAACGTTTCATAGTGCCACCTCTCCAATACACGTGTGAGAGATGCACAAGACATTAATGTATAAAAAAGTGCAAACCCACAAGTTCATCAAAACCGCGTTGAACTTCTTGCAGTTTAAAATAATGTAAGAAACAGCCCTCCCCTCTACTTTATTGCCCAGTTTTAATTCACCTCAAATTGAGGAGTGCGCCCATGTAGCCTGTTTGAAGCAAGATTGAGAGGGCAAAAAAGTACCTGTCCGAGGTAGAAAGAGCTAAAGACAAAGATGGAAGCACGTGAGATCATATGCCAAAGATTATTGTGCATTAATGACAGCATTTCAATTAAACTATTTAGAATGAATATAGGGGAATTTAGCAAATTGCAAAGACAGACTGTCCCCAGCATGTTCCTCATTATTATCCAAAAAAGGTCCAAAAGAATAAAAATGTTATCGCATACCCCCCCAAAAGTGATTAGTTGCACCCCTGACTACAGCTGGTGACGCCATTGTCTTAAATTTGGTCTGGTACAATAGGCCTATTAGACCCCAAATTAAAGCATTTGCCTTACATAGCAATACTTTTAAAGTTTGTCATATGCACAGAATGTGTAACCTACTGTAAAAGCACTAGGCCAAGATAAAAGAAAGGCACATACTGTACTTCTTCAAATGGTTCAGTGATAACATTTCAGTTAAAGCTATAATGAACAATATTTAAAGATTATAGGCTACAACTAGGCCTGTTTTTTTTACAGTGACATATTGAAATAGGTCTAATTAAATAAAAACATAAAATAGCCTAGTCTAAAGAAATATCTAGGCTATATGAATGTTTATTGATACATAGTAAATAATGATGCATCATCACTACTTAATCATTAGTGGCCTAATTACAAAAAAAAAGAACAGAACCACAGGGTGGACCTGATTCAATACTTCTGAAATGCAGAATTCTTATATTTTCCAGTGCTGTCTTTGAGCCCTTGCAAAACAGCCTCCTGATGCCAGTGCATTTGTCCATTTCTTTTCACAGAATTCATTGGAGGTCATTATTTCAGGGTGACAGTACCTTGTCTGTCTCTAAATCACCTAAAAATACATGCATTTACATAGACTACTGTCTCTTATACACATACATACATGTACACTGTACTGTAGATCTACGCCAGGCCAAAAAGAAAAATCTCACTCCAAGCGGAGTTCAAAACTTGAGGGGCCTGAACAACAAATGAGTGGTAGTATATATATTCAGTATGGGTGGAAATTATGGACCTAAAAGTATGCAAATGCTCAACACATGACATGATTACAAGACTTTAGGCAGTGGGGCTTGTGGCAAAAGGTACTGCACTTTGTGTGCTTGACACAACACAATGTTTGCATATATCTTCTGGTTTGTCGCGTGCCTCTGCGTATCATGGTGGGCCGCTATGACCAAAAATGCCCGGCCCACTTTTTGGTCCCAGTCCAGCCCTGCTAGCTTGTTATGGGAGGAGAAGAGGTCTCGTAGCTACGGATCAAGTTACGATGTTGTTTACAATATAGCGCAGGAACCATGATTTCGAGAAACAAGGACATAGTAGCTACGTACATCATAACATGGAAGTTTCACCTCCATAGTATGGACGAGCATTTTGGGGAACACCTCTCTTGTAGTTTCATGGTTCCCACGATGTTGGTAAGCCCCAGTTAGCCCGTAAATAGCTCGTAAATGTTTCGGAAACGCACCCCAGAACAATAAACTGCTGAGGAGCATTCATGGTCTAATCTAAACAAGCATTTTAAAGGAACACACAGATTGCAATGTGAATGAGGTGTTCTGCTACTTTATAAGGGTGTCAGGAGGCTATTTTGTATTTTTCATTTACATTGCCCTTGGCCAGATTTGAGTTCTGCCCCCCCTCTGTTCTAGAAATACAAGTGGAAAACTCAAGGAAGTACAGTGATGAATGAATTGTGATGCCCTCCTGGATATTTGGTGCCCTAGGCAATCGCCTAGTTTGTCTATGCCTAGAACCGGCCCTGGCTATTTGATAGCAGATGTTAGGCCACTAGCAATTGACCTATGGCTAAACCACGCCCCGAACGCGATGAGCCAATCACAGTGCGCATAGCTCCCAATACACTCGGACATTCTCTGCTTTCACGTCCATTGAAATACATTGCAGTTAGCCAGTTTTTGTTCGGTTTTATATGTTTTTTCACGGTATGTTAAGTTTTAAATGGTCAAACGGTGTGCAAGGGGTACAAGCAACTCAGACACTAGGTATCCTGAGAGGCTGGGCGACAGGGTGTATTTTTTGCCTTTTCCCAAGCCTCATCTAAACGGAGATAAGTGTCTGCTTTGGATAAAGTTATGCAGCAGACAGACCACAACATTAACTGAACGTGGACAAAATTAACAAGGATGTCTACATCTGTTCTAAGGCAAGTCAACATCGTATTTGAGCCAACATATTGTCACTTTGCTGGAAAGAAACAGAAAGTTATTTAACGTCCCTAACGTTAACCTCAACATCGTTAACTAACGTTAACTAACGTTAGCGAAGTTAGCTAGCCAATGTCTCTGCCCAACTTTATCTCCTAGCTGCGTTGTTCATCATGTAACTTTGTTTGCTGGGAGTTCATTGGTCTCTTATACTCTAGTTTTTGTACTGTGGTTGTCCAAAGGGCTCTTGTTAAACTAACATTAACGTCTATCTTGTCCGAAATGGCGATGGCAACGAGATGAGGTTTATCATTTTTACACTGGGACCCTTACATTGTTGCATGTAACTTAAGCTTTTCATCGACTTGTTCAATGACAAAATTATTAATATAATCCTCCGGTGCATAGCTAAGGCCCTTTTGATGACTTCGAGATGATATCTTATCTTTCTGTCTCCAAAAGCCATCAATTACCTCCTGAGAAATATCTCTGACTGTAACACTTGACATAGCGCCTGTCACCGAATGTCCGATTGTTTGTCCGAGTGAGTGGAGGGGGCGTGGCTTAGCCATAGGTCAATTATACATCAGACAAATCGTCACCTTGTGATCTGTCACATATACACACACATATATATATATATATATTATAAGGCCCTTTTGATGACTTCGATATATATATATATATATATATATATATATATATATATATATATATATAAAACATATATACTGTATATATATGTTACATATATTAGCCTATGTGATATCAAACAAAAGATACACTTTACATAAAACCTGTGGCTTATATCATATTCTCTTATATATGGGGAAGCCATGATGATGGTTGTTGCCATGGTATGTATGGAATGGTTGTGGTGTACTGGTTAGGGCTTCAGACTTACAACCAAAGGTTGAAGGTTTGATTCCTGACCAATGCACCACACTTGTGGTGCCCTTGACCAAGGCATCTAATCCCTCAGTACTCCCCATCTGCACTGGCAGTCCACTGTGCCAGATTAGTGTTTACCTCACCTAACTGTGTGTTCACTGTGTGCTATATTTATATATAGAAAGTAATATATTCTTATCAAAACTATATAAAAAGTCTGTATAATTTTAAATATATTTCATGCATGTTTCATATAGGATAAAACATTATTATTAACATTATTGTTATTGTTATTATTATTACTATTATTAATAATAATAAAAATAATAATAAAAATAATAATAATAATGTTCCTTATATTTCAGTACATGTCTCATGTACTGAAAGTATGTTACTATGACAGTTATTCAGCTCGTATTGTGCGCTTCATTCATATGAGGAAAATGAGAAATAAGCCACTTTTTGTAGTCAGATTTGGATAGACATGTATGTTGCTGGCAGTAAAATAAAGTCTTTTCTATGACTCTCCTTATAAGTTTTATATAAATCTTTTTTCATATGGGCACATACTGTAAACATGTTAACACAACTTTCTGCTGTTGGCAGCCTTTATAAACAAGACCCCTGATCAGTTCATGTTTTTAAATATATTTTTTATGTGGGTATAAAAACAAAGGTGTCTTTGAGATCGCTTCAATCGCAGCAGTTATTACTTCAATTGCAGCAGTTATTACATTTCTTGTTCATGTCCCTTTGAACCAGTTACTGTATCTCCTGAAAGTCATGTATATCTAAATGCTTTTTAACAGAGCAAGGCAGAAGCATGAAACCTGTTGATGCGGAAGATAATAAGCCTGATGAGAGAAAAAATCTGATGCCTGAACAAACATATGAGGACACTAAGTACCATGATGGAGGGAATTCAAGCGCTGGTAAAAATGGGAACAGTCTAATTAGCCCTATCCCCAACCCCCTAATCTCAATATTGACCAACATAATTTCTCTATCAAACCTGAAGCGCCAGTTGCGGGTGGTCAACCTGAAGTGTCAGGTGTGGGCAGTCAACCTGAAGCGGCAGGTGTGGGCAGTCGACCTGGAAGCGGCAGGTGTGGGCAGTCGACCTGAAGCGCCAGGTGTGGGCAGTCGACCTGGAAGCGGCAGGTGCGGGCAGTTTACCTCACCTAACTGTGTGTTCACTGTGTGCTATATTTATATATAGAAAGTAATATATTCTTATCAAAACTATATAAAAAGTCTGTATAATTTTAAATATATTTCATGCATGTTTCATATAGGATAAAACATTATTATTAACATTATTGTTATTGTTATTATTATTACTATTATTAATAATAATAAAAATAATAATAATAATGTTCCTTATATTTCAGTACATGTCTCATGTACTGAAAGTATGTTACTATGACAGTTATTCAGCTCGTATTGTGCGCTTCATTCATATGAGGAAAATGAGAAATAAGCCACTTTTGTAGTCAGATTTGGATAGACATGTATGTTGCTGGCAGTAAAATAAAGTCTTTTCTATGACTCTCCTTATAAGTTTTATATAAATCTTTTTTCATATGGGCACATACTGTAAACATGTTAACACAACTTTCTGCTGTTGGCAGCCTTTATAAACAAGACCCCTGATCAGTTCATGTTTTTAAATATATTTTTTATGTGGGTATAAAAACAAAGGTGTCTTTGAGATCGCTTCAATCGCAGCAGTTATTACTTCAATTGCAGCAGTTATTACATTTCTTGTTCATGTCCCTTTGAACCAGTTACTGTATCTCCTGAAAGTCATGTATATCTAAATGCTTTTTAACAGAGCAAGGCAGAAGCATGAAACCTGTTGATGTGGAAGATAATAAGCCTGATGAGAGAAAAATCTGATACCTGAACAAACATATGAGGACACTAAGTACCATGATGGAGGGAATTCAAGCGATGGTAAAAATGGGAACAGTCTAATTAGCCCTACCCCAACCCCTAATCTCAATATTGACCAACATAATTTCTCTATCAAACCTGAAGCGCCAGTTGCGGGCGGTCAACCTGAAGTGTCAGGTGTGGGCAGTCAACCTGAAGCGGCAGGTGTGGGCAGTCGACCTGAACGCGGCAGGGTGTGGGCAGTCGACCCGGAGCGCCAGGTGTGGGCAGTCGACCTGAAGCGGCAGGTGCGGGCAGTTTACCTCACCTAACTGTGTGTTCACTGTGTGCTATATTTCACAAATCCCAACTGGATTAAAAGCACAGATTAAATAGAAAGTAATATATTCTTATCAAAACTATATAAAAAGTCTGTATAATTTTACATATATTTCATGCATGTTTCATATAGGATAAAACATTATTATTAACATTATTGTTATTGTTATTATTATTACCATTATTAATAATAATCAGAATAATAATGAAAATCATAACAATGATGTCTGATATTTAGTACATGTCTATGTACTGAGTATGTTACTATGACAGTTATTCAGCTCGTATTGTGCGCTTCATTCATATGAGGAAAATGAGAAATAAGCCACTTTTGTAGTCAGATTTGGATAGTCATGTATGTTGCTGGCAGTAAAAGTCTTTTCTATGATTCTTCTTATACTTTTTATATAAATCTTTTCATATGGGCACATACTGTAAACATGTTAACACAACTTTCTTCTGTTGGCAGCCTTTATAACGAGACCCCAGATCAGTTTATGTTTTTAAATATATTTTTTATGTGGGTATAAAAACATAGGTGTCTTTGAGATCACATCAATTGCAGTAGTTATTAGATTTCTTGTTCATGTCCCTTTGTACCACTTACTGTATCTCCTGAAAGTCATGTGTATCTAAATGCTTTTTCACAGAGCAAGGCAGAAGCATGAAACCTGTTGATGCGGAAGATAATAAGCCTGATGAGAGAGAAAATCTGATACCTGAACAACACCATGATGGAGGGAATTCAAGCGATGGTAAAAATGGAAACAGTCTTATCAACCCTACCCCAACCTCTAATCTGAAAATTGACCGACATAATTCATCTATCAAACCTGAAGGAACAGGTGTAGGTAAGGGCGGTGAACCTGAAACCCCTGGTGCAGGCAGTCAACCTGAAGCCGCAGGTGCGGGTGATCAACCAGATGCCACAGATGAGGAAAATAAGGATAATGGCTCAGGTCTTAGCAGTGATACTAATGATGGAGCCGCAAGTGTGGGTGGTGAGCCTAAAGCCTCAAGTGTGGACAGAGAAACTGAAGCCTCAAGTGTGGACAGAGAAACTGAAGCCTCAAGTGGAGACAGAAAAACTGAAGCCTCAAGTGGAGACAGAAAAACTGAAGCCTCAAGTGGAGACAGAAAAACTGAAGCCTCAAGTGGAGACAGAGAAACTGAAGCCTCAAGTGGAGACAGAGAAACTGAAGCCTCAAGTGTGGACAGAGAAACTGAAGCCTCAAGTGGAGACAGAGAAACTGAAGCCTCAAGTGGATGAGACAAAGAAACTGAAGGCTCAAGTGTGGACAGAGAAACTGAAGCCTCAAGTGGAGACAGAGAAACTGAAGCCTCAAGTGTGGACAGAGAAACTGAAGCCTCAAGTGGAGACAGAGACAAGCTGAAGCCTCAAGTGGAGGAGACAAAGAAACTGAAGGCTCAAGTGTGGACGAAGAAACTGAAGCCTCAAGTGGAGACAGAGAAACTGAAGCCTCAAGTGGAGGAGACAAAGAAACTGAAGCCTCAAGTGTGGACAAAGAAACTGAAGCCTCAAGTGGAGACAGAGAAACTGAAGCCTCAAGTGTGGACAGAGAAACTGAAGCATTAAGTGGGGACAAGAACACTAAAGACAATCCAGGGCAGTCTGGAGTTGATAATAGTGGAATCAATTTCGAGGCTGCAAGGACAAAGTTCATTTAAAAACAAATCCATTGCGTAACATGATGATGGAAGGCTAAAAATCCAACCACACTAATAGTATACTGCCCCCCCCCCCAATATATTACAACATCTTAAGACTTAAGAAAACTTTTTGACTATTACTACTACTGTACTATATGTGGACAGGACTAAGCTAATACTCCCAGAACCCGGACCAGAATACTGACAGCTTTCCATAGGATAAAGCATTCTGCACATTTTACATTTCTGTAGTTCCACACCAAACAGGTTAGGAGTACCCTAAATAGCACAACAGACTCTTGTTGTATTTGGAGGTTTTTCTCCCTTTTGTTTAAGTGATTGCAGATTGGACAAAAGAATGTTAACGGCTGGAAAAAAAATAGACCATCTACAACAATTCTGAAGAAGTGTGCACTGTAAAACTGTGATAAATGAAGAATTTATGTAATGCAAAATTCCAGACTCGTTTTAGAAATTGAAATCTCTGTAAATACAAATAACACACACAAATATTATTTTGAAATGCATTGAAAATTCATGTAGTTTCAGAAATGCCATATTTTTTTTTAGCATTGAAACTCATTGTACAAGGATGACTGCATG
Source organism: Sardinella longiceps (assembly GCA_027497455.2). Classification (NCBI taxonomy): domain Eukaryota; kingdom Metazoa; phylum Chordata; class Actinopteri; order Clupeiformes; family Clupeidae; genus Sardinella; species Sardinella longiceps. Next base: position 5,690,914 of record JAODXP020000021.1, read on the forward strand.
TTCACATACTAGTGTTTGATAGAATTATTTGATTTTCAGCTTGTTTGTATTTTGGTGGTGCTAGCATGCTCTGTATGAGAGAAGCTTTTTAGCATTTTGAAAAGTAGACTTGAAATGTTGACAGGTCAATCTCTCATTGCCTTTAAGAGCAACAAGCATACAGATTTTGGCTTGTTAGTTAGTATCACACAAGTGGGGGAACACCAACAAACCATTTTCAGAGCACAAATGAAAACATCGAACATTCCTCCTGATCGTATATTTACCCTCGATTTTTTCTTCTTCTGTTGTAGGTTAAGATGCTTTAGCACATCTTTGTACACTAAATAAAATATTTTCCGATCGTATATACTGATTGTACTGTAAAATATTTTCAGATGGTAATGTTGTGGCCTTTGTTTTGCATGAATGAGGACTGCATGTCCCATTATTTTATGTGCCATAAAATAGATTTATAGTAAGCCTAATGTGCCTAGCATGTACTATGTAAATGAAACAACTACTGTGGGTCTATAAATAATGTAATAATTACTGTACATACGAAAACCTCATGAGTAGAATTGTAAAGATGTGCTGTAGCCTACACATCACACTGTTAGAATTATTTTCATAATAGACTAATGTCTTTATGCGTTTGCTCTTTGTTGTGGCATGTTCCTTTGTGCATGAGGAATGTTGTATTAATATTGTGTTCATGTATGTTTGAAAGGTTGGCAACTCTCACACAATGAGCGTGAAACATGCATTTGACTGTCAATGGTCATAAGCCATACCTTCGATTTCCCACATGAAAATTAAAGAAATGTAATTTATTTAAAAGTTTAATGTCGGCTATCAAATGCATTGTGCTAGCCCACTCTGTTTATCACTCTATTGACCAATTATGCTTTATGCATGACTTAACTGGCAGAAAGGTGTTCTTTTTGCCCACACACCCATTGGTGGCGCACCTAAATCACTGTCATCATTGGCAGAAGTTGGACAATTTCAGAGAAAGTGAAGGGAGAAGAATTCGAGGTGGTTGAAAATGAGTATGTAAAGCAGGTTTGTTATGCTTAATTATGCTCTCAAACTAATAAAATTAACTAAAATTTCTTTTAGCCTTTATGTGTGAGATTATTCAATGGCAAAATGAGAGCTGTGTACTTGGCATGCTACAGACAGTAAATCATTAGGGCTATGTGCTAGCCTTTATCTTCCCCAACAAGCTGCATGGGAGGGGAGATCTCTCTTCCTGAGAATACATTTATTAAAGGTATGGTCCAAGATGATTTCCTGGAACACTTTATCTATAGACTGTGTTGAAGTGAACTTATCTAAGCTGGGGTGGACTATATAGGTGGGTTCGGATACCTAGGTGTCACTTCGGTGTGCTGGCAAGAACACCTCTGAGTCAGAATGCAGTTAACAAGTTTACTTCTCTTGATGCAGCACAGCAATGCACAGGGGACAACTTAGGCACAATCATCCAAGGCACAAGAATTGTGTATCTTTAAATCTCTATGTGTGTATGTAATTATTTATAGGAATGTGTATGTTTGGGTGTGTATCTGTATCAAATATGTGTGGAATTATGTCAATTATGTGTGTGTCATTTGTCAAATATGTGGTAGTTCGTCATCGACGCACATCTACAACTTCCAAGGACATACAGGTGAAGGAATTTACCATCTAACTACTACTATAAGGCTAAGCTATGGACGAGTTGACTGGAGCATCCTCATAGAGCTGCAGGCGCTGCTTCACTCGTGGCGAAAGTGTGGCCCAAACACACGCGATCGCGCATGCGTGACGTCAGGGACTTGTTCATTAGAGTTCTGTCAGTGGCCTTTCCAACACAGCCGCCCCCAGATTTGGTGACAAATGTGCCCATGGAAAGGCTGTCAGCTAGTCCGATCCAGGTCCGCTGCTTTCATCATCAGGAATCTCAGGCAAGACGATGAGACGAACGATGGGTCTGGCGTACACTTTATCCTTGATCTGCACCTCTGCCGATCTCACACGGTTGTCAGGACCAGGAAACACCTTCACCACTTTCCCAATCTGCCAGAGGGACCGGGGCAACTGAGGATCCACCATCATGACCACTGATCCAACTGTCATGTCAGGTGAAGGAGTCGTCCATTTCCCTCTCATCTGCAGGCCAGGTAAGTAGTGCTTTACAAAGGCAGTCCAAAACCGATCTGCGAGAACTTGCGAGTGTCTCCACCTCCGACGTCCAAGGAGTTCTGACTGTGGAGAAACCACCTGAGGCAGGGCGCTGTCAGGCCGCCCCATCAGCAATGAATTTGGGGTCACCGGATCCAAGTCGGCTATGTTCGAGGAAACGTAGCCCAGAGGCTTGGAGTTGAGTATAGACTCAATCTCAATGAGGACAGTTCTGAGAACCTCTTCACTCACTGTTTGGGAGCCGATGGTGGTGTATAGAGCGGCTTTGACAGAGCGGATTTCCCGTTCCCATGCACCACCAAAATGGGGTGCCGCTGGTGGGTTGAAGTGGAACGAGATCTGCTGTGTTGCTAGGTGTTGTTGGACGTCAGGGCTCATGGCGGAGAAGGCTTCCTTTAACTCCTTTTCTCCCCTCGGAAGTTGGTTCCTTGGTCCGAATATAGCTCAGCTGGCTTGCCCCGTCGGGCTATGAACCTCCGAAGAGCCATCAAGAAGGAGTCAAGGTCGATTGAGGATAACAGATCCAAATACACTGCTCTTGTGGTCAGGCACTTAAAGAGAAGTCCCCATCTCTTCTCGCTCCTTCGGCCCACTTTGACAACAAGTGGGCCAAAGCAGTCCATGCCACAGGAGTAGAATGCAGGCTTAAATAATCGAAGTCGAGGTGGCGGTAGGTCAACCATTTTCTGGGCCGCAGGTCTTGACCTCCAACGGCAGCACTCGATGCAACGGCGTTGGTGGCGCTTAACAGCCTCACGGCCTCTGAGGATCCAAACTCTGCGCCTCAGTTCGGCGAATACTCGCTCAGGTCCGGGATGACAAAGCTTTGAGTCATATTCTTGAACGAGCAGCCTTGTATATGGGTGAGCTGGATCAAGTACAATAGGATGTACTGCCTCCGGATCAAGCCCTCCACTCTGCGAAGTCGCCCTCCGACTCTGATGACCTGGTGAGTTGGATCAAACTCAGGCGACAGACAAAGGAGATGGCTACTAGATGTAACTGGTTTGCCTGCCTTCAGGAGGTCGTAGTCATCTGGAAAGCTTTCCTGTTGAACTTTCTGGAATACGAGCATTTCTGCAGCCTGATAAGTGCCAGCAGGAATCGGCCCAGACAGGTTGGCCGCCCCGTGAAGCTCCTGGGCAAGGGACTCCACTAGGTCTTTCCAAGTCTTGAAGGTCGGCCGAGATGTATTGGCTGAAGTACTCAGTCCACAGAAAGTGGAGCGTTTGAGCTCAGTTGGGTCCTCTGAAACCAATTCATTGGGTGGGGGTAGAGTCGGCCACTTGTCAGGAGGCAACTTTAAGAACTCTGGTCCTTCACACCATCGGTTAGGTTCCACCAAATCTTGTAGAGGTTTGCCTCTAGTGAGGTCGTCGGCTGGATTCTGAGAAGACTCAATGTATGGCCAGGCTTTGAGGTCGGTGAGCTCTTGTATTTCCGCCACTCTGGTCTCAGTTGGGTCCTCTGGAAGCAATTCATTGGGTGGAGGGCAGAGTCGGCCACTTGTCAGGAGGCAACTTTAAGAACTGGTCCTTCACACCGTCGGTTAGAGTTCCACCAAGTCTTGTAGAGGTTTGCCTCTAGTGGTCGTCCCGGCTGGATTCTGAAGACTCAATGTATGGCCAGGCTTTGAGGTCGGTGAGCTCTTGTATCTCCGCCACTCTGGTGCCGACGAACACTTTGGGCTTGGCGGCATGACTCGGAGTGAAGCCATGTGAGGACTGTTGTCGAATCACTCCAAAGCACAAAGTGTCGGATCTCCAAGGTGAGCTCGGCCCTCAACAGGTTGGCTAATTGAGCTCCGGTGACTGCCGCACACAGCTCCAAACGAGGCATTGAAAGCTGTTTCCTGGGTGCGACTCGAGAGCGTGCGAGGAGAAAGGAAACATGAACCTTCCCTTGGGCATCTTCGGTCCTCAGGTACGTAACCGCACCATAAGCCCTCTCAGAGGCATCACAAAAGACGTGAATGTCTCTCTTTGTGTCTGGACGGTCCATGTCAGCAGGAGTGTAGCATCGTGGCAACTGCACTCGAGGTAAGTGTTCCAGCTCGCTTTCCCAGGTGTGCCAGGCAGTCAGCAGATCGTCAGGGAGATTAGGATCATCCCATCCTCTTTGCCGGTCCCACAGGTGCTGAACCAATATCTTTGCTCGTGTGGTGTAGGGGAGTATGAACCCTAGTGGGTCATACTGACTGGCTAAGACACGATAGACATTGCGCATAGTGGTCTGGTCATAGGTGACATGTCTGTGTTTGTTGCTGAAAGCATCAGCATCACAGTGCCAGGTTAGTCCGAGCGTTGACTCGTGTGCCTCGGACTTGTCATGTGCCAGCCACAACTCCAGCTTATCTGACCTGGCCTCAGCAGGTAGGTGGTGTATTACTTCAGGCAGATTACTGGCCCACTGTCGGATCTCGAATCCTCCAGAGGCAAGAAGGCTTCTCAGGCTGTCAATCAATTGTCTTGCTTCTTCAGCACACTGTAGACTTTGCAAACAATTGTCCACGTAGAAGCATCTTTCTATGGAGAACCGTTCCATACTGGTGGGGCTGCTGTGGTTGAACACATGCTGCTGTAACGCATAGGTGGCGCAACATGGACTGCAAGTGGTCCCAAACGGCAACACTTGCCACTCGTAGACCTGGGGTTTCTTCTCTCTCTCCATGTTGCGCCAAACGAAGCGCAAGAGGGGTCTATCTTCAGGCCACCTGGTGAAACATGCCCTTGATGTCACCACTAATGCCCACGCTGTGCTCCCTGAAACGCAGAAGGACTCCTAGCAGGGCTCAACGTAGGGCCAGGCAGCAGGGATTCGTTCAGACTAAGGCCTCTGTACTGAAAGGAGCAGTCGAACACAATACGTTTTTTGACGTTATGTTGCACCATGTGGTGGGGGATGTACCAGCTCTCACCACCAGATGGAGTCTCCTGCATAGGGATCTTGGCTACAACATTGGTTGTTTCCAACTTCTTTATCTCTGCTTCATAGGCGGAGGCACTCACTGGATCCTTTAACAGGCGTCTCTCCAGACCTCTGAGCCTTGGCATAACTGCCTCTACAGGAGCCTGGAGTACAGGGAAATTTCTCTTCCTGAGGAGTGGGGTGGCATACCTGAGCACGCCATTGATATCTACCCTTGTGGTCTTCTTTTCAAGAAGATCAATGGCTTGCTGGTCCTCCCGCAAGCGCATCACCTGCTTCTCACATCTCAGTGGCATGGCGTCGAGTTGCCAAATCTTCTCCACATTCCTACGCAGCTCCACCTCCAAAGGACTGAGTGAAGTCCACAAGCACTGCTGAGATGAGAACTTCAACTCTGCGAGTCTAGATGGACCCTGTAGTGTCCAGCCAAGCCTGGTCTTGATGGCAGCTGGGCCTCCAGGGGTCCCAGACGAACAGGCTCGAGAGGGGTTATCAGATGGGGGTTATCCGTCCCTATACGCAGTGTAGGACTCACCCTGTCGAAGGATTGCAGCGGGATGTCCTGGAGATGCTTAAACTTCAGCCTCAGGCTGTCCACTGGATAGGTGTGTTTGGCTAGGCTGAGACGCTCTGCTGTGAAGGCATCTCTAATCACAAAGCCTCGGTTAGGTTGAGTGATGGGAGAGACACGGAAAGTCACAGTCATACCAGGTAAGGTCTGCACATCCTGCCGGATGGTGCGCAAAGCTAGTGTTTCAGGGGGTCCTTGAAGCCCAAGCTTCTGGGCAGCAGCGGGCAGAAGCATAGTGCGTTCAGAGCCGCCATCTAATACTGCTTATGTGTCGAACATCTTGTTCTCGTGCTGAAGGAGGACTCTGACGACTTTCAGAAGGACTCGACTGCACTCGCCTGGTCTGTTCAGGTACAGAGTTTCAGTCGTAGCAGTGACTGCAGGTGGTCCCTCCTTTGCCGGCTTGACGTTAACATCATGCAGAATCTGTAGATGTTTTCCTTGGCACTTACTGCAGGGCTTCTTGAGGGTGCATTCTGCTGCTGTATGGCCCCTTCCACACCGCCAACAACGTCGGTTGGTCTTTATCCACTGGATGACTTGCTCTTTATCAAAGGACTTAAAGGTGTCGCATTGACTCAAGAAGTGCTCACTGGAATCACAATATGGACAATATGGTTGTTGCTTCTTCTTGCCTGTGCCATCAGGCTTCTTGGGTGGTTCAGGTTTGACAGAGGTCTCCTCAGTGCCATGGAGAACAGTAGCTGGACGAGTGGGCTTAGAATCACGCTTCTGATTCTTCTGCTTGTCATTTGGCTTAGATTCTTTGAGGCTCGTTTGGCTTTCACTGTCCTGGCACCATGCCTCATACTGCAACCACTCTGAGAAGTCTAACAGGTCATAACCTGTTCGTGGCCGACGGCACATGCTCCTTCGGAATTCTGATCGCAGGTCAGAGGGGAGATTGCTTAAGAGCCGTTCCACATGCGATCCACATTGGAGTTCCACTGCACCTTCGGTTCCTAGCGTCCGCAGCATCCCCACTAGGGCACGGACTTGTAGGGCGAACTTCTGGAAGGCTTGAGAATCACCCTGGCGAATATCTGGCGCATTCATAACCGTAGCAATTTTCTTCAGCGCTAACTTCTGAGGTCTTCCAAACTTGTCAGTCAAAGCCGCCATGGTGTCTGAATAAGGGGTAGGGGAGTTTAAATAGGCGTCGGCCACCAGACGTGCCTCTTCTAACTTGAGATGATCCAACAGAACTTGATAGCGGAACAGCTCTGTACCATCAGGAGGTAAGAGGTTCTCTAAGTCAATCTTGAGGCGAGTGAACTCGCTAGGGTCTGGTTTAGAGAAGTCTGGAATGGTCGGGATGGGTCCTCTGTAAGTTCTCTCGGTGAGAAATGCAAGAGGCTTCTGAGGAGAGGTAGGAAGTGGCGCATAATTATACTGAGGATTCAGAGGCGCATATGACTGCATGGGTTGGGTTGACGGCAGTGGCTCTGAAGGCCTTGGCCGATACAAGCCTGCTACTGGTGGTTGTGGATGCGGATATTCGTAGGCATAAGGCTGGCTGGTTGGAGCATAGTAATTGCTATGCACCGGCTCCTGAGATGGATGGCTACCATTAGGCTGCTGGCTAAGATAATGAGTGAGAGTAGGCTGAGGTCTAGGTACCGTGACTGCACTTTGATCTTTAATGACTTGTAGTTCACTCATCATCCTGGTGATAGTCTCCATCACAAGCTTCTCTCTAGTGTCAGTTGACTGCACTGCTGAGCTCACTGGATTGCCGTGGGCTCTATAAGATGCTGCTGGATTACCGTCCAGATGATGGTTGTAGGAAGGAGGAACGAATGGCAGAGGAGCTGAGTGAGGTCTGAGGTCAGGTGTGCTAACTCTTGGAGGAAGAGGCTGAAATGCTGATGAAGCACTAGGATGCAGGTAAGGATTAGGTGCTGAAGCCTGGGCTGCGGCCAGGGGAAGCTGATGAAATGAAGGAATTTTACCAGCATAGGGGCGCCGGGATAGCTGCTCACGAGGTAAGACTTCAACAGGTCTACTGTAAGGCTCTGCTTGTGCTCCTAGCATTTCAAGACCACCCTGAGGTCTAATGGGCATGGGATCCAGTCCTGAGGGCACCATCTGCGTCCTAGGCTGGGCTACATACTGCTTACTCTCAGCTGCCTGGGTCTCCTGTTGCGCATGCTCTTCTTCAAGGTAACCAGAATGATCGCTGATGGGGGTGATCGCACGAGATGCGAGGTGAGTCATCCTCCTGGTTCCATCCTCAATCATCTTCTGGTGCCTATCTTCTTGCCCCTGTGCATACTGTGCTGTGTTGGCTGCAGCTGGCTGTGACGTCTGTCTTTGGCCTACAAGCTGGACATCGTAGTCTCTGAGGTAAGCAGGCTGTTGGGACTGACGCTTAGGCCGAACTGCAGGAGGTAAAGGGAGGTCTCCAAAGCTGTGACGACGCTGCATTCTGTAGGTTAAGGACTCCGAAATGGCACCACAAAGGAATCCGGCTCGAAGGACCTGTGTTGAAGTGAACTTATCTAAGCTGGGGTGGACTGTATAGGTGGGTTCGGATACCTAGGTGTCACTTCGGTGTGTTGGCAAGAACACCTCTGAGTCAGAATGCAGTTAACAAGTTTACTTCTCTTGATGCAGCACAGCAATGCACAGGGGACAACTTAGGCACAATCATCCAAGGCACAAGAATTGTGTATCTTTAAATCTCTATGTGTGTATGTAATTATTTATAGGAATATGTATGTTTGGGTGTGTATCTGTATCAAATATGTGTGGAATTATGTCAATTATGTGTGTGTCATTTGTCAAATATGTGGTAGTTCGTCATCGACGCACATCTACAACCTCCAAGGACATACAGGTGAAGTAAATTACCATCTAACTACTACTATAAGGCTAAGCTATGGACGAGTTGACTGGAGCATCCTCATAGAGCTGCAGGCGCTACTTCACTCGTGGTGAAAGTGTGGCCCAAACACACGCGATCGCGCATGCGTGACATCAGGGACTTGTTCATTAGAGTTCTGTCAGTGGCCTTTCCAACAGACTGATTGCCATCGGCGTTCAAAGCTCTACGAGACTTTGGTCTGACCAAGACCCGTATAACAAACTTTCTCAAAGCGCATAGTTGACCTGCCTCCCTAAAAATGCCTCGGTTTGCTACTGGTCGATGTTAGAAAATGAGCATCCTCATAGAGCTGCAGGCGCTACTTGACTCGTGGCGAAAGTGTGGCCCAAACACACGCGATCGCGCATGCATGACATCAGGGACTTGTTCATTAGAGTTCTGTCAGTGGCCTTTCCAACAGACTGATTGGCATCGACTTTCAAAGCTCTACGAGACTTTGGTCTGACCAAGAGCCCGTATAACAACGTTTCTCAAAGCGCATAGTTGACCTGCCTCCCTGAAATGCCTCGGTTTGCTACTGGTCGATGTTAGAAAATGCTGTGCCGAAGCAAAACCAATCATACCACTCTTTCCTCTGATGTATGTGACGCGAAGGGAATTGCTTGAACAGGACTGAGAGCCGTTGGAGCTGCTCAAAGCTGATTGGTTCTCGACCAGAGGGGGCAGTTCTACGCTGACATAGCCCGCCCATAATACGAATGTTCATCTGTATCCATGGTCTGGGAGCGGTCCTCTGGGACGTGTTTACATCCGTAGAGTCTACCGGCCAATAAGCGAAGCTGATTGGACGAGCTGTCCAATCGTTTCAAAGAAGTGAATGCCCCCGTTACATAGCGCATCATCTGACGTGAGTGAGGTAAATCCAGAACACCATCTGTGACCACATTGTCTTGGCGGAAGTCTGTTTTCTAGTTGTTAATGAATTTATCTGAAACCACGCTGGAAATGTTGTAAACTAAAGCAAGTATGCTAAGAAATATATTACTGCAAATGCAAGAAGAGCAATTTGCCATTATGCCAATTGTTTATTTACAGAGTATATTGTTTATATACAGTTGTAATTGTTCAACAAAATGGCCTGGTTTTATGCGTGAAAAACAGGACTATAACTGAAAGAAAAATCTACACTCACTGGCTGTATCTCATTATTTATTATTATTACCTCTGCCAAGGAGGCTATGTTTTGCTCGGTCTGTGTGTGTCTGTGTATAACATAACTCGAAAAGTGCTGCACGGATTTGGATGAAATTTTCAGACGTGTGTATTGGGACAAGTAAGAACTGATTAGATTTTGGTGGCGATCGGTGATCCAGAACACCATCTGTGACCACATTGTTTTGGCGGAGATCTGCGCTCTCTGAGCGCTTTTCTAGTTTGTCTATGTATTACGCACTGATGATGGCTTAACCCTTATGAAACAGAAGTATATTGCAATATACAAGAATTTATACTGCAATACATTAGAATATATCTCAATATATGAGAAACATCCTCACATATTTCAAAATATATAGCAAGATACTGACGGACAACCTATTACTATATCCATATAGTTTTAAAATACATTGCTGGCAAAACTAAACTGTATACCATTATTCCAAGTATTTTTTGAAACTAAGTATTTTTTTTTTTTAGTTCAACAAGCACATTTTGCATGACATGCATTATACTTATCATTATAAAGCCATATTAATTATCATAACAGCAAAAAAAAAAAAAACAATTAAAAATACTTTTTTTCTTTAAATTCACTTTTTTTATTCGCCCACATAACATTTCATCATCATATGACATTTCAAATTTCAGTCCTCCATACATACAGGTTGGCGTAATTTGGCAGATCAACTAACATACATTTCCTGTTGAATACATCAAAAACCTGTTTTCTGCCCTGTAACACTCTTCTCAATCCAACTACACTTTCTAAATTTACCAGGTTAAAATCCCATCCGTTTTCTCGGTTATCAGAGCCCCTTATTAACATTTCTCTGCTGTTATGTAAAGCTGACACTTAATCCATCAATAATCAGAAGTTAAGACCAAAGATTCTAGATAAGACTTTATTGACATTTCTCTTCAAAAAAATAAATTAGCCAACAGGGCATTTGAAAGAAAACATTATTACCCAGAATACGTTGTCAAACGTCTCTGATTGGTGGAGCCAGATTGAGCTACCCGTTACCATGGACACAGGCGCAAAATAGGCGCGAAAAGTCGTGTGTCAGAAGACGAAGTAGAAGACGACAGACAGCTAGGCCAGAGAGGATTCAAGCGGAGCGAGAGGTGTCAACGCTGGTTCAGTTCCTGGTTCTATTTTTGCAAGGGGGAGGGGGGGGAAATCCCCCTTTATGCAGACTTAAAGAATGTTTTCTTATTGTGATGTAATGATTTATGCAGATTTAAAGAATCTTTCAGACAGGAAGCATTCCAGTTTGCTCCCATTGAAATGTATTATGATGCCTTATCTTGCTCAGTATTCCATGATCTTTGGCTAGGCTACCCCATCCGTGTGCGTGAATCAAGGGGAAACAAATGAAAATGAAGTTTGCTCTCGTCATCTGGGCTAAGGGAAAGGATAAGGACGCCATTAGCATAGTTCCTACAACGTGGATCATAGACTTCGACCCAGAAAACAGAGAGAAAAAAGAGTATCTTATGGAGTGTCGCAGCATCGGTAGCAAAAGGCCTGCTAATGGCTGGCTCGTTGAACCAGCCCACATTTTGCAGTTTGCAGGTAAGTAAAATTTCTCTGGTACAGTCCTTATTTTTCACTTGATATTCATGCAATATTAATCATGATAGCAATAATGCTGTTGCTATTTTTGCGTAATTTGATTAGTGACGTTGACTATTCCAGGATTGGTTGGAAATGTTTGCAAGCCATGGCCATTAGCCTACATGAAGTTTATGTATGTCAGTTTTAAATTAACAATGAAGCTCGAATTAAAGAAATGTGTTCAAATGAAATGCATTACAGTAAAAGGAACTGTCTAAACATGTATGCGAATAATAGGGGAAACAATGTGGAAGCTGTAAAAACAGCAACAATTGTACAGTAAAACAGAAAGAGTTTTAATGTCTTGCTAATATACTTATTAACTAGTGATGCGCGGGCCGGCCCGAGCCCGGCGGGACCCTCGGGCTAGCCCGCGGGCCGGGTTGGGTCGGGCCATTATTTTCATAAGAATCCACAGGTTGCGGTCGGGTCGGGTCAGATCACAGACAGTCATAATTACAACGTTAAAATCACACGCACATCCGAAACAGCAGAATGCCTGCACCTGTGTGTTTGCTCTCTCTCCCTCTGCGCACAGCACCAATGCTGAAGGCAACCGAATGCAAGCAAACAGGCAGCGTCTAGACCTGGTCTAGACTACTCATCATGTGAAGCGCTCTCTCGCGCTCTTGCTCTCTCTCTCACGACAGCAAACCTAAAAGAACTACCTTAGCTAGCGTGCTAACGAACTAGTTCAAGTGAATAGCAAGTAACATAGCAACTGTATGCTAACTAGAAGCAAACCATTTTAGACTTCGCTTAAACGTAATATTTTGCACTAGCCTTCGTTTATTTTTGGTCTGTCAACTTAAACTAATCTCGGCAACATTGTCCAGCTTGTTGTCATTCAATGAAACACCACTTCTCAATTTAAAAAAAAATTCTGTTAGCTAGCTCGCTAGCGTTAGCTCGCTAACAATTTGTAATAAAATGCAGCAGCCTAACCTGAATTAAACTTCTGCTACAAATACGAACTATAACAACTTACATTACTCGGCTTGAAATGATGATAGGCAGTTGTAGAATATGACAAATACATCCAAAAAAATCCTCAATGACTCCAAAAAGACATTATGGACAGTTTATTGACAGTGTCCCACACATATCTCATTCACTTCACCGTAACGGAGCCCGACCCCAGTTTGCATAAAGGGGGTTGCCCCTGCCCTTGCCAAAGTATTTGTTTCTTTCAATTTTGCAAATCGTGGATGATCTCTCTGTAAAAGTTTGAGATGTTCAGTAAATATCCAATACATCTAAACCGTTTGCTATTTGTCTAATTTTTTACATATTGCCAGGGCAGTTCCAAGCTAAGAACTATTCGGGTCGGGTTAAAAATCATTGCGTAATCTTTCGGGTCGGGCGGGCTGGGTTGGCTGCGTGATGGGTCGGGTCGGGGCGGGTCGTAAAAATCATCGGCCCGCGCATCACTATTATTAACAGAAAAGGAGTCTACACTTAAAGCAGCTGAGCAGAAACTCATGCAAGAGGGCCTACCAAGCAAGAGGAGAAAGGAAACACCAAGAAAACTCTTCCTTGATACAGAGGAGGAAACTGTCGAACAAATTCCAAAAGCGGTAATTGGGGTATTTTCTTAACATCAGTTTTGATAATATTTTTACATTTCTGTCAGTTTTGTGGTTGGGTTATTAACCACTTCTTCCTGGCAAGATGTCGCATCTTGCAGGTTGGTAGTAGCCTAGTGCTAGTAAAGTTAAGACTTTACCTCAAGTGAGTATTATTATTATTATTATTATTAGTAGTAGTAGTAGTAGTATTGTAGCACTTTACTATTACTACTACTTCTACTACTACTACCACTACTAAAAACATCAGATTAGATAATATAGCACATTAATTCTGATTGATATGGTTCCACTTATATAACATGCATTTGGGTCGGTTTCAGATAGCAAAAGACTAGAGTATCAAGTCAAACAAGTTCCTGTGTGTCCATCAACAGTGGAGGGTGAAGTAAAACATCCAAGTGGACATCGTCCATAACTCTGATGTCTTTCTTACATCTCTCTTCCCTGACCTTTGTCATAATGATGTAGTTTAGCCTAGCCTGACTTTGGCCATCCCCTTGGTCTACACTTTAGCTTCGTACAAGGGTCTGGCTTTTCACCATTGACAAATGATTGCAAGCTGTAGATGTGAACAGTCGAAGTTTCAAACTATTAAATCTGATCTCAAAATCGCTAACATTATGCACCAGCTTATCATAGATCATTGAGTTGCATTAGACCATTGCCATTTCTCTTGTTATGGTCTTGTAAAAGTGACTAAGAATTCTGGGATTTTCCAAAATTAAAACTTGACTCTTGTGTAGTTGCAACTTATAATTCTCACAATTGTAAAACTCAGAATTCATAGTCACTTTTGATCAAGACAAGTAGGAGAGATGCTAATGGTCTAATCTGATTCAAAAATCTATGCTAAGACAGAGCTAAAAGTCCTACTGCCAGATGCAGAGAATAGCTAGAACAAATGCAGAAAGATGCGACTCAACTGTTCAACTCAAGGGGAGGTGGAAAATTAGCATATTTCTGTTAATCATGGCATATCACTTAAAGTGTAAAATATTGATTTGATTATTTTTACCCATCAGAAAAACTTCAAACTCATAGCTTCCAGACGGTCTGAATTAGAGGTGATTTCCCAAGAAGACCTCAGCCAAGAGGAGACTACTTCCGACTCACTGGAGGAGGAGATCAGGACCTCCTGATTTTGAGACTCAACTGAAGGCTTTACAGAAAGAAAACACCAGGCTGCGCACAATGGCAATTAAAGGCAACTATCTATTTTACTGTATATTGAAAAAAGGATTGTTTTAGATTAAGTACTGTGTCCTTATTTTTATTGTTAGTGATGTCTGTCTACATTTTAGGGGGAATTTACAGGTCTAGTCGCCTGACAAGCCAGACTGTATGGTCAGGAGATTTATTTTGTTACACTTTGAGACACCAAGAGGAGTCCATATTCAAGTCATGTGATTGCAAATTGTTTGGAATCCTGTTGCGATAAAGTTGGCCCTTTTTTCCCCCAGAAATTCCATCACTCTTGGCAGCTGTGAAGACCCTCATCAAATCGCAGACTGAATCGGAGTCATCAAATCGAAGTTCCAGCTATGAAGGTGAATGTGAAGGTGTAACCCAGTCATCTCCCTCAGCCTCACCCGCAGCTCCAACATCAGTAAGTACACTTTTGTAATGATCAGTTAAAACACAACATGGCAGTGGTGGAATGTAACAATTGTTCACATTGCTTGTTAAACTGCTCATATCTGATCTCCATGTCCGCTAATCACCTGCTATATCAACATGGGTTACTATGGTACCCTAACGCATCATGCCCACAAATAATAAACAAAACTGCAGAGGGTAGAATGTAGGTTCTTTCTCTCTCAGATGTCTAAGTGGGGCCGTAACACACACCTACAAGTAACAAGGAAGTATCAGAGATGGAAGAATAGTGTTACTCATCTTTATTTCAGTTCAGCAATCCAGTCCAGCACTGCTGTTAGTTGCCTTTCTGGTGCGTGATTGAAAACTTTCACTGACGTTGCTTTCCACACGCAAGGTGAATTCCAGGTCATATGCAACTTGCGGCAAATCCATAATGCGCACTGACACGTTGTTATAGCAAACCATACTGTTTTTTTTAAAGGAGAGTTAACATTAATCTCTCACTTCCGTCCATCTGCATTCCATGTGTTGATGTTTGTGTTGTGACATGACGAAAGTGACGTGGTGAAATCTTATCCATGTGTTTAAACTGTTCAGACTGCAGCAAATCCGATGTGAATCACAATTGAGACTGCCTCGGTAAGTGGGGTGTAACAGATTCGGAAAAATAGGGATTCATATGGTTTTCTGCTGTTCAGACCACCGGAAATCAATTCTAGATACAATCTGGATGTGCAAAAAAAATCGGATTTGGGATGCCAATCTGAACGAGGCCAGAATGGCTTCCTTTGTGCTTATCCAATAATGTCTTTAAAAACAACCTTAAACCTTTATTTTAAAATAATTGTGCTGCTCACCAAGTGGTTAGTGGTGTCCATTGATGTTCCAAAACAATTATAGTAGCAAAGTACCGTTTCTGTCACGTTTTATGTGGTATTTTGAACATTCTGGAACTATTTTTTCAGCGTAGTAATACCAACTAGCACAACAAAAAGACAAATAAAGCTGGATAAGTTCTGCATTTCACTTGTGGAACATCAACTGGACACCACTAACCACTTGGTGAGCTGCACATGTTTTACAACAAAGGCCATTATCTTTCAAAACCATTATTGGACATGTACAAAGCAAGCCATTCTAAAGCAGGAAAGGGAGGATTCTAAATGAGCCCAACAGGATAGCCGTCGTCAAAACTTGATGATTCTATTTCATCCTAGACACTTCAGAAAAGGGGCTCAACATGCTAAAAAGTGAACTTCCCCTTTAAGCAAATATTTTTTTATTGAAGGGGAACACTGGTTCCTACAGCTTTTGCTAGAAGTCGTTGAGGACATTGGTGTTAGTTTGGCACAGATATCACGGTTAGCAATGAGCCTGCCATAGTGGAGTCTATAGGGCCAGTTTCAGTCAACAGAGGTAAGATGCAGTCTGCATAAAATGCTGTGTGTAAACATTTCTGTACCACTGACCGTGCATATTGTTTTGGTCGTTAACACTTTTGGCTATGTTGCACAAAAGGTTAAAAAAAATAATTATAAAAAAAAGTTGGTAGCTTCTGTCTGCTTTTGTCTTGCGTCTTCAGTATTGGCTAATCTCAAGTAGTTTGAGCAATAGAGCTCTTGTTAACATTTGGCTGAACCTGCCCTTTAAGTACTTAATCCAGCACTGATCACTGGTGCCTTTATTAAATTTATTTATTTGTACCTGTGTGTCTTTCCTTTTTTTCCTTTCCTTTAATTAATTAGGTGCAACTTGGCAATGGCGTCACTATATCAGCGCATTTTTTGGAAACCGCCCGAGCCTAAGCCACAGCAACAGGAATGGCCCGCACCCTTCTTCTTGGTCTCTTCAGTCAGGAGGTCCTCCTCATGTCCAACTTAACAGGAGGAGCCAATAAGTTGGACCCGTTAGCAGAGCGACGTCAGGCTTTGAACTCTGTAAAGCTGCAAGCTTTACTCGGTAAGACAGTATATCATGTTATATTATGATCAGTGGTAAAGTCACTAACTACTATTATTCACTAATCAGTGATTAAGTCACTAACAACTTGTCCATTGGGGCAGAATTTTGTACTGTATTTTTTTTTTATCTTAGCATACTCCGTGTTGTCCCCACAAAAACAATGAAAGTCAACAGACACCTTACAACACATAACTGTATTGTGTACGACTACAAATGGCTGAAAACCGGGTCAACCATGAGCTTTGGGAAACGTTTGTTGTACAAGCTCTTGGTCAGACCAAAGTTTCGCAGAGCTTTGAGAGTCGATGGCAATCAGGCTAGTTCTGTGGTTCCACAAGTCAAAATCTGTTGTTCTTTCTTGAAATCATGGTGACTTGCATCTACAGAACAGACGAATCAACCAACCTATTTTAGTTGTCAGTTAAAAAAGGTAGTACTTTAATGGTTTGGGTGCAGTATAGTGGCTTGGTCATGGTCTGCTCATTCATCTGCAGAGTTAAAATGAATGCTGAATGATGTATATGGGTTTTTTCACAGCATACGATACCAACTGTTTAAAAAAAAAAAATCTGTTTTTATGATAACAACAATATATAAAAATATTTAAGACATATTTCCATATAAATCAGATTATATGACCTTGTATATTTTTCAATATATTTAAGACATATTTCCATATAAATCAGATTGTATTACCTTGTATATTTTTCAATATATTTAATACATATATTTACAATGCCTCCCAATATATAATCTCATATAATGTGAGACATATTATAATATATATAGCAATATATTAAATGGTATAACAATGTATTTGTCCAATATATGAAAACGGCAATAATTGTAGTATTGTAATATACTGCAAAATATAACATGGACATAATATATTGTTATGTAATATATAATACAATATATATCTATATCAATTTCACAATATATGAATAGACATTAAATATACTGTCACATCATATATTGAGAAATATATTTTTGTTGCGTAAGGAAAGAGCCGAAACGCGTCTGCTATGGACATGGTGGTTTGTGACAAATAAATAATGAGATACAGCCCGTGAGTGCAGATTTTTCTTTAAGTTATAGTCCTGTTTTTCACGCACCCTAAGTCGTTATTTATTCTACTTTATGCAGTTACAAACATTACTGAATAGTTAACTGTACTATTGTATTGCTTGCAGCTTTGTTTTTTTGTTGTTTGTTTTATTCAAGACAAACAGCATACAAGGTTTTGGAGACTCAAAGCAGTGTTCACTAACCCTAAGGGGTACCTGCTGCTTCCAGACCAACATACTAACATTCAGTACATTTAAATTTAAAAGCTGTGTACCCAAAGTTTGTTGTGGCAACACAACAGTGCTATGCACCAGTGCATGAGATTCCCAATCAAGAAAAGGTCAGTGTTTGATTATTTCATATATGAATAAAATGTGTATTTATTAGGCTCATGTGATGCTTTGTTGTGTTGTTGCCTAGTTGTTTTCTTGCCTCATAAGGGGAAACCTGTTGGAGAAAGCTGTTCCCATTTCTTGTATTGACAATAAGCTTCTTTCTGCAATAGTACTGTTATCTAAAATATTTTGAAATGAAAAGGTAGCCAGGTAATAAAACCAGGCCCTTATACTTACACTTCATGTAGTAGAAATGCCACATTGATTGAATGATTCATATGGGATCAAAGCCAGAGTAGCACTCTCGGGTGATGATAATTGAGTGGAAGTGTGTAGTGCCTATACGCTTCCCTTCATACATAGATCTGGGATCTCATCCATTGACCAACGATTGCAAGCTAGAGGCGTGAACTATTGAAACGATTGAATCTGATTTCATCCATCCTGCTTCCGAGAAGGGACCATGACTGTGAAGGTGAAAGGACAGATATGTGTAATTTTCTGATCCACTTTGATACAAGGATAAAAGGGTTTTTTATTGTCACATGGATACAGTATGAATACTACTGTAAAAAATGCAGTGGAATTTAAAGTATATTAGAGGTTGTGTATTTGGAGTGTGTGTGTGTGTGTGTGTGTGTGTGTGTGTGTGTGTGTGTGTGTGTGTGTGTGTTTGGGTGGGGTGAGCAGAATGAAGGGGAGTGATGATCAGGGAACGTGCAGTTTGCATTTTCAAGTGTCAGGGACCTTTCTGAGTGTTGTTTATTGTGTGTGGGCCAATAAAGGTGACAGGGGAGAGTAGTGTAGGTGTATTGTGTCTGTGGGTAAGTGTGGGTATGGAGGGGAAGAGGGCAATGTCTTGAGGGGACTTTGAATAGCAAGCAGTGTACTGAATGCATGACAGAAGTAATGTCCGAGATGGTATGTGATGGGTGGGGAGACAATGTATGTGTGTGGTGGGATGGGCGTGGGAGTAGGCACGGAAGGGTGGTCTAAGATTCATATATTAGAAATATCAGAGAAAATACATGAATAAATAAAATCAAAATTCTGTGTGTGTGTGTGCAAGGTGCAGTGTGTTGGAATGAAGTGCTTGATTTATACCCTGAATCGCACATATGTTGTATTTGAACTTAAATTAATGTAATCAAGGCTATTTGTTGTATAATGTAAAGTAGCTTTTGAAACTCGTCTACTATTGTGACGCTTTTGAAGCTCAAAGTGTAGGTTTAAACATTGTAGACATTATATGTGAAAACTACACTCTTACCAAATTGGTCAAGGAAATAGCATTGATCTCTTTACTCACTCCACTCGCCTCACGAAGCCGGAAGTAGGTGTGACATTGCATTTCTATTGCTAACCTTAGGCGCTGGCTTGGTCGTTAAGTAAGCTACCCTACAGCAGCAAAAATCTGACGTTATGTCTCACAACATTTAGTGCATTGTCAAATTATTTGCTGCAAATGAGGTCAATGACCGGAATCCCAGGCGGAGTCATGGGGGAGATGAATATTGAGCGGAAGTACATAGGAAGGCAAAGGTCAGACCATGGCCAAGCTAATAAAAAGAGATTATAACCTTAGGCTCTTAGAGACTCATGACTCATAAAGTGATAACTTTTTGTAAATGTTTGTACATGCTGATGTTAGTTGATGACCATACTAAAAACCAGTAATTTGTAACTGTAATTTCAGAAGTAGGTTTCTCCACCTGCTTGCATACAGCAGAGAATGATCTACTGGCAGAGGAATTTGAAATCAGTGGCTTCTGGGCTAAAATGGCTACACAGAAATATTTTTTCACCAAGAACACAGAAGTGTTTTCTGTTTTTTTTTTTTTTTGTTTTTTTCTGTGGTGGGCCTTATCATAACACGGACAAGAAACAGCCAGGCTCTAGATTTTACCCTCTCCGCAATCATGACTGTAAAGATGGAGCACTGCTTGAAGTGCAGGCATTTCAATTCTCCTGGATGTGTAGGGAGCCTCGTGTATTTAATGGCTCATGGATGCTCACAAGTGATGTATAGTCTCCTGATAGTTTGCACATCTCGGGTGTGACAAGCAGTGTGAGAGAAGGTGAAACAGGGCAGGGATAGACTGTTTGTGATTTTCATTCCTGTATAGTGTTTGTGCAGAGGCATACCCAAACAGACAACTGACACCCCACTCTGACCTGTGTTTGTCTTCATGGCTGATCCTTTGATTTCCTTGGTCATTTTGAAATTGAAGTAAAGATCAAGGCTGAACGGGACACTTTCAATTGCGGCGGTCTGGGTGAGGGATTTATTTTACGTTTGTAAATAAGAAACCACTCTGCTATTTTATAAACATCTTTTTTCAAGTCTGAAATGTGATAATGTATATACTGCCTATAAATAATATAATAATGAAAGCTCTCTCATGTCAGTCAGGCCTCTCATGTATGGTCAAAGAATCCCAGTAGCTTGAGAATAACAGGTAATCTTTAACTAAATAGACCAAGGTTTTACTTTCATTTTCATGCAGAGCGCACAGGGATATTAACCCGCCATGTCACAATTGTCGTCGAAAGAGAGTGTTTTCTGCCTTTTTTTCATCCTGTTTTACGGTAAGACCTGTGCTTGACACATTAACAAATAAATAACAAATAACAGGAAAAATAAGTTCTATTGTGTGAAGTTTAACTTTCTTAACTCCTTTGAGGCAGAGGGTAAGCCAAGGCTATCCGGTCGAATTGGCACAGGCTTATAGCAATATTCTGTTGATATCACTCAGTTGTTCTATCGAAGTTTTGTGAAAATGTTGTTTACAGAAAAGCTATCCCCCTGGATTATTGGGCAACTCAGATGTCCGATATCCCTTGAAAGTGTTTTGCTTGGCTGTTAATTTCTCTCTCTCTTATTGAGAGGAAAAGAATAATTAGGCTGTAAAAATGTAATTTTTAGGATACAATTTGCATGTATAGCCTATCATTAAATAAGCTTGATATACTGCACAAGACCCTGAAAATCACCTCTGGGTGACCTTGAGCGTTTCTTCGTTCATGATTAACTGATTAATAACTTTATTAGGGCTTGATGTCTTGCAGCTGCGATGTCACTGCCAGTTGTTGTTTGTCTTGTCCCAGTAAATTGCCCTATATGAGATATATTTGTGATCATTCTTTATGTCAGTGATGTTAACACTTTGTTGTGCATTGGGAGTGATGTGAGAAATATAACAACAATGTTGTAGCCTTTTAAATCATATACTTTTCCACCTGACTGTAATTTTGTAGTTTTAGAGTATAATGTATTCTGTATACATTGTTTGTTTTTTTGTATTTCTCCAACACATCTGAGTGTGTGTGTGTGTGTGTGTGTGTGTGTGTGTGTGTGTGTGTGTGTGTGTGTGTTGGGGGGGTGGCGGGTTTGGGGCATCAGAGGACATCACTCACATGTGATCTTCGCTGATGGCATCCTAGGACCATGGGTTGCTGCTAGGCCAAACATACTTATTTCTAAACATAACTTACTCATAACTTGTAGCACTTACTATCAAGCAGTCTGATTGGGTTAATGTCTAGAATTTTGACACCCTTTTGTTTTAACCTGAAAATAATCAGTTAATAAATTAATAAAGAATTCAATCAGATTGTTGCTGGTCTATTTGTAGTTACACTGACTAAGTACTAACAAATGAGTCAGCATCACTTCATATCTCTTATCCTCTCTTTCAAGGTGTATCCTCAAACACCATCCCTGCTGCCACTAATGGAGAAGTAACATTAAAACCCCAGATAGGAGAACGGATAGACGAAATTCTATGGTGGTACGAAGTCTACAAGATAGTGGAGATGGACAACACGGGTGCTACAGTTGACTTTTTAGCATTCAAGGGACGGACTGTAGTGGATAAAACAACAGGAGATGTAACCATTCAAAAACTAACCAAAGCTGACAGTGGTAATTATGAAGCAGAAGTGGTTTGTCAAGGAAAGTTTATTAGCATACGTCACACAGTTCAGGTATTTGGTAAGTACAGTATTCAACCAAATTATTTATTCTTTAAAAACTGTACTTTAAAATACAAGTAAATCTTATTCTGCTAAAATTATGGAGACGGTTCAAAACTAATCATGGTACAGAACATCAACCCTGGGAGACCAGCGGCAGATCAAAATGTGTGGTTGAGGAATGGTTGAAATGTTTGCATGCATGTACAGTCAGTAATGAGCTGTGTGTGGGAGAGAACTAGTGTGTGCGTGTGAGCATGTTGGGGAGCAAGGGAGTGTGCGGCGGCTAGATGTGAGTGGGCGTGGCCGAGTGTGTGAATGTTTGTGTCAATGTCTGTAGGGGAGCTGGCCCCTGAGGCTTTTTTAAGGGGGTAGCGCCAGCGAAGCAGAGGGCCGTGACAATAATCTTGATTTGATGATTTGATAAAGATTTTATTCAGCTAACCCTTCTAAAATGCCTTTCATTCCTATCATTTGTAATCTTCCTTTGTCCCAGACCCTGTTACTGAAGTAAAAATCACCTGTAACAGCAATGCTTCTACAACAACACTTTACTGTGAAGCAATGGGGGACTCACTGAATTACAATTGGCCTGGACCTGGACTAGAGGCAGAGATACAGGGTCAGACTGGACCACAGATCAGCAAGGAGATGGATCAGGACTCAGTCTACACCTGTGTGGTGAATAACCAAGTTAGCAGTGAAACTGTGCCTTACAAAGCCAGTGACTGTTTTCCCTCAGGTTCAGGTAATTTCACTCTCCCACCTTGTGAGGTATAAGATTTGTTATAGGACTACTCATCTTGTACTATTTTGTAATAAGGATTCAATTAATGACACTTAACATTTAACTATGTGCATGCTTTACATTCAAGATCAACTAATTTACCCTTTTTACTGTGAATCTAGGAAATTCTCAGCAAATCATAGGAGTTGTGGGAGGATGTCCTGGTCTTGCAGTTGCAGGGATTGGTGCTGGCTATCATAAGGAAAAAACGCTCGAGTGAAAAACCCACAGGTACAGTAATTCTCTAGATCAATGGTTCTCAACCAGTTATAAGTTATGTTGTATTCAGACAGACAGACACACACACGCTGGCAAAAACATAACCTCCTTGGCGAAGGTAATTAACACAGTGTAGAGTGCCATAAAGTTTTGCCCTAGACAAAAGCATAATTGCTGTTTATTTTCAATCCTAATTTGTCAGTTAATTAAAAACAGCCATAGCCAAACATAAGTGAGATGTATCTAAACCCATCATGACTGTATATCTAAATTATTCTTATTAGGAAACAATGGAGCTACTGAAGAACTTGCCAATTTACTCCCACATGCTCCAGTCCAAGGTAATATAGAAAATAAGATGTATAGATATATAATATGTAACATTGGTGTAGAAGAAATATGAATATATTCAGTTATTTTTCACATTCCAGGCAGCCTATCATTGTTGTGTATTAGCTTTAAAGGTATTCAATAGGCTTTCTAACACCAGAATGTATGTCCCTAAACCCGTCATGACACTGTACTATATCTGCATCTTCCATAACAGAGACGCAAAGCAATGCTGAGGAAAACAAAAAAAAGACCTGAAGGTCAATCTGCCCCTGGTGAAAACATTGATTATGATAACCCTGGTAATGTGTCAGACATAATAAAAATGTTTGAAAAACCAGATGGTAATGACTTGTCAATACGGCATTTCAGAATGTCTCAGAAACGAAATGATCCCACTCAAGATGCTCATAGTGTCGTTGGCAAGGAGCATGATGAGAAGGTGAATGCTCGAGATGGTTCAAATGGTGACAAGACTGAGAGGCCTACAGAGTCTGAACCCGCTCAAGATGATCCAAGTGTTGATGGTGAGAAGACTGATGGGAGAATGGATGATGGAGATGGCTCAAATGATAACCGGGCTGAGACGCCGAAAGAGTCTAGACCTGGTGAAGAAATTCTTAGTGTTGATGGTGAGAAGCCTGCTGATGGAAATAGTTCAAAGGCTGAGACACCTAAAGAGTCTAGACCTGGTGAAGAAACTCTTAGTGTTGATGGTGAGAAGCCTGCTGATGGAAATGGTTCAAATGACCGGACTGAGAAGCCTACAGAGTTGAGACTCGCTCAAGATGCTTCTGTTGACGGTAAGGAGTGTGATAACCGTTTGAATGCTATAGATGGTTCAAATGGTGACCAGTCTGAGACACCTAAAGAGTCTATACCCCAGCAGATAGCAGATAGACTCTGTGCTATAATGTTACAATACTTCAATATTTAAACTGGAGCTATGCAGATTTTTTTCTCTTTTAGCTTAAAAAACCTTTTCCACCAACCTCCATAAAACAATAATAAAAAAGACATTGGGGGGGATGTCAGTCTGTTTATGTGTTATTTATGCAGAAATTTCTGTCTTGAAAGTGTTTGTATTGTTGGGCATTTTTATGCAGCACATGAGTCCAAGACAAATTTCCCTCAGGGATAATAAAGTATGTATCATCATCATCATCATCATCATCTTCATAATGATGAATTACAAGTGCTCCATGTATACCCTATGTACTTTACTAGGCTATGTAAAGTAAGAGGAACAGATAAGATTAATAAGACATCATTACAGACATTAAGTAAAGTGGTATATTTCCATAGTATCAAAAGGCCAAAGAAGCTTGTAATATTTTGTGTCACCTTAAATTGTAATGGCTTATATTATCATGCCTTATGAGTACAGGCACGAGAACATATAAGCACAGTATGAATTCTGACTAAGGAACTTTTTCCTATCAGGAAACCCCACTAATGCAAAAGATGCCCCATTATCCACAGTTGTTCCAGGCCGAGGTAATATGAAAAATTTGACCTAAATAAAGATATGTAAAATATAACACTGCTGACTGTAAAGAAATATAAACCTATACAGATAATTTTGACCACATATTTTAGCGTTGTGTCATATCAGCTTTATAAGTATTCAATATATAATATTAATTAATGTAAAAGTATAAAGCAATTAATACATAATATCATCGTGTTGCTTTAGAAACCCGTCATGACACTGTGTACTGTATCTATATCTTCCTTAACAGAGAAGCCAGACAATGCTGAAGAAACAATAACTAACAAACCTGAAGGTCCATCTGCCTCTGAAGAAAACATTGATTATGGTGACCCTGGTAATGTGTCATACATTAGAAAAAAATTTCAACAATGACGAGTTGCCAAAACAGCATGGGTTGATCCCAAAGTTTCCAGAACAGACTGATGTCACTCAAGATGCTCCTTGTGTTGACGGTGAATGCAGTTCAAATAGTGAGCAGACTGAGAAGCCTAAAGAGCCTTGACCCACTCAAGGTGATCATTATGTGAAAGAGAAAATACGCAACATTGAAGAATTGAAGAAAAGGACTGTGAGTGCGAACTACCTGCTTTTGGGAATTCTTCCTGCTGTCACAGAGACTTAATAGACATAGAACTGAAGTACAGACCATTAATTATGCAGACTCAGCACAAACATCATGAATGTTGGTAAGAAGGCTATTTGTTCTGGACTTTTTTAGTTGGCAATTAATAGCAAGCAGAGACATATCAGTATGTTATTTGTATAGTGCTTCAATGGATAGTCTGAATTGTGGCCCGATGTTAAAAATTGGTGATCCATACAACAGAAAATCAACTTAGGTGAAGGATTGTGAACTTTAGTTAATGCTTAAATATGAAATATAGTATATGTCTAAAGTCTCAAAAACACTTACACAAATAATCTGAAACTATCTCAAGATAGTTAGCTCACAACAATCAAATGGTTGTCTATTTACCGTCAATCTCACTACAGAACACACCACTGAACATAGGAAAACCCACTGCAATAACGGATCATAAGCACCTGAATGGACTGTAGTTGCCAGTATGGGGAGTGATTTCAATCCATTCAATCATAAACGTTTGTCATTAGTCCCTTTGAGTTTGCATGACTCTAGAGCAAGTTGGATATTATAAAGTAAACTCAGATTACTATAATACTATGAATACAGATACTTTAACACTAAAAACACAACATTTTATTGATTATTTAAGAGCTGGGCCTACGTTAAGAAATTAGTCACCTATTACAAATGCTATACTTAAGTGTTACTTAAGTGTGCAGAATTTGCATTATTAAATTGTACCCACATGATCTTAAAACTTTATTTAATTTTCTAGCTAGGCCTACTTTATTCAGAACTCCGTAACAATATGCAATTTCGTGCATCAATATCTCAAATCATATGAATCATGTAAATCATATAAATTGTATTCGTCTACTAGAACACTTATAAGCACTTGACTTTATTTTTTAAAGACAACCAAGCAACAGCTTTGTACAGTGTATATAATGTCTGTGAAGTTCAAATAAAGACTTTTATAGAAAAGAAATTGTCTTTGTGCTTGGCATTAATTTTAATCCTTGGGCTAAATAACACCCCACACCACACTGCATGAGTTGAGGTAAATAAGGCCTCACTGGGTTTAAAAATGTCATTCAGTCATTCAAGATCATGTGTGGACTAAATGTATTTATTTAGAAA